>CM058231.1:8959251-9426043 GCA_030180135.1 Orychophragmus violaceus | reverse complement strand
GTGACATATCATCATGTTATTCCTCATGAGAGTGTTGCATCTGCTGCTCCAAGTCCTCATTACGAGTCAAGTAAAAACCAAACCAAATCTCAGACAACACAATTTCTTAGGTTTTTAAGTATTCATGTTTTATGTATGTATATAGCATGCTTCTTAGGATCTTTTTGTAATGCAAGAAACTCTTTTGTAATGTCTTCCCTTTTTGTACAATGTAACCAAACTCTTAATGTTTCATATTCTAATTTAAGCATTGTATAATTTCTTGTTTCTTGTATTGCATTCTAAAATGAAAATTAAAACACTACAAGAATACAGGCCTTTTGGAACGTTTGTTTTAGTCCCAAATTCGTCGTAAAAAGCCTTTGTGACGATTTTACGACGAATAACGTTTTGTCATTAATTGTTCGACGTAAAACAATATTCGACGTAAATTCGTCGTAAATTTACGTCGAGTAAAGATTCGTCGTAAATTCTATGTGACGTTATTTGTCATAAAATCGATGTTATATTTACATCGATTTTACATCGAACACATTCGTATGTTATTCGTTGTTAATAAGATGTAAAATTACATTGATTTTACATCTTATTAACAACAATATATTTATTATTATACGAGTATTTTAGAAATTACAGTTTGTCATTAAATCGACGTAAAAATTAATGGAGGATTAACGACGTTAACATTTACATCGAATTCACGACGATTATGTTAACGTCGATTTAACAGCGTTTAATAATAAATTAATTTTTTTAATTTATTTATAATAATTTGATTTTAATATAAAAATATTTTCAATAAAAAAAAAATATTTCTATAAATTAAAATATTTTACATATACAAAATATAATAATATACTACATTTAAAAGTTTCTCGATCTACTGAATCCCTAAGTCGAGTTCTCCTAAATATTCCGAGGCGGGATCTTCAGCTGTCTCGGGAATGGATGATGGGTCCGCCTCATCCTCCTGACCCGTTGTACCGGAACTTTGTGATGCTGCCTGCTTCTTCTTCTCCCATGCCTCCGCTAGTCTAGGGTTATCCTCAGCTAGGATATCGAACATAATGTTGTAACTAGTCAGCTCCTCTCCTAAATGTGAGCATCCTAAAAATATTTTTAATTCTGTTCCTAATCATTTCTAAATTTTGTAACTAAGTATATATCAAAATTTCACCTAAACATTCATAATTATCTAAACTACCTAATTTATTATCTAAACAATTAAAAATGAAATTTTTTTAAAAAAGAGGAAAATTACCTCGAAATAGCGATGATCTCAGGAGAGTTTGAGAGAGGATTTACGAGAGAATGGATGGAGGAGTTAGGGTCGTGTGCTAGGAGAATGAGAGATCTTCGGCTTATATAGAATTTGTTGTAGTTGGAAAATCGTCGTAAATTTACGACATATTTGCGACAATCGATGCAAATTCATCGTAAACAGCCCTTTTTCCCGCCCAAGACGCCAATTATATTTTTTTGGGCGCCTAGAATATTTGGTTTGCTCGGTAATTCGTCCCAAAATTTGCAACGAATCTACGTCCAATCGATGTAATTTCATCGCAAAGTTTGCGACGAATTACCGAGCTAAATTTCTATTTGGGGTTTAAGGTAAAATAGGGTTTAGGGTATATAGGGGTTAAGAGTATATAGGGTTTAGGGTTATATATTATTTATGGTATGTGGGTTTAGGGTTATAGTGTTTAGGGTATGTGTGTTTATGGTTATAAGGTTTAGTGTATATAGGGTTTACTCATTAATCCTTTACTCATTAAATGACGCCAAACCTTATCGCTTTTGATTAGTTTTGTATTCATGCAAGTCCTGCAAGGACACAACATTTTTCTGTTGGTTTGATTTGCTTGATCTATGAAACTTTTCACTCCGTTGCGAAACTCTTTGGTCACCAGTCCTTCCGCATATGTATGTTGATACATCCAACGTTGTTGCTTGTATATCGCCATTTCTTAATACAAATTTATAAAAATGTGTTTGGATTGTTGTAAGTTTTCTGTGGGTGGGGGAGGGGGGGAGGTCTTTAATTTGCCAATAAATTTGCATAGCATTTATTTTTTTATTACGTCATTTTATGTTGAATCGTCGTAAAAGCGATGTAAAATTTTTTTAAAAACAAATAGTAAAAACACTTAATTCATTAGTTCATTAATTCAAAACAACAAACATATTTTATTTATAAAATAGATTCAACTAAACAAATGTTTATGATAATTTTATTCATCGCCATAGTTACTTAATGAATCATGGTCTGAATCATTCTGATCAGACTCAACATCGTCATCATCATCGCTAGATTAAATTTCTTTAGACTGGCCTTCTTATTTGGTATCATCCGCGAGATGATCAAATTGTACTCTCGTTGGGCGTGGTAGCAAATTCACAGCTATCTTGTTGCATTGGCGGCATTTCATCCACTCCAATTATATGACCCCAGGTGCAACTTTTATAACTGACAACCATCGGATCTCATATGTTCGAGTACGCGACTACGGGAGAAAAGTGACCTGCTGCGCTTGTGCGGTTAATATGAAAGGCTCAAATTTGTTGTACCGTCTTGTTGCATTAACGTCCACAACTCCAAAGTTGTTAACTCGAACTCCTCATCCATCAACAGTATCGAACTAATCACATCTGAAGAGGACGGTTTTCAAGTTTATCAATCTCGGATACTCAATCTCGATTATTTCCTGCGGAACTCCATAAAAGTATGTCTCGCCTCTAACACATACACCATAGTTTGTAGTCATACGATGTTGGCCATACTTGTATGTGTGAAAAACATACGTTGATTTGATGGCAATTCGACGTACATAGAAAATTATATATTCGATGTTAATTCGTCGTAAATTAACATCGAATTTACGACGAATTCTTCCATATCCCATATTCGTCGTAAAATCGTCGCTATTTTCGTCGATTTTACGACGAATATTTGTTGTCGTTAATTGACGACGAATTTACGACGTATTATACAATCGTCGTAAAATGGACACAAATTTACGACGAATATATTTCGTTGTAAAATTTCGTCCCAATCATATTGTTTTCTTGTAGTGAAATGAAATTTGAAACATAAATCGTACAAATTCATAATTTAGGATAATCAAAGTTGCTACGGCTTGCTACGACAAATGTTGTAGCTATAATAATAAACTAGCTACGGATGGTGACAACAAAATTCGTGAAAACTATAGCCACAAATATAAGTCCTCGAAATCCATAGCTATTTCTACGACTAAATTAATAGCAAGTCGTAGCTATCTTAACTACGACTAGCTATGGATTAATTCGTAGCTACGTTACATACCATGGCTATTCATAGATAGATACCCACGACAACGTTCGTAGCAATCCGCAGATATTGCTACGACGATGCTTGTAGAGAGTTATAGCTATATTTACCACGGATAGCGACGGATGAATTTGTAGCTACATAGCTACAAAAATGTTAGTCGCCATCCGTAGCTACGTAACTATGTATTTCCGTGGATATTCGTAGCTACTGTAGTGCTAGCTACGAATAATGTTGTAACTAGGTCGTGGATTGTTGGCTGTGGATAGCTACAAAATACTAGTAGCGTCGAGCTTTTAGACGCGCATACCAATCGTAGCTATCCGCAGCAAATGATAACATAGCTACGAAAAATCAAGCGTAGCTACGGTTAAACGTGGCATTTTTTTTTTTGTAGTGAACCAAAATAATTGACTTTTTAGTTTTTGAGCTTTTGACTTTCGAAGCATATCACTGATGTCCGAATCAATGGGGGATGGGGGACTTGGGGCTATCTTACCGTGAGTCAGGGACATATACATTGTTCGAGGCCAAAAAAGGTGAAGCGAGAGATATTATTTGTACACATATCTTCCAAGAGACTTCTTTGTACGATATCTCGTTGACATACATCAAACATCAACTAGACTACTCGAGTGAAACAAAATTAAAACTATACAAGAAGAAAAAATAAAGATTTTTTTTAAATAAAAAAAAAGGCGGAAGCCAAAATGTATGGTAGACAGACAAATCTTCATTCTTTTTATTGTTTCTTGTTGATGATGGATATCTTGAAACTCATAGACAAGTGTGTAATAGATCAAATGAATTGTATGATTAAATATTTTGATACTAACACTTATAGTGTATACGTTACAACTTGCAAGTAAATCTCGTCCTCGTACGGCGAGATATTCTCTCTCGGGCAAATCCATGGATTTTGTCTAGACCAGTCAGACCATATTCAGTCTCCTGAGATTCCTTCATACCCAAGAAAATCAACGTTTCTTGGTCTCACCCTTTTTAGCTCTTATCATTAGTCATTAGCTCCATTTTCTATGTAAATCCAAATTCAATATCATAGGGGTATATATATATAATCATGACAATCAAATTCAATTTCCATGGTTGAATATTCAGCAAAGAAAACCCCTAATTCTAAAACCAGGATTAGCTTCACAACCAAATGCTCTTCGTTGGTGAAACAGCATCGTGCCCGTCTCTATATACTCCGCCGCTGCTGCGCCATCATGCTCCTCCGCTCCTACACTGATCACGACGACGACTAAATTATTAATATATATAACCTTAACATATTAACCAAATATTTGAGCTATATAGCTATAACTTTAGTTCTGTTTCTCCTAAATTCATCATTTTGGTTGACTTTCAACACGATGCTATTGTGGGCCTTTTCCCCTCAATAAAGGTTTTGGCTACCGTGCCTGCTTACTTGCTTCACTGCTATTAAGGCATTTGCCGTACATCGTAAATACACAAGAAAACCCTTTACACTACTAAGATTTCTTGACAAGAGATAACCTAATACGTATACACTAAATTCAAAGCCAAATACGGCCCAATACCAACCCCCCCCCCTCCCTCAAGGTGGAGTGTGGAGATTACAAACACCCAACTTGAGCACAAATTCCTCAAACTCTTTTCGCCCTAGAGATTTAGTCAGGATATCAGCTAGTTGTGTCTTTGTCGAGACATGTTTCGTTGCTATCGTTCCCCGAATGATCTCATCTCGAATGAAAAGACAGTCATTGCCAACATGCTTTGTTCGAGCATGATATACCGGATTCGCAGCAAGCTTAGCGGACATGCTGTCGGAATGTAGGACTACAGGATAATCGCAATGGATACCAAGCACAGGAAGCAGATTTCTGATCCAGAGTATCTCACTTACAGTATCAGCCATGGCCCTATACTCTGCCTCGGCCGAGGAATGCGATACCACTTCATGTTTTCTTGTTTTCCAGGATATCGGAGAATCGTCAAGTGTAATAAACCATCCTGTTAAGGATCTTCGTGTGATAGGATATGAAGACTAGTTTGCATCTCACCAGCCTGAGAGAGTGAGCTTCTTGTTGGCTTGAAGTAGTATGCCTTGTCCCGGACTCTGTTTCAGGTAGCGAACAACACGCAAAGCCGCTTCCCAGTGATCGGGTTTCGGCTGTGTCATGAACTGTGAAAGGATATGGATGGCGTAGGAGAGTTAAGGTCGTGTCATTCCCAAGTAGATGAGGCGACCGACTAAGCGTTTGTATGATGTTAGATTTTTCAGATAAGGACCTTCAGCCAAAGCTAGTTTATGATTATGTTCCAACGGATGAGTAACAAGCTTTACTCCGAGCAGTCATGTTTCTGTGATTATTTCCAAAGCATACTTGCGCTGACATAAGTACATTCCACTAGGATTCCGAGCAACTTCAATACCGAGGAAATAACGTAAAGTATGTTGGAATTCATACCGGTTTATAAACAATTTTATAAATCAACCTATGAATTTACTAGCCAGGAACTCATGCAAATACTGAAATAAATCCGGATCTAAGGATTTGAATATACCAGGATATTCTGCAGCGGAATAATGAACAAAATGATTGTGGTTACTTAGCACTCCTAGTGTTGTGCCTCTACTGGTATCCACACGTACACAAACTGGATCGAAACGGGATGCTAGTGCCGTCGAGATCAAATCTCAGAACTCTGACAAACTATTTGTCTCTTTAGTTCTAGGGTTTTAGAATAATTGTGTGGCTTCCTCAAGGGGAATTCTTGGTCATGTAGGTCATTATTAATCGCATCATTATATCCTCCTTATATAATGATGTGATCGAAACCCTAACACATTTTTGGGCCAAGCCCAATATGAGAATAACAATTATTCTTATATTCATACGTGCATGTGTTATCTTATAACACATATTATATTATTCATTAACATCACATGTATATAAATAATATATGCATTATTCTTAAAACCCAAAATAACATTGATCCAATTTGCTTAAGTGTGTGACCCTGTAGGTTCATATAATATCAGTATTGAATTCTCAATTCATTGATCATAAGTGGTTTCTAGCAAAACATTATGACCACCTAATATTATATGATTATCGAACCTTGACTAACTTGAGTAAGTACAAATTGATTTCAGGACATTCCCAACAATCTCCCACTTGTACTGGAATCATCTATTCTCATAATCCCTTTGTCTTTATATATCGATCTCAGCATAAGGCCAGAAACGGTGTCATCCTTATTAAGCTAGATCACGTTTATCGAACTCTGATTTATATTGATCAAACAAACGACTGACATTCACCTCGTTTGAGCACGACCATGCATTTTTCAGTATCAAATCTTCGATAGGCCCTGAGATACTTATCTCCCGTTATATAGGAGGGACAAATTCCATCTTGTTCCATCCATGTTCCTTACAAACTTCATAGTACACCCAATCAATGTCTTTATAATCACATGTTACGGCTGACGTTTGACATGGTCAAAGTGAACTAATCCATAAGTAAGAAATCATGACGAACTCAGCTCAAAGGACTATAATTTTTAGTCATGATGAGAAAATCATATGACACTCATATAACAATCTTGTAGATTTCTCATAGCGGGTCAGTACAACCCTGTGTTCCCCAACACATGTCTATGCGATTGGCTTTAATACAACATATTAAATAACTCCACGAAACTTAGTCATCAGCCACCTCACATACTAGTCATCTTCAGTTATTAACATCCCATTTTAATAACCTTGACTAGGGACCACTATAATTTATGTCATCTTTCACTTATAGGGTTTCATGATCAAGTCACGTACTTGATGACCTATAAAATGATATAAATTATTTCGGGACTTTATTTGTTATCCAATAACCAAATAAATCTGAAATAAATTTCATTAATTTGAAAACATAACCAAATATATGTAATAAGAACATCATATCATAAAGGGAAAATCCTCCCACTAGAATCAAGATCACATCTTAAGAAACTTAATGCCTATAGCAGCAGTATGACTCTCATGCTTAGGCCGTGGAAGAGGCTTAGTCAATGGATCAACAACATTTGCATCCGTTGAGACTTTGCTAATTTTCACATCTCCTCTATCAACAATCTCACGAATGAGATGATATCTCCTCTGGATGTGTTTGGATTTCTGGTGAGATCTAGGTTCTTTCGCTTGTGTGGTAGCTCCATTGTTGTCACAATAGAGATCCACTGGGCTAGAAATACTAGGAACCACACCTAATTCAATAATGAACTTCTGAATCCAAACAGCTTCCTTTGCTGCTTCTGAAGCAGCAATATATTCAGCTTCGGTTGTAGAGTCTGATATGGTGTCCTGCTTGGAACTCTTCTAGCTTACATCTCCTCCATTAAGACAAAAGATAAAACCAGATTGTGATCGATAATCATCTTTGTATGTCTGGAAACTTGCACTGTGTAACCACTCACAACAAGCTCATTATTTCCTCCATAGACCAAGAACTTATCCTTAGTATTTCTCAAATATTTAAGGATGTTCTTGACTATTGTCCAGTGACACTCACCTGGATCAGATTGGTATATACTTGTCATGCTCAAAGCACATACAACATCTGGACGAGTACAGAGCATGGCATATATGATAGATCCTATAGCAGAAGCATATGGGATTCTACTCATCCGCTCTCGCTCATCATGTGTCAAAGGACACTGAGTCTTGTTGAGAGCTATGCTAGGTAAATCAACCAAAGTCCATACTTTGTTTACTGACATGGATTCCATTTCGGACTTTGCGGCTTTGAGCCATTTTTTGGAGTTAGGGCCCATCATTGCTTCCTCAAAGGACGTAGGTTCATCACTTTCTATTATCAACAGTTCATGATGATCGGTCACCAAAAAAAACCCATATCTAATAGGTTCATGACGTGTCCTTTCGGATCTACGTACCTCAGGTTCCACAGGTGTAAATTCTACGACTCTTCGTAAATCTAATTGATCCTCATCATGAGAAGCCGAATCAATCTCATGTGTTTCTCGGACTTCTTCGAGTTGTACTTTACTCCCACTGTTTTTCTTGGAAAGAAATTCTCTTTCTAGAAAAGCACCATTACGAGCAACAAACACTTTGTTCTCAGTAGGGTTGTAAAAGTAATAACCTTTGGTTTCCTTGGGATAACCAACGAAGTAGCATTTATCAGATTTGGGCCCGAGCTTATCGGTAAACATACGTTTAACATAAGCATCACAACCCCAAATTTTCAGAAAAGAAAAATTCGGAACTCTTCCAGTCCACATCTCATATGGTGTCTTTTCAACTGATTTTGATGGACATCTGTTTAGCGTAAACGCAGACGTTTCTAGGGCGTATCCCCAAAAGGATAATGGAAGATCTGCATGACTCATCATTGATCGAACCATATCTAATAAAGTTCGATTTCTCCTTTCGGAAACACCATTCAATTGTGGCGTTCCTGGAGGAGTGAGCTGTGAAACAATTCCACATTCTCTCAGATGATCATCGAATGTTTGACTCAAATATTCACCACCTCGATCTGATCGAAGAGCTTTGATTGTCTTGCCAAGCTGGTTTTGTACTTCATTCTGAAATTCTTTGAACTTTTCAAAGGATTTAGATTTATGTTTCATTAGATAAACATAACCATATCTACTAAAGTCGTCAGTAATGTGATGAAGTACTGGTAATTTTCTCTAGCATTTATGCTCATCGGTTCACATACATCCGTATGTATAAGTTCCAACAAGTCCTTAGCTCTTTCACTGTGTCCAGTAAACGGAACCTTAGTCATTTTTCCCAACAAACAAGATTCACATTTCTCATATGATTCATAATCAAATGAGCTCAAAAGTCCATCACTATGAAGCTTTTGAATACGCTTCTCATTTATGTGGCCCAAACGACAATGCCAAAGGAAAGTTTAATTTGTGTCATTTGACTTGAATCTCTTGGTACTAATGTTATAGATAGGCACACTTTGGTTTAGAAATAAAGTTCATTCTCTAATGGACCGCTACCATAAAATATATCATTGTAATTAAATGAACAACACTTGTTCGTAATTGAAAACTGATATCCTTCCATATCCAAACAGGAATAGAAATAATATTTCTGCTTATAGCAGGTACATAGTAGCAATTCTTAAGTTCCAAAACCATGCCTGAAGGCAAAGACAAATGAAATGTTCCTACGGCTAATGCAGCAACTCTTGCTCCATTTCCTACACGTAGGTCCACTTGTCCTCTCTCCAAAGTTCTATTATTGCTTAGGCCCTGCATATTTGTACAAATATGAGCACCACAGCCGGTATCCAATACCCAAGAAGTAGAACCAGAAGTAGTAATATTTACTTTTATAACATAAATACCTGAAGATGAAGTTTCAAAAGACTTCTTCTTCTTCTTTTTCAGATCTTCCAGGAATTTATTGGAGTTTCTTTTCCAATGCCCATAACCATTACAATAATGGCACTTATCATCTTTAGAAGGACCATGTTTAAACTTAGGGGCATGGTTAGACTCGCTTGGATTCACAATCGAGCTCGTCTTGCCATCTCCTTTGTTTTTACCAAGTTTCTTAAACTTTTTACCCTTTTGTACCATAAGGACAATTGTGGTGTCCTTCTTGATGTTAGGTTCAGCAGTTTTGAGCATCCCATGCAACTCAATCAAAGTCTTTGTCAAGTTGTTCATGTTGTAGTTCATAACAAACTGATCATAGCTTGACGGCAATGACTGCAAGATGAGATCAATAGCCAACTCTTGGCTGATAGGACAATCCAGTTTTGCCAGGTTATCAATATAACCCATCATCTTAATGACATGCGGGCTAACTGGATCATCTTTCGGTAGCCTGCACTCAATGAGAGACTTAACCATTTGGTATCTCTCAGTTCGTGCTTGCTCCTGAAACATTCCTTTCAGGCTAGTGATCATGTCAATTGGCGAATCCACGTTCTCATATTGCTTTTGCAAGTCTGAGTTCATGGTAGCCAACATAAGACAACACACATCGACCCTATCATTGACATGCTTCTCATAAGCATTTCTCTATGCATGTTGAGCATTGGTCTTAGGTTTTTCAGGAAGAACCTTTTCAAGGACATAGTCATTTTTCTCCTGTTTGAGAACAATTCTCAAGTTTCGATACCATTCGAGGAAATTCGATCCATTGAGTCTATCCTTCTCAAGGACGGATCTCAATGAGAACGAGTTGTGAGGATTTGACATAGCTGAATATAAGGAATAACAAATGTTAATATGATGTTCGGGAATAAGAGTAATCTCAATCATTAAGAAAACTCACATTATATTCAAATAATAATTTCCTCAAATTGAATATAATGATCCAAGATCCATATTTCACTAGAACCCGAGTGAGCTTTGGCTCAACCCCCGAATATCTAGTTATTTAGGTAAACAACACCTTGTTAATTATATCAAATATAACTCTTGGTTGTTAGATGACATCTTATGTCAAATCCAACATATGCCTCTAAGCCCAAAACCGTTTTGATAGCTTAATCAAGTAAACCAATCTTGTTTCACATGGTAACCATTACCATCTACCTCACTTATGTAATTGCGGACACCTTGCTTTTGCAAGCCCATCACACAACGAATTAAGCCTTGATAGTTGATAAGATTGCAGAGGCATCAAATACTTGATATTAATTGGGGAATTAATTTTAATCCAATTTTAATTTATATTTAAAATTTTATATCTTATATATATGATTAAATATAAATAATACACATCTCATATGTATTTAGTTGGATTATAAATAATTTAATCTTATTAAATTATTAATTATCTCAATTTAATTCATAAGCATTAATCACATTAATCTTTGAATCAAATAGAGAAACGTAAATCTTTTCAATCTCCAAAAGATTCTTGATAGAGTCAAATCAACCATTTGATATGATCTCATTATAAATATCATTTAATAGTCATATTAAATAATTATTCTCTACCATAACGTGCTTAGACTTTCTAGGCAAGTGAACATGCATAATATATCAAATGTATTTAATATGCATAGAATATTTTGTACAAGACAAGAGTTCTTATTTTATTGTTATCATCAATCACGAACATCGAAACACCTTTTCGCCATGTAAATGAAAATCTAGATAACAACTAATAAAATTAAATCATGATTTAAAAACTTCTAAGTTATCATGTCAAATGTGTCTTGTAAATCAATATTCACAAATCTGGATATTTTAATCAAATCAAAATATTTTGCAGAACACGTTTCACAAGAAATCAGATTCAAAATCAGTATTAAACAAGCAGGCTCTGATACCACTGTTGGAATTCATACCGGTTTATAAAAAAATTTATAAATCAACCTATGAATTTACTAGCCAAGAACTCATGCAAATACTGAAATAAATATGGATCTAAGGATTTGAATATACCTGAATATTCTGCAGCGGAATAATGAACAAAACGATTGAGGTTACTTAGCACTCCTAGTGTTGTGCCTCTACCGGTATCTACACGTACACAAACTGGATCGAAACGGGATGCTAGTGCCGTCGAGATCAAGTCTCAGAACTCTGACAAACTATTTGTCTCTTTAGTTCTAGGGTTTTAGAATAATTTTGTGGCTTCCTCAAGGGTAATTCTTGGTCATGTAGGTCATTATTAATCGCATCATTATATCCTCCTTATATAATGATGTGATCGAAACTCTAACACATTTGTAGGCCAAGCCCAATATGAGAATAACAATTATTCTTATATTCATACGTGCATGTTTTATCTTATAACACATATTATATTATTTATTAACTTCACATGTATATAAATAATATATGCATTATTCTTAAAACCCAAAATAACATTGATCCAATTTGCTTAAGTGTGTGACCCTGTAGGTTCATATAATATCAGTAATGAATTCTCAATTTATAGATCATAAGCGGATTCTAGCAAAATATTATGACCACCTAATATTATATGATTATCGAACCTCGACTAACTTGAGTAAGTAAAAATTGATTTCAGGACATTCCCAACAAAGTACCCATCTTTCATGTGGAAATAAGAGCTTAGGTAAAGCTTAAAATCGCATATGACTTAGACTGAACTTCCTGTGATGATCAAGTCATCAACGTAGACGAGAACGTGAATCCGAACATGTTCCCTGACAAAGGTGAACAACGAGTAGTCGGATGTGTTCGGATCAAAGCCATAGTCGATCAACGCAGACGTAAGTTTGGGATACCAGCAACGTGGAGCCTGTTTCAGACCATAAAGAGATTTGTGTAAGCGACAGACCTTAGTTTTGTCGTCCGTGCAAAATCCCGGAGGAAAACGCATATAAACTTCTTCATCAAGATTTTCGTGTAAGAAAGCATTATGTACATCCATTTGATGTACTTCCCAATCAAGTGAAACAACTTGCTGAAGAAACGTTCGAACCGTTACCATTTTAGCGACAGGTGCAAAGGTTTCGTCGTAGTCTACTCCTTTGGTCTGATTATTTCCTAGAACAACCAACCGTGCCTTGTAACGTTCCAAAGAACCATCAGATTTCAACTTAATCAGAAAACCCATTTGCAGCCTAGTGCATTTTTTCTGGGAGGCAAGCTTTCAACTGTCCAAGTGCCACGATCTTCCAGAGAAACAATTTCATCCGTTAGAGCTAAACGCCAGTTCTCGTCAAGAATGGCTTCTCTGTAACTCGTAGGTTCAATAGCAGAGGTCATGGCCATGAGATAAGCTTGATAGTGTGTCGAGAACCGAGAGCTTGAGAGGTAGTTATCAAGTGGGTATGTCGTGGCTGCAGGAAAAGGATCATGTAGCAGTGAAGCAACATAATCAGCAAGCTTCGTGGGTCTGTGTTTTTGTCTGAGACCACGTCCAAGTTGTTCAATTTCTGGTTCTGCTGCACTAATAGTGATATCAGTAGGAATCAGACTTGAAGAGACAGGAGGTAGTGGTGCATCCATGGTTGTGTCTTCAGTCTCAACATTTAGAGGCGCAACATCCGCAGGTTGCGCACCCATGCCAGGTACGTGATCCTCTTGTAAAGCAGTATCGGAGCCCACATTCGGTTATTGTAATGCAGACACAACAGTGAGAGGATGATAGCCAGGCTCATCATCGTCAGAGCATATGACGACAAGATCAACTAGTAATGGCCGAGGAATTGAGGACGATGCAATCTCAGGAGCAGAGAAATGAAATATTGTTTCCTGAAAAATGACATCTCGCGAAACATACACCTTCCCTGTTTCAATATTATAGACACGCCAACCTTTCTTTGCAAAGGGATATCCGATGAAGATCGATTTTTTGCTGCGACTTTCAAATTTATCCCCGCCATGTTTTTGATTGTGAACTTAACAAACACAGCCAAACACACGAATATGGTTCATCGGTGGAGCTCGGTTATAGATCAGCTCGAAAGGTGTCTTGTCGTTTATAACGTTACTAGGCGTACGGTTGATAAGATATGCTGGCGTAAGCGCACAGTAACCCCAGAATTCAGTAGGTAAGTTGGCTTGAAATCTCTGAGCACAAGCAACATTGAGGATGTGTCGATGTTTTCGCTCGACACGACCATTTTGTTGCAGTGTGCCAACGCAAGAAGTTTCATGTATGATGCCTTCCTTCGCGAAAAAATAAGTGAGACAGAGAAACTCCAAGCCATTATCACTTCTTATTGCCTTTATCGAACTAGTGAACTGTCTATCGACTAGTCGAATGAAATTCTGAAGATGACCAGGTGCTTCTTGTTTAGATGTCAAAAGATAGATCCATACTGCCCGTGAATAATCATCGACCAATGTAAGAAAGTATCGAGAACCACAAATTGCATGAGTTTTATACGGACCCCAGAGATTGCAATGAACCAATTCAAACGCAAAATTTGTCTTATTACTGCTTAAAGGAAAAGAATCTCTAGTGTGTTTTGCACGAATACAAATCTCACATTCCTTAGAATCAAAAACAGAAGTACTGAAATCAGAAAACGGCAACATCTTCAAGGCTTTCGAGGAAGGATGTCCCAACCGCTGATGCCAAACTTGAATAGACGACTTGTCAGACCCGTTCTCAGCAGCTGTAACTTCCATTCCACGATACCAGTACAGCCCATTCTCCTTCTTACCCACTCCAATCAGCATCAGCGTGATGCGGTTCTGAATGATACAAAGTTTGTCAGTGATCTGGAATATGCAATGACGATCTCTAGTCAACTGCGAAACCGATATAAGATGACAATGTAGACCCTCAACGAAATAAACTTCCTGAAGGCTCGGAGATGAACCCAACTGCACTCGACCATGTTTATTTGCTACTGTAAAACGACCATCCGGCAGTTTGATCATAACAGGTGCCATATCACAGACGTCAAGCAAAAGTCGAGTGTTCCAATCATGTGATTAGAAGCCCCAGTGTCAACTATCCAAGTTTCAATAAAGTATGTACCAGACATACGTTCATTCGTTGCAGGTTTTCATTCTTCCATCATATGTACCAACGTCTTCCATTGAATGTCGCTGAGGACACTTATCCTGACACGATCAGCTGATGTTAAACATGAACTGGATGAGTTCGAGGCTGAGACATTTGAAACAAACATCGAGTTTGCGTGAGCTGTGTTTCCGCTAGCTCCAGCATTCGACGATTTCACTGGTTGAGCAGAAGGTATGTTCTGACCGCGACCTGAGTTATGAGGCATCGTGTTTCCACGAACAACTGCACGTGTCTGCTTGGTCTCTTCATACCAAGGAGGATACCCAATTAAGCGAAAACAGTTTTCAGAGACGTGACCGGTACGAGCGCAGTGACTGCACGTCCTGTTTTCTTTTGAGTATTTTGTATCAGGTACATGGCGAAATCGTTGAGTAGTTTGCACTGCGAAACTGACGCCTTCCACACGATCTTCGTTTGATCGTCCAAGACTATAAGCTTTCTGGTCTTGGGTCAGCGTATTATAAGCTTCCTCAAGGGTTGGTAAAGGTACACGGGACAACAATGATGACTTCACTGTTAGATATATTGTTTCATCAAGTCCCATAAGAAATTGATGAATTTTGTCCTCTTCTCTTTCTTTTCGAACTTCTTCCATCGTTTTAGCTTTTTGGTAGTCAAGTAAATTCTTCCACAATTGAGTGAGATTCCAGTAATAAGCATCAATCGCCAAACCCTTCTGACGACAGTTTGCTAACTCGGTCTTAAGGCGTTGTACACGTTGACCATTCTTCACGCCAAAGCGCTTTTGAATGTGTGTCTACAGCTCATGAGCAGTGTCGATATGAGACATCGAAGTCGAGATGTTCTCATCGATAGTAAGTTTCATCCACGAGACTACAAGAGCATTGTTTGCAGTCCAATCCTCATAGTCCACATGTTCTTCACCAGGCTGCGGTATGGATCCGTCGACGAAACCAAATTTCTTTCTCGCCTGAAATACCAATCGCAGATTTGTAGTCCATTCATCGTAGTTAGGACCACGCAACAACGGTTTGGAAATCAAAGTTCCCGGGATATCACTCGAACTAAGGTCATAGGGCGATATTGTTTTCCTTGCCTTAGTTCGTGCACCACCAACAACACCACCTTGTTCTTCAGCCATGGATCTCGACTTGTCTTGGGAGAGATGGCGCAGCTCGGTCAGATTGAAATAGGATCGAAAAACTATGAAACTTTTTGTGTAGTCAAGTTTCAAAGCTTTGATACCATGTCAAGAAACCTTAGTAGTGTAAATGGTTTTCTTGTGTATTATGATGTACGGCAAATGCCTTATATACTGTACAAGAGATAACCTAATATGTATACACTAAATACAAAGCCAAATACAGCCCAATATAGCCCAATAATATAACCTTAACATATTAACCAAATATTTGAGCTATATAGCTATAACTTTAGTTCTGTTTCTCCTAAATTCATCATTTTGGTTGACTTTCAACACATCTAGAGTCTCTTGTGGGCCTTTTCCCCTCAATAAGGGTTTTGGCTACCGTGCCTGCTTACTTGCTTCACAAGTGACTTGGAAAAACGTTTCATTGGAGATTTCGTTTTCAATATGTTCCACCGGCATGGTTGCCGGCCATAATTGAATAAGATCATGACGACAGAGAGTATAAAGAGGGTCTCTTGTTAGTCTTAATCTAAACCAGAATATATATCTTTTTGTTCTCTAGCTCCGTGTGTATCATATTCTTCAAGTTTATTTTTCTTCTCCCTGCTATTTAGTTGCCTTGTAATAAAAAAGATGTAACGTAACCAATAAGATATTCCACAAATGTGACTTTTGGCCAATTGGTTTACTGGCTGGGCTACTACAATTGTCCAAATCACAAAAGAGACACTTAAATAAATTAAATTATTCTTTCATAGTATATCATAAGGGAAGCTTACCGAACGAATTACATTTTATCTAGGGCGGCTAGTTGCAGCAACAGTCTTTTGCTGCAACACCAAAAAACGACAACGTTTTAGTTCCTTAAGACATCTATTTACCTTAAAAGTCCAGATTAACAGCTTATTTTCCTTTGACAACAAATTCCATCACGTTTTCGCAAAGCCCCTCTCGCTCCGTCTCTGCTTCCTCTCCATTGATGCTTGTTTAGGTATGTCTTAGCTTCTCAGATTCTTACCAATCTTTTGTTTCCTCTTTCTCGTGTGTGATACTACTCTTTGCTTTTTGCCTTGCCGTTTTTGTTGGTCTATGGATCTTCGGTAACTATGCACACCAAGTATTCGTTTAAATGCCGCTTACACCCAATTCGATTTACAATCGTATTCGTACAGCTCTATGAGAAACTCAATGACTCCCATTTTGATTTCTGAAAATTGGTTATGAAATTATGTGATTTAAGCATGTTTTCAATACACATTCATTCAATCATTTCTTATCATAATACCTCTTATATGAACATCTGTTTTTTTATATCATAGATGTAAGCTTTGAATGCTTAAGGTATCTAGAGACGATTTGGGTTTGTGTCAAATTTATAAAGAACTCATTTTGGAAAGCCACAAGCTGCATAATTTCCATGTTCTTCACATCATCAAAGCTTCTATTACCATCAAAATTTTGAATTTACATGGAAGTGATGGTTAACATTTGCAATCGACAAGAAAAAAAAAGTGTATATTTACTTGTGTGATGAAAGTATAAAAATGCACACAGTTACGTCGTCTCTTCTTCGCCTTCTTCTCTGTTACTTTGGTTTGTGTTTTCCACTTCTACATCATTAAGCCAGTCCACAACTTGTTGTATGACTGGTCTTTTCATAGGATTTTGGTTAACACACATGCAGGCTATGTCAAGCACACGAAGCATCTCTCTTTCATGACCACTCTCTCTCAGCAATGGATCAAACACTTCCTCTGGTTTCTCTTCCCTTCTCATATGATGCACCCACGCGACCAATTCTCTCGACATCTTTGGTCTGAAAACCTCCATTGGTCTTTTCCCCGTGAGAAGCTCGAGCATCACGACACCAAAACTGTACACGTCACCTCTCAAAGTGGCTACCCATGCTTGTCCATACTCTGGGGGAATGTAACCCAGTGTGCCCACAAGCTCTGTTGTAACATGGGTACGGTATGGAAGGATCAGTCTTGACAACCCGAAATCTGCGAGGTACGCCTTGAAACTTCCATCCAAAAGGATGTTGCTGGACTTGATGTCTCGGTGTACTATGTGTGGTTCACATATCTGGTGCATGTATGCTAGTCCACAACTTGCTCCTCTCATAATGTGAAGTCTTTTTGGCCAATCCAGTTGAGCTGGACCCTCTGGATTTTCATGCAGCCAGTAATCCAGACTTCCGTTCTCCATGAACGAATAAATAAGTATCCGGGCACTATCATGGACGCAGTAGCCTTGTAGAGCGACCAGGTTTTCATGTTTGGCCCTGGACAGAACTTCTACCTCTGCCTTGAATTCTTTCTCCATCATACCATAGTCTCCTGTGAGTTTCTTAACCGCCAGTTTCGTCCCATTATCCAAGATAGCCTTATAGACAAGACCAAACCCGCCACAGCCAATTATATTAGCTTGACTGAAGTTGTTGGTAGCTTTCAAGAGCTCAAATATGGTCAGGTCTTTAACTTCATATCTACTATTTCCAAACAGAAGCACAAGGCTTATGTCTTTCTCCGAACCTGGAGGAACTTCAGAATACGAGGCATTGGAGTTTATCTCCAGTTCGGCATTCTCAGAGTCTCCTGGGTTTACCCTTCTCTTGGACATCACCCACAGAGCAAGCATCACCAAAATCAAACTGACGCCAAAAAAGATCCCAATGACAAGCCCCAAAACAAGCGTTCTGTTGGTTTCTTTGTTCATCTTTGTAGTAGAGGACTGTGTTGGAACCGTGCAGGAAGTTAGCAGTACACCGCCACACAACAATGGGTTTCCTTCAAAATATGCTTTTGGGAAAGTATCAAACTGAGTCCCTGTAGGTATCGGCCCACTGAGAGTATTGTTTGCAACATTGAAATAGGACATGAAATGGAGTCCCGTGAGCGACCAAGGGATTCTACCAGATAAATTGTTGTTTGACAGGTCCAGCCTCTCTAAGTTTGTAAGGTTTGACAATTCATCTGGGATGCTGCCAGAAAAATTATTACCTAAAAGCTCAACGACAATGAGAACCTTTAGCTGTCCAATCTCGACCGGTATACTCCCGGTCAGGTTATTCCTTTTGATGTATATCGCAGGTGGGAGGCTGGATAGCTGATTGTATTGCTGATTGCTGGTGACATTATTGGGACTGACAAAAACAGGCAGCTCTAGATAGCTCCGCTCTGTTGCATCATATACCTTTTGAGACATCAGTGCTCTCAGCTGAAACAGTTCCTTTGGAAGCTCTCCTGTAAGAAGATTATCAGAAAGATCCAAGTAAAAAAGGTTTGGAAGAGTTCCTAGCCAACCGGGAATCGAACCCACGAGTCGATTCTGTGACAAGTCCACAAGTTCTACGCTCTTGAGCTTGATCAGCCAAGCTGGTATTTCACCTTTCAACCTGGATCCACCGGTACCGAATATCTGGAGAACTGGAAATGCATCTGACGCAAGAAAGTCCTCGTTGCTTGGTATTGTTTCGTCGTAGAAATTCTTTGCAATGATGAGAGTAGACAGCTTCTTGCAGCCTTGCAAAATACTGAGAGCACCTGTGATGTTCGTCATTTTATTGTCTGAGAATGTAAAGAACGACAGAGACTTCAGTTCCAGTACTTGAGGAGATATCTGTCCCGTTAACTTGTTGCCTGCAAACCTCATGGCTGTCAGGTTTTTGCAGGAGTAAACCGTCGAGGGGAAATCACCGGTGAAGCTATTGTTTCCGAGGTCCAGAATACTGAGGCTCTGAAAACGGGAAAAGTCCACCCCTGATAAGGTTCCTCCCAGCCGGTTAACCCGTAAATTCAACTTCACGAGCTTCGTGCAATTGGCGAGAGAAACCGGGACAGAACCTGTGAGGTTATTGATATGAAGCTGGAGGCTGCGGAGATTGAAAAGCCTACCAATATCCATCGGTATTTCTCCTACGAGGTGATTGAAGTAAAGCTCAAGCAATGTCAGTTTCGTGAGACGAGTAATCTTATCATCGATCTTCCCGGAAAAATGGTTGACTGGTAAAAAGAGTTGCTCGAGGTCAGAAAGATTGTAGATTTCTTTTGGGATTTCACCAGATAGATTGTTGAAACCTGCTCGAAGAAAACTTAGCCTCAAGCATTTGCCTAACCCTTCAGAGACAACGCCTGTGAATTTGTTATAAGAGAAATCCAGTTTGGTTAGCTGCGGTGAAGTTGTGCACATGAAGGAAGGTATTGGACCGGTGAAGCTGTTGTTGCTGACATTGAAACTGGTTAAATTGAAAGCACCCTGAAGGAAAACAGAACCACGTAGGATGTCGCCTTGAAAAAGATTGCTGGAGAGATCAATGGTCTGAATTGGGAAGATTCGGTTACTTCCATTGGATTCAAGTGGCAGTTCACCTTTGAAACTGTTGTAACTAAGATCAAGAACCGTGAGCTGATCAAGAGCGGAGAAGAAGCCTTGTGGAAGTGGACCAGAGAGACGGTTACGAGAAAGGTCGAGACGAGAGAGACGACGGAGATCCAAAACAGACGACGGGAGATTGCCGGAGAGTCCTTTAGAGGGTAAAAGAATCGAAGTGACTCGATTTTCTGGAGACTCATCGCAGGAGATTCCTTCCCAGGAGCAACAATCAATGGACGAGTTCCATTGCAAAGGAGAGGCTTGAGATGATACGTTGCTGGAGAACAAAAGCAGAGCATCTCGATCTTGGAGATTACAGACAGCTTCTGAAACTCTAAGAAAGAAGACAGAGAGGGAAAGAACATGGATAAGGAGGAAGAGAACCATGGGCACTGGTCTCACAAGGAGACAAATGGATTTAGATCTCATCTTCTCGTCAATCATGGCGAGAACAAGAGATGGAGAAGAAGCTGAGAAAGATTGAGTAAGCTTAAAGGTGAAGAAGAAGACGAAAGAGAGGGAAAAGAAGCAGAAGACATCATTATCCAATCTGGGTTTCTGTGTTCCGAAGCTTGTAAATGGCTCTCAATACCATCGTTGACCAAAGAGAATAGTCAGACCAAACAGAAGAAAACTTCTTGTCACACCAAAAGTTACTTTCTTTATTTTATTTTATCATGTTATCTTTTTTGTCCCGATTGTGGTTATGGCCTGTGGGTATTCTTTTTTCAATATAAAGTCTATTTCTTTTTTATTATTCCTCTTGTAATAATTTTATGTATTTTGTCTGTTTATGTTTTGTTATTTATTCATGGTTTTAAATATTTGTTTCAATATGCGTTTTTACTATTGACCTGATCAAGAAAAACAATAAGGAAATGGGGTCATTTCATGTTTGAAGATGGAGGTGCGTGCGTGCAATGATGTTGATCATGAAAATTGAATTTGAAGATATTATAATCATGATTAGCACAAGCATTACGTTATGAAATAAAATAAGATTAACAAAAGTTAATTAGAAAAAAATGGTGAGGAATAGTATGATGATTATTATATATACTCATTTTTTGTATGAGAGGCGTTTACCTTTTGGGGCGGCTTGGTTAGTAGTGAGTGGCTCGTAGTGGTGGTGGTGTTACACACCTTTTTCAATATATCACTTTCAGTTATTTATTTTATTTTTATAAATCTTTTTTTTGTCAACTATTTTATTTTTATAAATCATCCTTTTGTATTTTTTTTTCTTTATATTGTTGCTTTTTAGCGGATCTTATTTTATTTTTTATTGTGCCAAGTGGAAGCCACAATTAACATTAGATAGTGGTCATAAAGAACGAAAGGTATATAAAGAAGATAATCAAATGATACTTTTTTTTTGTAAAAAGGGGTTACTATTTATTTTGTTTGACTTTTGATTTTGGGTTGTTTTAAAAATCCTCGAAGCTGTGTCATGTGTTGTTGTTTTTTTCTTAATTTACTAATGGGCAAATGGTGTTATATGATAGCTTACTAGACGGTATTAAACTTATTTAGGGTCTCCGACTTCTCCGATTTTAAATACAAGGTTTCGGACTAATTGTTTGTTTAGTAATTTATAAAAAAAAATTTATATCATAGTATAAACAAAAAAAAACATAAGAAAAATAAATAAATACTGATTAAAAAATTTTGACATAAGATAATGATAAAAATAGTGACGATACGGTGATTTTCAGCTAAAAATGAGTTGAATAGTTGTCTTTTTAACTAAAACAAAAAAAAAGGTGGTGGCTTAAGCTCATCTCTTCTCCCGAAAAAAGTATCACCATCTCGATACCATCGCCTGAATGAAAATCTACTAATAACCGACCATAAATATATGATCTTTCTCAGCCTTATCACACTTGTATCATCAATCACTCAAAGCTTAAATCTTTTCCATTCATTTACAGGTTTTTTGATGGTGTGATGCGTTCTGTCTCTCAGGCAAAATTCTTTAATATCTAATTTGGTAAATATTTTAGTAGAAATATTAGTAAACTTTTTCTCTGTTATTAAATCTATAGGATCGTGTTTACCATGTGCCTACGCACGGGAATAACTTGTGCTTACAAATTAAATCAAGTTTCAGTTATATAAAAACTACATATATAAAATAACTTGTATAGCTCATTTGAGTTTTTAAATTATTTCACTTGTAAATTATATTTTGTGTTTTTAGTAATATAATAATTGTTTCATATTTTTGTCGTGACTCTTAACTATTTTATTTATATTTATTTTTAAATTTTTATTTATTTAAAAATTACATATTTTAGATTTTGATGTGGTTCATTCTTATTTATATTCCTTTTAAATTTAACTTAAAAATATTGGTATTTGTTATTTGTTTTGTATTTATGAGTTTTATATTTTAATTTTAGAGCTATTTTATTTTTAGACTATATTCTTTGTAATATTCATCAATAATATAATATTGTTCAGTCTCTTTTTCCCACTCATTTGTCGAGAAACTCTTAAGTATTTTATTTATATCAATTTTGTTTTTTCTCTATATAAAATCTATATTTTAAATAGTTCATTAGTACTTAATATTACTCTTAAATATAACTTAAATAACTATTATTTTTTAGTATGGGTTTGGTTTTATTTGACAAATATAAAGTTTTAAGCCAATTTTATACAAAAAAAATGTTGGGTCAATTAGTATGTTTAGAGAAATCTTTAGAGAAATCTAGCTTCTCAGGTTTAGTCAGACTTGCTGCCTTTGGTTTTTTGTTTCCTCCCAAGCTGGGATGCCATGTTGCTAGTCTTCTTCAAGTCGTGTACGTCAACAACAACTGCTTCTCGGTTACTGTCAGGTCTCTTAAGGTGATCAATTAGCCTAGTCTTCTCCTTTATCGTAGGCTTTACTGTGTCAAACCAATGCTAAATCCATCTTTTTATTTGAGATGCTTCTTCTCCTCTTTTTCATAAGTTTCACCTAAAAGAGTAGTGACCCTAAACATCTCGCTAACTTTGTTGCCAAAAAAAAAAAAAAATCTCGCTAACTCCAGTGGTTGTGATAAATGGTACTTGAACATACCGAAACCCATTGTGTTGAAAGAATGTGTGGCTCGCTAAGGTTAGTGCAATGTGGACTTGAGTCACCGATCCAACCTTCATCAACAATAGAATAGAAATCTAAATCAGCTAAGAAGAAGACAAAACCAGCTTTGTGAAAGGTTCACTATGATATGAGTCTATGACCCAATTAAGATCATAATAAAATCTTGAATAAATGTTGAAATATAGTTTTACCGTAGTTGTGTGAGGCCTGAAATGAGAGAAATATCTAAGCATATGCAAAGGAAGATGTTTCTTCGACAGTGGATACTTCTCTAGATCCACTGTTCTTACATGAATAATATTCTTGGTCTCAAGCTCAACTACGTGTTTTGCAGAAGCAGCCAATCTTAACACAACTTCTGCTACAATACATGTCTCTACAGCCATAAGCTGAGTTGTTGGAACAGTCGACATTGCAGAATCAACAACAACATGAGAGGGAAAAAGAAAGAAAGAAAGGAATTTAGGGCATTTCATCGAACAACTTATGCACTAAAACTTTACTTAGATCAAACATCTTCTGATACCTGGAGACTGAAGGTGAAGGAGCTATCACTGATCTGGAAGTATAAAGCTCAGTTGTAAGTGTTTATCTGTGTAAATCAGTGTATACATGTTTTCTTTTGGAAAAGATTAAGTCATGAGACATCATGAAAAGAACAACAACAAAAATTCATCAGCAGCAAAAGCATGATCTTATTCTTATAAATCAAATTCACAAGAGATTATAATCATTTGAAAAGGATTGCTAATATCTCTAACCCAATAAGATTGCCTCACGAAGAAAACAAAACATAATTTGTCTCTATTCTTTAAAGATCAATGTTCATCATCCTAAACGATTCACAAAGCGATGACGCAATGACGAATCTTTTTGATTCCCAAGCTTGGAAAAACGTGAACTTTAGCTAACATTTTCAGTTTTAAAATCTCAAATTTATGTACGAATATTCAAGTGATGACCTACAAAGTTGGAAACTTCTCTTACATGTTTCCCGAGGAAAATCAATCCAGGATTCTCGACTTCAGCGAGACTTCAAAATCTTAGCAATCGTCAAAGGTGTGAAACTGAAATTGGCCTCGACATGGATTCCTCGATCCGCAGCCATGGCTAGACCAGTGCGCAGTGTGAAGGTCCTCGAGTGCGATCTCGCATAATGGATCCGCAGCCATGGCTAGACCAGTGCGCACTGTGAAGTACCAAAATCGTCTCTCCACTCTTTAGAATGCATATTTGATCGAACAAAAGGACATAATTAGTACTAAGCTCTCTCCGTGTAACTAAATTGATTTAGAGATAAATAAAATGTGTGAGAAATTACCTCCAAAAACGTTAAGGGGGTAGAGATTCGATTAAACTGTTCTTGCTGAAATAAGAGGCAATTAAAATAAAGCCAACACTGGGAAGGAGATTTGGCTGAAGGGTTCATTGTTTGATAGCTGAGGGTAGAGGCGATTAAGGGAGGAGTGGAGGTCGTGTATTAGAGTGGTGGAGAATAAATATGTTTATTTATTTTTTAATTAATAGTAGAAAATTATAATACCAAAAAAAATTCAGAGTAACCAAGAATGAGAGAAGATAAAAGATATACAAAAAACGAAAATGCATGAGAAAAAGACACATCAGCTTTAGCCACATATCAGAAAGAGAAGCATGCAGTTATTAGAAAATTTGCTAGTGACTTATAGTAATACTAGGTTTCTTGCCCGTGCGTTTGCACGGGCTAATTATTTTGTTAAAAAAATTTGTGGGTTAAACTTATTATAAACATTAATTAGGAAAATAAAGTATAATAATTAAATAATTTTGAGATAATCTAAGAAAGTGTAACAAATTTCTTTTTTTAGCTCTAAAAAATAAATAAAAGGAGCAGCTCGTATCCAGAAGGAGAAGATCCTTTTGCTTGAGCCATCTCTTTTCCTCTCTCATTCTGTTTGCTAACCTTTTCCTTTGTGTCTTCCTTGTATTGACTTTGTGTAGAAGAGTGAACAACATTTCAGTTCATTCAAGCTTCAATCAGGATATACTATTTTCGAGTTCTGGTTTCAACCCGGATAAAACATATATTTGACTCCATTATTCATATGAAAGAAATCACATTAACAAATTGATGAGAATGGAGAAGATGAAATACATCATTACCTCATTGATTAGCTATCATTTGCTGGCACTTTGATCTTCTTAATTTGCAAATAGATTTAAAAGTATCACTTGTGTAATTTGACAAAAACCGGGGAAAAAGAGACTGTATCAATGAAAGGAGACTGCATCAGAGATTCAGAGACTACTCTTATAAGCCAAACTCAAAAGGAGGTAATTGTAAATAGTGAGAAACGAAACCTGAGATTCCCAAGCAGAGAGATGGCTAAGACAAAGAGATGTAGAGACAGCTTTGATAAATTGTTTTTACTTTTGCAGGTTACGACTCCACCTAAAGCAAAAATCACTAACCACGGTGAGCTTAAAAAAGAAAACTTTACAGCTTTAGAGGATCCCACCTGACTTGAGTCATTCCAGCCACCAACTTCTTTAGTCTATTAATCTGAGAAGTTCATCTTAAATCTTGCATTAGATTCATATCATTCTAATTCGAGGACTCTAAACAAGACTGTATACATCAACCCTCCAAAGAACATTGTTTCACAGAACGATATGGTTGCCATGTGGGAGAGCAAGATTGGTAAAACTCTAGAGAAGACTTGCGTTCCAGAGGAAGAACTCCTCAAGAAAATCTCAGGTGAGATAGAGAGATGATTTCACATACATTTTTAATAGAATCAAGATCATGTGTTTTGCTTATGTTACTTTGGAACGTTGTTGCTGCAGAGTCGCCGCATCCTCTGGATCTTTTGTTGGCTTTGAATCATGCCATCTTTGTGAAAGCAGATCAAACCTGGTTTACAATAGATCCTTCTGTTGGAGTGGAAGCTTCTCAGCTTTATCCTGATGTCAAGTACACAAGCGTCGATGAGTATCTCAGCCAGTTTGTCTGAATTTGTTTTTTTTTTTAGCGCTGCAGTCACAGAACGATGTATAGATGGAGAAGCAGGATATACGCCGTTGATCAGAGATTCCGGGTTACAAACGGGACTGATGACACAGCAGATGAGAGAGGCTTCCTAGTGTAGACAGTGATAGATGGGAGAGCGTAACGGACGCCATTGAAGAGGAGCGTGAAGTCGCCGACGGTGACGGTGGCGGAGATTTACATCTGATAGATCGAGTACTATGCGAGGATCGGATTTACAGATTGCTTTATCATCGAAGCTTGACATTGGAATCTGTCAAGCCTTAATTACAAAGATAAATATAAAACACGAAGATAAACAAACGTCAATATCTCCAGAATAAACGAACAACGATACTCCCTGATAAATTGAAATAGAATAAAAGATTGAAATCAAAAGAGTGAGAAATTACTTACAATCGATTTACAGGAATCACTTCTTCCGATTTGGCTTTGTAGAGAAGATAGAGGTAAGAGGTAGTTGATAGGCTGAGAGAGTGTTGAAGAAGATTGTTGAAAGATTGTGGGGATCGTGGCATCGTAGGGGAGGAAAAAAGAAGCTGATTTTTAATTTATTTTCAGAAAACAAAAGCTATAATAATGAAAACTAATTGGAATAAAAAAATGCTTTATTTGAATTAAATTTTGAAAATACGTAAAAGCAAAAAAAGTAGAGAAAAAAGGAGAGAAAGACACATCAGAAAAGTACACTTGTCAGAAGGAGAGGGTTGCAGTTATGAGCGTTTTTGCTAGTGAATTATAAGGATAAGGATAATAAGGATTTTTTGGGGGATTGTAAATACATTATAATTTCAAACTGAAGTAGAAACTAAAAAACAACAGTAAGTTAAAAGGCTACATTTTTTTATTTGAAAAAAAACCAGTTGCTATTGACATTAATTATATGTGTGTGTATATATATATATATGCATATGAGTAGTATAAGGGGAAAAATAACGTTTTGGCGGAGTCTAATTAAAAAGAAGCTATTGACAAAAAAAAAGAAGCTATCATGGTTAATACGTTAAATACTTTTTGGTCAAAAATACGTTTAATACGTTTGCTAGTGTTTGTTAACAGTATGTAATGATGGTGAGAATTGTTTTTTTTATTGTAATAAAACTTATTTACATAATAAGAGTTTTAAAGACATCCTAAGATATAGTTATATCTTCAGTGGAAACGAATAAAGAGATTTGGAATTAAATAATACCGAATAAACTGCGAATTGGGATCGATGGAACTCCTTTTCGTTGGCTTTATTTATCTTTTTTTTTTTTTTTTTTTGTCAACATCTTTATCATCTAAAATACAAAAGTGGAATTTAGAAACCTGAGGCTCAGATTGAGAATTTAAATAAGCTAATGTGACTTTACAAAACGATAACATATTATTAATTAGCCTTAAACGATAACATATTATTATTATTAGCCTTTCGGTATAGGCTGATCAAATATATATTATCATTCATGTAAATAAGAAAAAGTTATTTAATCTCTCAGTAATTGTTTTCCCACTGAAATCTTTTTTTTTTGTAGGTTAGATCAATATAGAGAATCTTTAATGATTTATTCCCAATCCCGAGCTATTTGTTATATATAAATTCATGTACATCAAATCCAGGTTTGATCAAAGTTTGTCGTCTTCTCGGCTCACGATGGAATGAGGAATAGGCGAATAGCCAATAGCTACTGTATTTTTATAATCTATAATTTATTTTTGGCTATTTTTTTAATTAGACGTTATAATTTATAGGGATTGAATAGGGCTGGGATTATTATTCGGGATCCGGATCCGATCTGGTATCCGTTCCGAAAAAACGGATATCCGGACAATCGGATCCGGATCCGGATAATAAAAAATTTATGAACTGGATATCCGAGATTCGTTATATATATTATATTTATATATGTTCTTATAATTTTTTTTTTTAGTTTTAATGATAATATCTATTGAAACCCAACAACGATAGAATCAAATTTAAACAAAAAACAATGATACATTTAAGCAATTAATTATTAAAATATTTTACTCTCTCCCACTTTATTTCTCTCGTACTTTATTTCATCCGATCTCTAAAATCTAAAAAAAATTGTCGTTTTCACCTCTTAGTGAAAAATTGAGATCTATTAATGATATCCAGTGATCTAATCGATAAAAGGTTCGTATCTCGATCGAACATTTACTTTTGATTTTTTTGTATGCATCTGATGATGTTATAATTATTCTATTGCAATCAGTTATTAATTATGATTGATCATTTTTGTTTGTGCAAACATTTTGATGTTTTTTTTAAAACTATTTTTCCATGTTTGTATTGTTTTGGAAAAACTCTTTAGAGAGTATTTTTCTTGTCATAATTTCATGTGTATACAAACCGTGAATGTATATATGAATTTATTTATATATGCTATTATATTTTTGTGTGAAAATTTTAATTTTTTTAAAAATTCATCAAATTCCGGATCGGAACCGGATATCCACCGATATCCATGGATATCCAGTCTATTTAGGGATATCCGCAAACCGGATATCCGGATCAAGCGAATCCGGATCCGGATAGTTATATTGCATATTTAGCGGAACCGGATCCGGATACCTCGAAAAAAGTCGGATATCCGGATTCGTTCCAAACGTAAGTTAAGCAATATAATAAGTTCTGGTGTATAAGTTTTAATAAAGTTCAATTTTGTTCGTTTCAGTTATCTCCTCTTTTGATTCATGGTGGATCCTCATGTTAGAATATTTTGGTTTATATTCAGTTTTTAGTTGATGCGTTAGTCGCTAGTCTTTAGTTTTAGTGTTGTATGTCATGACTAGAGATTTTCATTTATCGTTTGACTCTAATATCGGTTTGTGATAATCAATTTTAGTGTTTTATATATGTATTTTACCAAGTAATCTTTTCGATAATAAAATGAAATCCTTCTAGTGTTAAAAAAAAGTTGTAAGGATATTCCATTTTTTGCATACAATTCCACTGAAAAATAAATAACATGTCCTGGTTTTATTTTTCGGACAAACAACATGTCCTGGTTTATTTTGTCCAATTCCACTGAAAAATAATACATGTCTCGTCCTTTTATAAATTGTACACACCTATTATTTTTCACCCCAGAGAGAGCTACAACAACGTTAGAAAATATCATTATTAGTACAACAATTTTAGTAAGATTGTGTTTTTGGAAAATTTAACCAAATGACATGTAAACTAAAATTTAAATTTAAATTTACAGATATGCCTTTGAAACAAAAAAAACTAATTTAACAATAAAATTTATACGTTTAAATAAATAAAGAGAAATTACAAACTAATATTTTTATTTTTCTACGACTTTTGGCAAGTTTTCCGGCGAATTGATAGTAGACTTATGTTATATTATCGTAGATTTTTGTATTGTGCTGATAGACTTAATTGTATTTTTCGGTTTAGTGAGTGTAGATTTGTTGAGAGGTTTCATTTAAATGAGTAGTAAATTTATTTGGGTGACGAGTTAATTATCGTAGACTTGTTTTCAATATGAAAAAAAAATTCTATAGATATTTGATTTCAATAAATAAAATATAAAACAAAAAGCAATTAATCCTAAATCTAAAAAATTTTCATTTTATACTGAACCAAAATAAATAAAATACCCTAGGCGGCGACGAAGGCGAAGGAAAAAAATCTTGCACCTGGTCTTTTAGCGAGTTTTGATAAGGTTTCTTCTTCTCTTCACGGTGAGTTTCTTCTTCCCATCCTTCTTCTTCGAAATCGTGACTCTTCATGTTTCTCTTTAGGGTGGACGGTGTATTGTTTGTCTAAAGCTTCTGGGGCGTCGGTGGCTGCATTTTTTGAAGATGGTGGTTCTTTGGTTGTGTGGTTTGTCCTAGAAGGAGGCAGCTTGGACTAGATCGATTTATGGTGTTGTGCATGGTGGTGAGAAGAATCGTATGGCTATGTATCGACGAAATCAAGCGATGGAGGTTTTGAAGGTTTGGTGATTCTATATAGACATTTTGTGGTCGTGATATACCTCCATGGTTATTTCGAGTGATATTTGTATTTTTTTAAAATTACGATGGTTGTGAATGGTAGATTTTATAATAATTTCATGGTTAATAGTAGAGTTATGTATTGATATGATGGTTGAATTATGTTTGTACTTGAAATATCAATTTTTCATTTGATAGTAGCCTAAGTTATATTATTGTAGACTTTTACAACATGTTTGTAGACATAATCGTAGGGTTGGTTCTGGTTTCAACTTAATGATTGTGGACTTGTATATAGGTTTCATTTGAACGGTTTTAGACTTGTTTGAGTGTCGAGTTAATTATCGTAGACTTCCTTTCAATATTCATTTGAATGATTGTAGATTTGTTTTGGGAGGAGATTGCTTACTTGATTTCTTCTTCTATAACATGTTCATGAACCTCATTCACACTAGCTATCTGTTTAGTCTAAAAAACAAATCTTAAAGGCTTGATCTTTAGAAAGACGCAAAAACCCGTTCAATTTTCGACAACTCCCAACACTTAACGGAGGTGTATCCATCGCGAAGTTTTGAGAATATTTTTTTTGGTAACATGTATCTCAGCTCGACTTTGTGGGTTATATTATCGAAACCATAGTCTTTATATACCATTCCAATTGAATCCTCATAAGAAGTTTTCTATTATTGGCAAAAAAATGGGACATCATTTGCTCTTATCTTTGAAGTTATCAACATAAAATACCCATCAAATTCTATCAAAGCTCTATTTACCAGAAACTAACACTATTTCCGTCATAGCGAACAGTGGAAACTGGATATGACGAAGCTATTGAAAGAAAAGAAATAAGATGAAAGACAAAATCTTAAATTAAATATGGAAATTTTCAAAAAGCCAAATCAAGTTTTTTTTTAAGTGCTTAGCCTCCAAACACTGTGGGCGAAGAAGATAAACACCAAAACGTAGAACTATTTTAACCAACACAACTAACACATTTAGTTAACTATAAATCTACCACAAATTACTTTCAATTATTTTTCAAAAAAAAAAAAAAACTTACTTACAATTATTAGGTCTATGGACTACAACTCATTAATAACTTAATTATACCTTACATTATACAAGTCTACCATACAACATAAAAGTCTACAATATGACATTAAGTCTATGAACTAAATATAAGTCTTCAATAAAGTTTCATAAATCTGTCACACTTATGACGTTTTCATCTTCCATATAAAATATGATACAACATCATAAAAGTCTACATGAAGAAAAATAAGTCTGCAAAGTCAAAAATAAATATACTACGGGAATATAAATCTATGGCTACTCATGATATATCTGCAACCACGTCAATGTATTCAAGTTCCCTAAAAAATCTACGACTACTTGGTGAAAGTCTACGAACTCCAAGAATAAGTTTATAACAGAAACATAAATTTATTAGTGTATAATTTAAATCTATTGATCGCTTAATAAATATTGACAAAAAATAGTTTAATAAATCTATCAATCGGCAAATAAACTACAAAACAAATCTATATAACAAATTTACAAATCGGAAACAAATATACTATCATACACAATAACTTTGCAAGACATACGACAAAACTACGACAACTTAAAAGTCTACTACATCAGTTTTAAAAGTCTATGACAACTTAAAATCATCGTACAAAATAAATCTACAAATCCCTAAAATAAAATCTACAATCCAAAATTCAAGTCTACTATTAAAAAAACTACAATCCTGAAAAAAATTTACAACCAAAAATCAAGTCGACAATCTTGAAACAAGTATACTATTAAAGACCGATAGACTTAATTTGATATACTTATATCAAAATCGAATAGATTTATTGACGGAATCCATAAAACTTTACATTTCATTTGACAGTTTCATACTAACGTTTTTTAAATACACACTAAAAATAGTAAAACGGGTACAAAATATTATTTCAATAATAAAAACTTTCCAAATTTGTTTAAATAATTAAGACACTTTTCAAGATTGTTAGAGCTAACTTTTCTGTAAAATATAAGGCCACTAATTAAGTTTTGAACCATTTACATATATTTAAAGTACTACTTCAAGTTCATAAAACAGAAAATAATAGTCAAACGGTAATAACATGAACTGTATTTTTGTTACTACATGTATGAATAGCATTATGTTAGATATAAATTTTCTGACGGATGAGCTCTCTCTCTAGTTTTAGAGAGAGATTTTCTCTCTTGCCCTCTTTTCGTTCCCGATCGCGATCTTTCACGAAGCGAGGCGGCGATGATTTCATAGCTCTTTTTCTTTATTCTTTGTATATACTTTTCCGATCTTCGTAAGGCTTTTGGGGTTCCCTTCCCGATCCGCCCTCGGCGTTTCCGGCGGTTTTGATCGGTTTTTTTTGGGTGTTTTTCCTCTCGGATCTTTGATCCTAATAAACTCCGGAGTCGATGTTATGGCTGGCTGTTTCTTTTTCGATATCAGAATTTACTGGTCTTCCGGTCTCTGTCGGCTTTATGTCGTTGATCTCGCTCCCTCTTCTCTCTTTCGTTGTTCAATCTCTGGGATGTTTCTGTCTCTCTTCCGACCCTCCGATTTACCGGGATTAATATCGTCTTCGTTCCGCCGCTTTAGAGGACAAGCACATGGTGGAGTTTGATGTTTTTTTTTTATCCCCTCTGCGACGTCGTCTCTTTGGGTTTGGTGGTTTCCAGCGGCGCTGCAGTTTCTGTTCTTCTTTGGATGTAGGTGATTTCACGGCGGTTTCCGGGTGCGCTTGATCGGCAAATGATCCCTGGTGTCTACGTAGAATTGGTCAGGTGCGGCTTCGCGGCATTTCCTCCACGTTTGCCAGTTGTTCCCCGGCGGTGCTCCTTCTCTTGACGTGTGTCCCTGCTTGTTCGTTTGCTCGCCATGTCGCGTCTTATCTTGATCGAGCTTCGGATGGGCTTGTTGGATCTGTCGTTTTGTTTTTCGTTGGGCTTCAGCGCATTTGTAATTTTAAGGTTTTCATATAAATCGAATTCGTTGATAAAAAAAAAAAATTAAAAATTCTGACGACCCGAAGGATATGCTCTCCTCGTGAGTTTTCATTAATCAAGGGAGAGAAAACGTTTGACTTTATATAAAATAGTATTTAATTACATAAATATAGGTGTTATCATCTTCTTTGATCGCTCTGAGACATTAACATATATATGCTTTGAGTTGGACCGGTAAGATGATGCGAAAAGAACAATATCCAGCCACTTGGCCTTTTATAATACAAACACATAATCTGTGTGTGATGTCTCTCTTAAACTATGGCCTTTAATAAAAGGAAAACTAATTATAAACGTGAAGGAGAGAGAAAATTATCTCTGCCTTCTCTCTACCTTTTTCTCTTTCTCGGCGTTTCCGCCAAAATTTGTCCGCCTCTCTTCCGCCGACCTCTTCAGGCGGTGCGAGAGGGCTTCGCTCTTTTTTGCATGGCCGCGCTTCATCCTCGGCGAGAAGCTCAGCCCTGACCTCTACATGGTTCCTCCTTTCTCTCGGTGGTGTGGTGAGTTCCGTGGCGGCGTGATGCTTCGTCGGTGTCTTGCTCTTAGAGGACGAGATCTGGCTCCGGTGGTGCTCGTGTCGTTCGGCGGTCCCTCCTCCTGGCTTCTCGGTGTTGCTCGCTGGCGGTTTGGTGTGGAGTCCGGCGGATCTGTCGGTTCTAGTGGTGGGGTCGCGGTGAGTGGGTCGTTGGTGCGAGTCTTCTTGGGGGTCTCTCTCTCGAGGAGTAGCTACTTGGGGACGGTGGCTCTCCTTCGCGGAGAGGATTCCCGGTGAGATTTGCCCAATAAACCCTTTCCCCCTCTTCCGGTTCTTTCGCCACTAACTGGTAGCTCTTCTCCCTCCCTCCTGTCGCCTGTCCTGTTGTCTCCGGTTGCGCCCTGCCGGATTTGGATAGGTCTGCGGTGGTCCCTTTCCTCCGTTTCGGCGTTCTCTGTTGTTCGCCTCCTCTGCTCGGCTCTCTCCCTGCGCGGCGTTGGATGGATTCGTGTCTGCGATTCTGGCGGCGGCGGCTCCAACGTTTCTGTCGCCGAGTTGGTCCTGTTTCTCGGCGGTCAGCGTGTCGGCTTCCTTCTTTTGGGATCTTCGCACCGGCGGCGTCCCTCAAGTTGGTGATCGGTTTGATTGAGTTCTAGGGTTTTCCCTATTGGGCCTTTGGGCCTCGAGTTAGTGGATAATTGTGTATGGGGTCTCTGGGTACTGGGCTTCAAGTCGGGCCCAATAGGGGTTATTTTGTAGATTGGGCCCAGAAAACAAAAAACAACAAAAAAATTTCAATATATAAACTTTTGCAAAAAAAAAAAAAAAAAACTATGGCCTTTAATGGCTGCAGTTTTAAGATGTTTATATATATATATATATATATATATATATATTATTTTTTTACAAAGAGGCATTTAATTATTCAATCATTTACAAAAAAAAAATCTTCCTTTTCAAAAAATTTCAGAATTTTATTTTTTTTCAAAATATAAAAAATTCTCACATTTCAATTGAATAATTCATTTTATTTTAATATAAAAAACTGAAAAACTAAAATATAATGAAAATTTTTTTAGAAATCTTGAAAAAACAGAATATTAAATAATATTTTTTATTTAAAATAGAAAAATTATTTTTTAATATATGTGATTTTACTAAAACTTCTTATATTAAAAACGTAAAAAAAAATTTTTAGAATTCGAAGTTTTCTTAGCGGCGAGTGAATGAGATGATTTAAGTTTGGTGTGTTAGATTTAGAACAAAAAAAAAACTAATTTGTGTGCTATTTTAAAATATTCCTTAAGTTTCTCATAAATTTGACTACTTTATAAGCAAAAAAATATATATATATATATATATATATATATATATTTAGGTTTTGAAAATAATCCTACTGAAAATAAATAACATCCAACAAAAAAACTAAAACCTGAACATTCAAAAAAAAAAAAAAAATGAAACCAATTCAAAGTATTATGTGATCAAAATTCAAATCTTTTGGTTAAGATTATTTTTGCAAGATACTATTTACTTGGCAAATTGGTTGGTATACCCAATGTAAGCAAGAAGGAAAAGATAACACAAGAGAGAAGAAAACTGGAATATATGGTTTTATTATCGTAACATTAGCTGAATAGTTGTTTATATAGCAGAGACACTGTGACATTTCAATTAAGATCTAGTCATTGCCTGTTACACACGTTTCCCTAATAAACTGACAACACATCAAAACGGTTTGATATTCCAACGTTAGGATTGCAGTAGTGAGTGTCTGATAGTGTTGAACTGGCTGATGAAACTTCTGAATAATTTTCTTTGTTAATGTTGTACTGTCAGACTCGTCTGTCTTGATCTTTTTTCTTTTAGTGCAGATGATGACTCTACAACTTGGGCTGACAACTCTGCAATTTGGGTTGAATGGTTACAAGTTTGATCATGAGGTGATTCTTTAGGTCCATCACTAATCCCCACCTCCCCCCCCCTTTCAAACTTGTGGTGGAGGTAGTTACACACCAAGTTTGAAGCGTAAAGTGATGAACTGAGTAATGGGAAGCGATGTGGTGAATGTGTTGGCCAACCGCTGTTCTGAGGGAACATGCTTGATCACTACATCATCCAAGGTTACCCTCTAACATAGTGAAAATATGTATTGAAAAGTTTGGACCTTTTGTCCAAAGCTGAAGTAGTAGCATATATATAGTTGAGGTGTTATTATAATAGAGTTCAGGAACAAAGCTAAGACTTAAAGCAACATCACACATCAATGAAGCTATCCAGATTAGTTCAGCAACAGTTTCAGAGAGAGACTTGTACTCAGCTTCAGCTGAAGACTTTGAGACAATTGGTTACCGTTTTTCAGACCAATATATTAAGTTCATTCCAAGGCATGTGCAAAAACCCCATGTTGATCGTCTAGTATCTTTACAGTCTATCCAATCTGAATCAATGTAAGCCTTCAACGTGAAGTCTGATTCTGATGAAACAATGAGCCTCATATGACTACTGTCTTTCAAGTATCTCATAATCCTCTTGAGAAGATAGAAATCAGCTATGGTATGTGCATACATCTTTTGGCATACATAGTTAACAGAAATTAGTATGTCTAGTCTAGTTAAAGTCAAGTATTGAAGCTTACCTACCAAGCTTCTGAAGATGTAGGATTTAAGAAGAGTCTCAAATCTGTCCCATATTTGTTGAGTTGAAGTGGAAGAGGTGTAGGCATTGGTGAATACTCTTCCATTCCTGCAACTTGAAGCAAATTGTTGCTCAGAACTATTCTGTCATTATTGTATGTCACTTGAATCCCAAGAAAATAGTGTAATCTCCTCATATATTTCATATTAAACTCTTGAGTCAGACTTTTAATGAATGAAACCAACATATCGGGTTTATTTTATATGATTACCATGTCATCCACATAGAGCAAAGGATAATAATAATGTTGTCTCTTTCAAAAGTGAAAAGTGAAGGGACTTGCTTTACTTCAAGTGCACCCAAATTCTAGAAGAAAATTTATGAACCTATCAAACCAAGTACGAGGAGCTTGCTTAAGGCAGTAGATAGCTTTCTTCAAGAAGCAAACATGTTTTGGATAGTCTTTATCAATAAAACCAGTTGGTTGTTCCATATAAATTGTTTCTTCTAATTCCACATGGAGAAAGCATTTTTCACATCCAATTGGCTAATGTTCCAATTGAGAACAATAGTTGTGTCTAGAACTAACCTCACAATTTCAGTCTTGACAACATGGTTGTATGTCTCATGGTTGTATGTCTCAACAAACCCCTTGCTCTTGATGAAATCCCTTTGCAATCAATCTTGCTCTCAATTTGCCTAGACTTCCATCTGCATTAAGTTTCACTTCGAAAACCCATATGCTGCCCAATACATTCATGTATGAGGTTCTAGGTACCAAATAACAAGTGTTTAGTTCTTTGCAAGTGTGAATATCTTCATCCATAGCTGCCTTCCACCCTTGATAGGCTTATGCAATGGTTTTTGGTTCATTCGGAATATCATCTTTAACAATAACCAGCGCATACCTTGGATTTGGTTTTGATATGCCTGATTTAGCTCTTGTCCGCATACGATGCTCATTTTGTAATGGAGCAATGGGTGTTGGAACAAGAAGAGTTGGGAATTCAGCTTCATTAAACAGTGGTGCTTGCTCCTCTACTTCAGTGTTTGATGATGATCCGGAGTCCATTGCAGAACGTTCTGAAGTTTAACTATCAAGTCCAATAGGTTCTACCTCTTCAACAGGCTCTGCAACTTGATGATTAGGTTATGATGCAAGATGCCTTTGAATAGGAGGAATGCTGATATCTTCAGAAGTAGGTTGGTCATCTATTTTTGATTTCTCTGAAATGTTTAGACCATTTAGCCAAGCTGCCTGCAGTGGAGTAGATAAATAGACAGCAAATAGCTATAATCCTTGTGGTATGGGAACTCTTGTTCTTCAAATAGAATGTGACAACTGATGTAAACCCGCTTAATGTACGATGATTACACATATACTTTTCATTATATCCCAGAAAATAACACTTTAAGCTTCTTAGATCAAACTTATTATGATCGTAAACCTTAGAGATGGATGGCAAGCACACCCAAATGCTCGGAGAGAAGTATAATTTGGTCATCTATTGAATAGAACTTCATAAGAGCTGATATGTGAATCATATATAGAGTTAGGTAAGAGATTACTCAAGAATTTTGCAGTAAAGAAAGCCTATGTTGAGGAACTCTGCTCTCATACATCATTGCAAGACTCAACTCTGTAAAATGCTTATGTTTTCTCTCAGCAATGCCATTCTGGTGAGGATTATGTGGACATGAGATCAATTGTTTCATGCCATTATTTTGAAGATGATCAATAAACTGTTTGCTTATGAACTCTCCTCGTCCATCACACTGAAACACGGTGCTTTTGTTGCTTAATAGATTTTTCACAAGTTGTTAAAAGACTTTGAAAATGGCAAGAAAATCAAACTTTAGCTTCAAGGGATATAAGCAATTGAATCTTGAGTAATTTTAAATAAAGATAACGTAGTATCTAAAACCTTGAACAAATAAAACAGGAGAGAGTCCCCAAAGATCACAATGAACCCTCTCAAGAAGCCTAGAAGCAACAAAATCAGAAGCTAGCAAAAGAAGTCTTAAACTTTTCCCTAATTGAAATGGTTCACAAATATTGGCATCAGCCTTATTGATGATGATAGACTTTCTACTGGAGAGGAGTTGAAGAACTTGATAACTTGGATGTCCTAGCCTTCTATGCTACACTTCCGAGCTTGCAGCTTGTTGACGTGTTGAATAAAAAATTAGGAACTAAGGATTTTCCAACAGGTAAAGACCCTTACTTTTGTTGTCTTGTGTGAGGAGTTGATTAGTCATTTTGTTCTTGATCTTAACTCGGTCACAATCAAATATAAATTTGCAAGGGTAATTAGATGTAAGTTTAGAAACATATAACATATTCTTTGTAATCTCAGGACAAACCAGAACATCATGTAAAGAGATATTACCTGGTGGATTGGGTAAAGCAATAGAACCGGCATACGTAATAGAAAGAAAATCTCCATCACCAACAATGATTAAGTCTAAACCATGGTAAGACTGTGGATCTTGAAGATTCTGGAGAAAGTGAGTGATATAAGCTGATACACCAGAATATGGATACCATTCACTATCCTGTTGAATATCCTCAGACACAGTCATTGTAGTGTTGGAATTTGGAAAGTTGTCATGCTGATAGGAGTAGTTAAACCTTTGTCAACACTTCATAGCAATATGACAATTGTGTCCACATATTTGACAGACAATGCTTTGTATGTCATGAGACTGAGTGTTATGACCTTGTTGATCTGCTGATGGAACCACACCCTATGGTGGAGTAGTTTCCTCTGCTTTGTAACCAGAACCATAACCACGGTAGTTATTGTATCCTATATCTCTGTTGTTGTAGGATTTGTTGTAACCTCGATAGTTTCCTGACCTTTCCTCTGTTGTAAATGCCAAGTGAAGAGTAATAGAGCTAACTGACACATTATAACCATTGATTTGTTTTTAAATCTAGTAAGCTTAAAAACCACATCTTCAAAACAAGGCAATGGGAATGTGTCCATGGTGTTTCAATGACAATACCAATGGACTCATATTTCTTTTTGGGTCCATTAAGAATACTATAGATCTTTTTTGATTATGATATAGGAGCCCCTATAGTCAAACTGATCACATAGAGACTTGATTTCTGACAGATATGTAGCCATTTGATTTGTTTCCTTTGACTGTAGTTTGGATGCGTCTCTGCAAATCGAGCTTCCTTGTAGCTGAAACTTTGTTGTATTTCTTAGCCACACAGTACCAAACATCTTGTGAAGTGTGGAGACCATAGACAGATCGAAGAGCTCCTTCTGTCAGTGAACCATAGATACAAGCTTTGACGAGTTGATCATTCTGTATCCATTTCAGAAACTCATGATTGTTGGTTTCCATGAGTTGATCACCATTACGAATGGATATGGTGTGAGTAGGACGTGGTTGAGTACCATTAACAAAACCAAGCAACATTTGACAAAAGAGAAATTGTTCAAATTGTAATTTCCAAGGAAGATAGTTATTATCTTTGAGTTTCAAAGTGACAACATGATTTATAGTGAGAGTAGAAGCTTTAAATGGTACATTGCCTTCCATGGCTTTGATACCATGTAAGCAAGAAGGAAAAGATAACACAAGAGAGAAAAAGACTGAAATTTATGATCTTATTATCGTAACATTAGTTGAATACAGAGGAGTTGTTTATATAGCAGAGACATTGTGACATTTCAATCAAGACCTAGTCATTGCTTGTTATACACGTTCCACTAATAAGCTGACAACACATCAAAACGGTTTGATATTACAACATTAAGATTGCAGTGGTGGAGCGTCTGATAGTGGTGAGTTGGGTGATGAAACTTCTGAGTAATTTCCTTTGTTGATGTTGTAAGATTAGACTCGTTTGCCTTGATCACTTTTGCTTTGCAACTTGGGCTGGCCACTCTTCAATTTGGGCTAAACGGTTGCAGGTTCTAACATGGAATAATTCTTGAGGCGCATTACTAATACCCAAAAGGCCGAAACAAATCATTAAATGTTTGAGTAAAGCCAAAGAAAAATTAGCCTTATATATACATGGACTGTATTGAATCCTAAATTTAGGAGGAATTTTGAGAATTTAAAACATTTGGGAACTGTGAGATTTGAATGAGATTTGGAAGAATTTAAAGGTGGGATTTGGTGATATTCATCACGGTGTGATCTCCGAGCCTATGTCTAGTCATTGCTGATTTCGACCAGTTTCTAATCACTCAACGAATTATAACCAGTCAATCTCTGATGTATCGATTTTTTTTGTCAAGATTTTTAGATGATGCATTGATATAGATGAATGATAGACAAAAAAGAAGAAGAAGATATAGACGAACCTGAAGCACGATCAACAAATCGTGTAACAGAGCAAAGTGTAGCTTCAGGGATTGATTAAACCATTTTTCCATTAAAAAGGAATGAAACCAAACTGGACTTTCTAGTATTAGTACAGCATATTGTTGTAGCCACAAAGATCCAGCTTTCATATTTTAAACTTGGTTTTGAAGCCACAATTGATTTACGAAGGTTTTGTTTGATCCATCCCTCATGCTCTTCACAAAATATGGGACGCAATCTCACAGAAGCTTCTGTCACTCCATTCAAAGACTGTTTTTGAAGAGAAATTGCTAGAGTTTTCAACTTTTCAGTTGATCAAAACCCAACTACGCCTAAGAAAATCTGCTTGATCATCAACACATCAAGGCTCAATGCCTCAAGCACTACAAAACTTGCCTGGTTTTGAAGCGTTGTTATGGCGGAACAAACTCTGTTCTCGTCATCTTCTTTTCCTGCAAACACTCAAATTTCTACAATGTCAGCTCATACAATTTTCAAACTTGTATGGCGGAGCTGAGCACAAACATTTGAGACATTCGTCTAGGGCCTCCGTTTTTTAAAAGACCCTGTTTGCGGTTATAGTAGAGGTAAAGACAACTTGATAAGCTTAAAAACAGAGCATAACCAACTTAAAAACAAAGCTGAGTATATGTTATAAAAGCATAAAAGACCACGACAGCAAAAGAAATAAATGGGTCAATGTAGAAGGCCCCCATTTATGAATCAGTAGTTTTATTATCAGTTTTTTTTATTAGGGTTGTCTTAGAAAAGTTGTTTTCATGTTATTTTGGATATTTGAAATCGTTTGAATTAAACAAAAATACTATGTCCCAATGTAAAGTAGAAGGTCTCCAATTTTTTCCGTTTATAGTCTCCGCTACGTCAGCTCCGCCACGGTGTATATGGAAAATCCTTATGTTGGTAATTATATTGCCACTGAATCCATTGCATACAAGAGGCTCTTGACACAACACTCTCGCTTCTTTCGTCTTCTTGAATCTATTTTCCATCAGTGGGCCTCTTTCTTGAAACAAGAGAATGCTGAAGAGAAGTAGAACGCAATGATGCACTGATACAATAGAGATTGCGTAGAAGAAAACATCGGGAATGCAATGTCTGATATTTCACTTCGGCCATAACGAAAATCGATCGGGGAAATCATAAGATCTGAATACATAACAAATCAATCAAAAATTCCCCAACCGAGAAAATATGGTACTTACCAAGAGGCGCCGAGGAGAGAGTTCGGAGTCTCGAGCGATACATAGGCGGAGGGAGAACTCCAACAGAAGAGGAGGAGACACAACCTCGAGACAAGTGCCTTCTTCGTTTTGTTGCCATATGTGGCTACGGTTATAGCAGGTTGTTGTAAGTTTTGAAGAGACAGACATAGTGGCAGCAGCTGCTGTAGTTGTTCATTTCATAGAAGCTGCCGCAAATTTTTACTTAATTCATATTTTATTTTTGCAAATTTAATAATTATATTTTAAATCAAAATGTAATTTAAATATTTTAACATCCATAAAAATATTAATTAGTAATAATTTTACGGTATATATATATAACTATTTATATATATTAAATTAGAAATTTTATATAATTAACAAAAGAAGTAACTGGTTATCAATTTTAGGAAGAAATGAAACTAAATAAATAAATAAACAAATATCTCCGGCAACTAAACAAACAACACCAAAGCTTCCTTTCGTCTCCACATCTAGGGTTCATGATTTCTTGACGTTGTTCTTCGAGTATTTGTGACTTCATCGTCTTCAATCTTCACCAATGTTTCGAGAAGACTTGATGAGAATAAATTGGAGAAATTAGAGAGGGATAGATACATGGTGATCATGAGAAATTGAAAGAGGGATACATAGAAGGAGAAGCTTGAGGACGATAAAAAGCTTGAACGAGTTAAATATTTTTTAATGTATAAGTATAAATCTACGCAAGTTTCACATCTATAGCTATGATTTGTTTACTCTTGTGAACAAAAAAGTTATCAAAGTCTTTCAAAATCTCTAATGAACTTTTTTTCTCAAAACCTTTGTTAAGTTTCAATAATAGTTGATTTAAAAGGTTTTTTTTAAAATGAGTAAGTGAATAACATAAGACAATATTGGATTTAAAGTGATTTTATATACTCCATATTTCAATAACACTAGATTTAATATAGTATTTTAAAATTATTAATTGAATAACATGTGACTTTATCAAACTCACAAATCCTCTAGAATCTAGGTTTCCATGAACCCGTCAGACCATTTACAATGGCTTGTTGCATTTGTTTTTTCAGCAATTGGATGAATACAATAGAATGTTGATTGGAGTGTTAAAAATTAAATGGATTAAAGCTTTTTAAATCTTTTCAACTAGTTGAAATATTAAAAAAAAAAGAATGTAGACCAATAAAAGAAGTAAGTGCAACAAGGTGACTATCAAGTTGAATAAGGAGAGAGAATATATATATATATATATAATTTATTGATTAATTTTTAGATTTTATCTCATATAATATTTGAAATCAGTTATTTTATTATAGTTAATTCTATCAAAATTCATCATTTTAACTCTATAAATAAAGATTTGGTTCATTCAATTTGGACACATGAAAAATTCATCTATTTTTGAAATGGATCAATACAAAACTTATCAAATGTTCAAAATTCTTCTAATTTTCTTTGTATATTCATTGGTACTATATATATATATATATATATATAATATACATACGTTCATAAAAACCATATATTACATGATGTCATTGGAAAAGCAAAATTTTCGTTGGAAAAAATACATCAACTTGGACGTCAGTTGGAAAGGATGGAGTTGATATATATATATATATATATATATATATATATATATATATATATATATAATTTTTTACGACTACATTATTGAAAACAATGATTGTATATGAAATGATATATTAAAAAAAAAGAATTATAGCAAAATTTATTATTTTCATACTCTATAAATTGAAACTTATTTTATTATATTTGGGCACAGAAAAAAAAACCATCTTCTTAACAATAACTTTTTATTTAACCTCACATAAACTCTCGTTTTTATCATTTCATGTCTTCTTTGGGAAAATGGATTCAAACAATAACTCTTCTAACACCCACATTTTTAATTACCTTTTTAACTACCCAAATCTCAAAAATTATCGATTTCAAAATGAATTTCCCAACCAACCCCGAAATATACCAAATTATGTTTTTTCACCAGGTTTTTTCATGTCGTTAGTTATTCCAAACTATCATCCATATTACAGTTCGATGATGTCATATTCATCTCCACCACTCCATTATTCTTCTACTATGACGGGTCATGAAAGTGTCTCGGACTCTGGAGCAATTGAATTTCCCGAATTTTCTATACAAATAACTCTTGGTGGTATAATTGGTGTTAATGAAGCCACTCCAAGTGCACACGATTCAACTCATGCTCCCCGGAAAACCCCCAAATGGACAACTGAGCAAACTTAGTGCTAGTGAATGGTGGATCAAATATAGAACAAACAACATTATTGGCATAAACCAAAATAGTGAATCATTTTGAGGTAAAATTGCAGAGTATTGTAATAAGCATTGCTCATTTGATCCTCCGCGTGGTGGAGTTTCATGCAGAAATCATTACAACTACATGAAATAAAAATTGAGAAAATAAATTGGCGCTTACGATAATGATAAGCATATGCAACAAAGCGGGTGGTCAGAACATGATGTCTTGGCGAAAGCGAATGAAATATATTCAGGTGGTGGTAATGGAAATTTCAATTTAATGAAAGAATGAATCGATATCCATGATCAACCACGTTATGGTAGTCATGCATGAGAAAATACAATCTCTGGAAGCAGTGGATCTAAGAGAGCCCACGAAAGTGATGCTAGTAGCTCCAACTATGCAGGATCCAATGTTCGTCCAATGGGGAAAGATGCAGCTAAGAAAAAGCTAAAAAGAAAAGTAAGGACGTAGCCTTGGAAGTGGTCAACGAAGATTTTAATGAATACAAACAAATCAAGGCGCAAGAGTTGGAACACTTGGAAAAAATAGTCATGTTGCAAGAGGAGACAAACCGAAGGCAAGAGGAGGAAAACCAATTGAAGAAAGAAAAGACTCGGGCTAAGAAGATAAAGATGTGGATGAAGCTAAGTGAAAATGACCGTCTCAATGACAAAGGCAGAGAGTTTTTGCAGCAGTTGAGCCATTATTTGGAAATTGATTGTAGTAACAAATGGCTATATGTATCATGTAACTCTATGCTTGTATGTATCATGTCACTTCATGCTTTAATAATGTTTGTTTGTCACTTTCTCATTTAATAATTTTTGTTGTCAGTTGATGCTTTAATAATGTTATATTGTCATGTTTTAATAATAGAGAATCTTACCGTGCAACCCTTCAACATGTTTTGATAATGATGTCAAGTGCATGTGACTTTTTATCAATGTAATCTGTGAATTTCGACTTTTAATGGCAGAATCTTAGCCTCCACCCACTCAGTCTGTTGATTTCATTTTCTTATAAATGGAACTCATTTGTGTACCAATACCACAAATCTCGTCTTACTAAAAAAAAATCTTAATGGATCCATCAAAATTTCTTTTTGATATCAAAGTTTACAAAAGGCACTCTGAAATTGAACATAGGTATATCCTCAACCATTTTAGCGAGCATCGAAACAAAATAGAAGAAGACTATTCACCTCGCAGCAAGAGAATATACTTCCATAGAGATCATGCAGTGGCAAATCAAAGTCTGGTTGACGACTACTTTGCCACTCAACCTACATATGACGAAGGAATGTTTTGTCGGCAATTCCTGATGCGGAAATATGTTTTCCTTTGGATCATTGGGGACATATCAAGCATTGACGACTACTTCACCCAACGATTTGACGCAACCATTAAAGAAGGTATATCTTCATTAGCATATGTACCACGCCTATGTGAATGTTAGCATATGATGTGTGATGTGGATGAATACATCAAGATAAGAGTTACTACAACATTGGGGAGCTTTCAAAGATTCTTCAAAGAAATCATACAACTATATGAGCAAGAGTATCTCAAAGCCCTAACTCAATATGACTTGCAAATAATTATGTATGTTAGTGAACTGTGAGGGTTCCTGGGGATGATTGGGAGTAATAATTGCATGCACATGGAATGGAAAATTGTCTTACAACATGGGAATATTAATTTACTCGGAGAGATAAGGAAACCACCAATGTTATTCTTAAAGCAATTGCACCTCATGATCTATGGATCTGACATGCCTTTTTGGATGTCTGGGCTCATTGAATGATAATAACGTTCTAGACCGATCACCAGTGTTCGATGATGTGGAGCAGGGAAATACTGAAAGAGTGAACTTCTTCGTGAACCAACGTCCGTATAATATGACATACTATCTTGTTGGCGGTATCTATCCTTCTTATCCTATTTTTGTCAAATTAATTAGACTTCTCAAAGTGAACCAGATAAGTTATTTGCACAATGTCATTAGGGATGTCAGAAGGACATCGAACATTTCGATGCATTTGGAGTGTTGCATGCTATATTTAAAATTATATGCGAACCAGCTCTCATGTGGGACATAGCCGACTTAGCTATCATAAGTGCATGTATCATATTGCATAATATGATTGTTGAGGATGAATGAGATACATATTCTCAAAATTGGAACGATTATGATCAATCTGATGCAAGTGTGTCGAGTACACCGTAATTCTTGACGGAGGTGCTACCTGCATTTGCAAATCATGTGCATGCTAGATCCGAGTTGCGTGATTCAAATGTACATCACGAATTGCAAGCAAATCTAGTCAAACACATATGAGCAAGATTCAAAATGTTACGTGATCAAAGAAGTTATGAATTTGTGAGTTTAGTATATTGTATTAATAAAGTTATGTATGTTTTAGTTGTGTCGTTTGTTTACTAGTAAATTGTATTGTATTTTATTTTTCGTAATCATTTTGTGATTGTTATTAAAATGTAATTGCAAAAACATAAAATAAAATAGAAGTAATAAAAAACAGGGTACAATGTTGAATCTTATTAAACAAACCATTATAGAGTAAAAAAATTAGTGGGCGTTTAATTATTAGGTGGAATAAAGAGAAGAAGATGTGGAAGGGGGCATAAATTATATGGAGGATGTTGGGTGTTGAAAGCATTCTGGATAGTCTGAATGATTAATAATTTTGTTTATTTTGGTCAAAAATGATTAATAATCTTTTTTTTTTTTAACTGGAAGAGTTACCATTTTATACTATTTGAAAGTTACATAGGTGAGATGCATTTGACGGATACATTTGTCGGAACAACAAAAATCCATCTAAGCCGGCTATCAAAAGATGATACCGGAGCCAAAAGCCCAAAAGAGGGAGACAGACAAAAACACAAGACTTTAACACAAACAGAATCTAGGCAAAATCAGCTCACAATGACTATAAACAACAACAGCCAGATCGCTTTCAAACCACCAAGACACCCGAAGAAGCAATGAAACCCAAGCGCTGAGAGAGAAATAAGCATAATACCATCCAAAGCCGAATTTATTGAGGAAGATCCACCGACACTCATTATATTGCTCCTCCAAAAAGAGCCACGAGTAGGACGTATGCAGATCGAACCAGGGAAGACGAAGGACCAACTGTTTACCATTCGACAACCGATGACGGCTGGATGCGAAGAGAGCCGAAGCTCCAATTCCTTAAGAATGAGCCGGAGAACCCTTGCCCAAAGCAGAAGGCTAAAGGCAGAAGATGAAGAAGTGAACCGCAGGCTCTATACCGATGCAACCAAAAGAGAGGAAAAGCACACGCGCAACGCTTAGAAACCACACCACCCGAAGCAGATAAACCTGAACCAAGACAGCTTACCGAAGACAAAACCCGAGTAGCAAACCAGAACTGCCACCACGGCGGAATTCAATCACCAAGCTGACCCTTCTTAGAGAGAGATCTGACCATTATTATCATCCAATCACAGTAAGCCTAACCCGCCTAGCAGACCACACTAAACCAAGCTTAAACCAAATTAAAACTACATAACCTAAACCTTAACCCATCATCTAAAATTTGTCGTGAACAAAGGAGAGTGAAGAGGAACAAACCCCGACCAAAATCCAGGCCCACCTACGGCGACAGAGAGCTGACCAGAGGAACAAGACCAAATCGCCAAGGAACTATGCTCGCCGGAGACCTCTTCTATCCGCCTAGAACAGACGGCGTAACAAGACGACATAACAAGACGACGAAAATGATTAATAATCTAAAAAGAGAAAATTTTGACCAAAAAAAAAAATCTAAAAAGAGAGAAAAACAGGAGACAACCAGTCCGACCCTTTTGAGTAGTCCTAGACATTTGGATTTTCAGGTCGGGTTCGAGCCGGATTTCATTAGGCTCCAGATCCAATGGATAGAGAGGAATGATGATCCTTTTAAGAATATATAGATTTGGTTCGGGTTCGGATTCAGGTCGGTTCTTGTCGGGTCTTGATCGGTCGGATCTTATGGTACTATACATGCAAAAACTTGGTATTACTCAGATACTAATTGGGTCTGATTTAGATATAGGTTCGAGCAGGTTCGAAACAGGTATGAAATAAGTTAAGAACAGGTACCGAATAGGTTAGAAACATGTTTGGAACAGATTTGAAACATGTTAGAAACAAGTTAGAAACATATTAGAACATGTTATTAATATATACAATATATACTTATATTAATAATATATATTTATACATGTTTATATGGATATCTAGAAAACTTACGGATAATATCTGGACATGAATCTGATTCGACCCGATTTTTCGGATCGATTCCGGATTGAATTTTTTAAAGTTCCGAAAACCGACCCGTTAATTCATTTAAAACCCATTTGAGCCATGATCCGGCCAAATAATAAACAGGCTTGGGCCCGACCGGATGCCTCTTTTGCTATACCAATTGTCACTTGTGGAATTGATCAGAAATGATCCATTCTAAAGCCCACGAAAATAATCCAAGTGCTTCATCTTCGTACAACATGTGTTATTCAAGTGGTTTGTTAAAAAATTGTAGTGCCAAAAATGATTGGTTAAAAAGGTGTCATGGTCCACGGAATGGATCAACGATAATACTGGCACCTACATATTTATTTTGATTTATAACAAGTTCTCTGTAGCCAAAAGTAATTTATTTCTCAATGTCTTACAAGATATGAATCTGTGTTAATAATTGTAGTATAAGAATGTGATAGCCATAGGAATATAGGGAGAATGATGTAAAGAGAAGAATATGTTATTATAGGAAGGAGGTCATAATTCTTGTCTCATCATTTTGCCTAGTAAGTAACCATAATCTTTTGACTTTTATGACAGAAATAATAATGTTATAGTTTCTTAATTCCTTTCTGGTAATAAGCATTTGAGATTTTTGAGTAATGAGGATAGGCCTGGGACGGATCCGGATATCCGGCTATTTTGAGGTATCCGGATCCGGATCCGGTTCCACCGGATATGCAATATGATTATCCGGATCCGGATCCGTTTGTTCCGGATATCCGGTTTTCGGGTATCCGTAAAAATACCGGATATCCGCGGATATCCACGGATATCCAGATCCGATATGGAATTTAACTAATTTTTTTAGAGTTTACATTTTTCACACAAAAATATAATTAAAAAATCATATGTGATGATATAGTAGCAAGAGATCATTGTGAAAAAAGATAAAAAGAAATAGCTTAACTAACGAAAGATCAAGTAACATAAGATAAAAAAGCAAAAGAGATTGTATCTTCAAGTCCATGTCTATCTTCTGCATTACAACTGCTTATATGACTGAAATTTTTTTTATATGACTGAATTAATACATGTCAACTTAAGTATTAATTGCATATGTGTATATATGACTGAAAAAAACAGCTAAAATTACGGTTGGATTTTCTACCCATCAAAAATTTCAAGCTTAACAAACAATATACAATCAGTTTAAGGAAAATGACATCATCGAAACTAGTGTTAACTTCCAAAATGATTACACGCAGTAAGCACTCATTTGTACATATCCATTACCATTATGGACATATATGATTCCACGTTTCCATAATTTATGGTTAATAAAAATAAATTTAGGATGTTTACTATAATATACTCCCTCTGTTTTTTATTATTTGTCTTTTTAGGTTCAACCACACAAATTAAGAAAACATTTATTTTTTTTATTTTTCCTAAACAAAAACATTATTAATTACCCACCTAAATACAATTCAACCAATGATAAAACAAACTGCAGAATACGAATGGTCATAAAACATAAAAAATTAATAAATTTTACATTGAAAATCGAAAACGTCATCTAATTTGAAACAAAATAAAATGTTTAAAACGTCAAGTAATTTAAAACGGAGGGAGTATATAATAATAAAAATATTGTAATATAATACAAACGGATATCGGATATCCGATTCTGAAATTTCATATTATCCGGATCCAGATCCGGTTCCGACGGATCCATAATTTTACTATCCGGATCCGGATCCGACAATCCGGATATCCGCTTTTTCGGAGCGGATCCGGAGCGGATACCGGATCGGATCCGGATCCCGGATAATAATCCCAGTCCTAAATGAGGATACTAAGTTGTTGCCTTTGTTAACCAAGAAATCAGGTTGATGTGTTGTAGGTCGAACTTTTATTATGCTATGCTTCTCGCAAAAGAATTGACTCAGTTGGTTTAACCGATTGAAATACTGTTTTATGATTATACTAAGTTAATAACATGGATGATATAACCTAAACCTGACACAGATTTTATTAGAGTTAGTAAGATTTGAATAATAATAATAATAATAAGAAAATATATACAAGATTTCAGATCATGAAAAGACAAGATCCTTAAACATAGGACTCGAGCAGGAGGATTGTTTTCCTCATCCTTTGATCTTGAAAGCATAAAGAGCTCTTCATTAGTCCAAATATGACCTATTGTCTAATTAATATGACTTTTAGTTATCTAATTAATTTATAGTTAGTGCATGTCCTATTGTCATCTATTAGTTGCTTGTTTACTCAAAATTTTGACGAAGATAAAAGAGTAGAAACCAAAAATGTAAAACTAGTGGAGGATTAGCGATATCGTGGAAAGGCTAAAAAGCTGTATTAAAAGATGTGTAAATTAGTGTACACCATCATTTTAGCTTATAATGCACTCCGTATTCTTAATTAAATGTTCTTTTTAACATTATAATTAAATGTTCTTCCTAAGTAAAAAAACATTCATGTTTGTCTAGTAACAATTTTGATCATATATCATCCACAAGATATTCAATAAAAATAATAATAATAGTACTTATAATGTCCAAGATATCAAAACAAAGAACACAGAAAATGGAATAGTGATCTCCAAGAAAAGGCAATGTAGTGATTGGTACAACCGTATAAGTTACAAAGAAATATTACAACGGTTCACATTATAGCAAGCTGTGGAATGGTCTTTATCAATACAATTTTGTTTTTATTCTGGTTAAGATTGTTGCAGCATCGGTCTTATTCAAAGATCTCTGAAAGATGGAAACACTTGCATTTCGTTGATATATAATGTTTCTTAAGAAATGCAATGGTATTTTTTTGCTTCAAATTTTGGAGAATAAAATGTCAAAAATAGGATTTTAATGGTAATTGCGTCAAGATGGATTAGTTCGAAAAGAAAATAGTGTTGATCGCTTTTATTTACAATTCACTATTTTTAGTCTACGTTGATTTAAAAATAAAATAAAATAATCTGTTGCACACTAAATATAGACTATTTTTGTAAATAAATAAACTTGGTTCAGAACGAACTGTTGTCCGCCCCAAAATAGAATGATTTGGTCCGCAAATAATTTAATTTATAATGAACGTTGTTATCATTGTTGGAAGTGGGTTTATCACCCCTCTTTAGTCCGATCCAATAACTAAACGGCCTATCAAAGATCCAGCTTAGCCTAAATGAGTAGAAGCCGACCCAACATGAAGCAGCTCGGTGACATCGTCTTAGCTGACCTACACCAAATAAGATAAATATGTTAATGGCAAATTAATATATTTACAAAAAACGAATATAGCCACAAATTTTCTAAATAGAAATAAAATATTTATTGTTCGGATTTTACATAATCATATCATAGATAATTTAGAAAATAAATCATAATTCTCCTGATATAAATATTTTTCACACATTGTATTCAAACTCTAGAGCAAGAGATCAACCTGATTTCGTCTCTCAGTCTAATAAAAATTAGATTGCCGATCATTTTTTAGTCCTATGATTCCTATTATTCAAGTTTCTGAATTTTAGATTGTTTATTGAATTGATTATTGTGATTTTCTGAATCAACAATCATTTAAAGGCTTAGTTATTATTATTTATATCTTAATATTCAAATTGTTTTAACGATTTTTATTTGTTCCATTTTATTTGATTTTTAAGTTTTATGCAAATTTAAATTTATTTATTATATTATGATTATTAATATTCTATAGTATTTTTCTTGGTAAGAATATTTTCAATTAAATTTTAAATAATCATATAAAAAGTAAAACATCATGAATTGTTAATTCTTGTGTTTGAACTTTGAACTAAATCTTAAAATAATTAATTTTGGTAATGGAGAGGAGAAAGACCAGAAAAACTGAGTTAATGGAGAAGGAAGAAAAGATAATTGTGGAGTAGAGAGATTATTATAGGAGAGTAGCTCGCCTCCCACAAACCCCAAGAGAGCTAACTAGGCCCCACTCCTCGATGTCATCTCCCTCATTGCTTCTCTCTTATTATCATTCTTCTTCTTTCTACCTTCCTTCCATGACCATGGCCGCGAGAGAGATTAAAACACAGACCTTTTCTTCTTCTGCATTTTAACTCATTTCTTTAGCTACTTCCTTCACACAAAAAAACCCTAAAAGTTTTGAAGTTTCAAACTCTCAGCTCCACCATTTATAGACAAGAAGACTCCTCTTTGTTGCCATAAACTTCCTGGGTTTCTGTTTTCATAATCCGAATTTATTCCACCCAACAAAAAGGAGCAAACTTTCTTACTTTCTAGTGCCTACTTTCCCCTCCAAAAACCCTAATTTCTCAGAAAGTCCCATCCTTTTCCATGTCCTGCTCTGCTTAATACAGTTTCTGCGTCTGGATTATACTTTCCTTCAGATAATCAAAGCCAATTGTGTTCAATTTATATTCATCTGGGAACACTCCTCGTCTGATCTGTTGGAGAAAACACTCTTCCTTATCATCAATGGACGATGATGGATCTGTTCATACCTCATTGTTCGGAGACCTATCGACCGAAGAGGTCACAAGCAAGATCATTCTCACAGCAATCATTGTTCTATTCATGGCTGTTCTCTTCGTTCTTATCCTCCACCTCTACGCCAAACTCTACTGGTGGCGATTAGATCAGCTCCAACAGCAACAGCAACAACAACAAGAACAAGATGACCAATCATCCATTGCTCCACCGGTGACCACACGCCGCCAGCGACGCCGTTTCATCTTTGTCCCGGGGCAAGACGCTTTATCCAACACTGGTCTTACCCCTTTTGAGCTCAGTTCTTTACCGGTTGTGTTTTTCAGACAAGATAGTTGCAAAGATGGTTTGGAATGTGCGATTTGCTTATCTGAGCTTGTCAAAGGAGACAAAGCTAGGCTGCTTCCCAAGTGTAACCACAGCTTCCATGTTGAGTGTATTGACATGTGGTTACAGTCTCATTCAACTTGTCCCATTTGCAGAAACGCTGTTCTTGGTCTTGAGCAAGCTAGCTCAAAGCGAATCGAGCAAGTTCCTCCTGAAAATGCATCAGATGCTGGTAACACCAATGATGCTTTATCTCAAATTTCAAGTTCTGGTTCCAATTCTTCTCCGGAATTCCCCACCAATGTCTTGGTATGGGGTCGTCAAGATCAGGTTAGCACCGGAAACACCAATGTTGGGTCTCAAGAAGACGCTACTGGTAATGCTTCTTCACAGAGTCAAGAAGCTGTTGTTCTTGATATCAACGATTCCACAACTAGAAATGTGCCGTCTTCATCATCAGTGAGGTTTATTGTTGAAGAGGAAGAGCCAAAATCTCCAATGACAACGAGGTTGAGGTCCTTGAGGAGGTTTCTGAGCAGAGACAAACGAGTCTCTTGTAGCAATAGTAGCAGTGGCAGTAGCTCCAATGCTGCTGCTTCTTCTGTTGATCCTTGAAGATTGTGATTAGATTGCCTGAAGATGTCAGAACTGTGTAGTGGTGTCTTGGCTCGTATTGTCTGTGTGTGTTGAGAGCTGTCTTTGTTATCCTAAGTAATATCATATATCTATGCCAAGGGAAATTGATATTCCAATTGTTTACTCAGTTCAACGCAAGAATCGTATATTGTTTTCTAATCAACTTCTGAGATTAATAGACACAACAAATGATTGCAGAAAGCTTCTCTACACTAACACACATCTAAACCAGTTTGATATTTGTTTCATTGTGTGCTCTCTTCAAAGCTTATATTAAAAAGGAGGAAACCAGTTGGTGATTATTATAAAGAGATGAGCTGTTAACCTGCAAATTTTCTTCTCATGAAGTTGGACTTAACTAATACTATTTGAAACAGCATCAGTACCCACGTGCTCTTATCACATGACTCATTTCAAAATCACATTTATATTCATAGCTAAGACGTGTGAATGAATGTGTACTCATATGTTGATAAAACAAGATGTGTATGCAATATGTATGTGTAGACAGTAGACTAATCATCAGTGAAAACCATTAGATTTAACATAAATATCCTCACCATCTGAACCACAATTGTATAGAAATTAAAATTATTGGCACAGGAGTCAAACTAGAGCACGTGATTAGATCCCAAAAAGTAACTTAGAACAAATAATATAATCAACAAGTTTCACAATCTTTCCTTTTAACTCAAACCCATATTTTTTCTCAGTTGCAGTCTCAGGAACAGAAGAAACTAAGAACATATCAAAACAGAGAATTCAGAATGAAGGGATTCCATACATCGGTGTCGATTTCAGCAGCTCTGATTCTGCTACTTCTAGCTTTGTATAGCAGCAAGTATATTGTAGAGGGTCGTCAGATGGCGCCAGCTTCCATGGACTTAGCTTCTAGTGAAGCTGTGAGAGATTTGCAGATAAATAAGGAGAAGAAAGAAGAGTATCTAAGAGGTGAAAAAGATAGTTTCCGAAGAATCCCAAGGAGTGGCTCCAGCCCTATACAGAACAGGTAAACACAAATATCACACCAATCAATTTCTCAATCTTTACACATCTCAAATGCATTTTTTTAACATCTCTCCCTATTGACACCAAGATTGTGTAATTTTGTATCAGGAAAGGTCCCTTAACATATGTAAGAGGAAGTAGAAACCAGCAGATCACAGCAAGAGTACCATAGATTTCATTTTTTCTCGTCAATCTTTCTAATTTTTTGGTAGCGTAGACTATTTACACGTATTTTTGGATGCTGTAATGTAATTGAAACATAAGAAATCATCTTATAAGCTTGCTACTGTCAACAGTTCCTAGATTACACCTCTAGCAGTTTGTTTGGAATGTAATCCGGAAAGACATTTTTTATTCTCGTTCTTATGAGGGTAGATCTGGCCGGAAAGGTTCAACTATGCTGTCATCTTCATTAAAAAGTATAGAAAAGGAAGTCTAACCTTCAAATTCTCAATTTATTTGAGTGCCGATTCTTTCCAATCATCTCGCCAGAAAGGAAAGGTTTTTTCTTGGTAGCTGGTTTATCTGTTGCTTCACCAGTTTTGCTCTTCTTCTGTTTCGTACTTTTTTCAACTGCAAAAGATTCATTTCTATCCCTTGTATGTTCTTCTCGGTGGCGCTTAACCCCAGAAGTAGGACGATGGTCACTCTCTTTCCTTGTGTTCTTTACTTCTATGTCCTGAGATGCATCCTCAGATGCGTCAGAAACAAAGGTGTTCTTTGGAAAGTTTGATTTGCTGGACCCAAATGCAGAACAAAATTCGTTATATGTCGATTGCTTTGCTTCTTGTCTTGATTTCCACTGATCAGGTCTGCTGGCATAACTGCAACCAAGAAAATATTCCATAGCACTTCAAAATAAAGAATGAGGTAAAAGATGCAAAAGAATACATGCATGCATCCACACTAGAGACATGGCACTATGGTCACCAGATCCCCTCGACTTATTCTCTTATGGCATTTTCGTGATGTGTTAAAAGTTCCATCAAACAAAGCAAAGTAAGTTTTGTGATTAAGATCTTACCCATCGATATCTAGCTTCCTAAGAAGAAAAGGCCCTTGCTTTGTTTTTGAGAGATCAGATTTCACATCCAACAGTTCAGTTGCAATGGCTTCCCTTAGTGTCAAGTTACATGCATTGAAGCACTTCTCAACAGTGAATGAGCCCGATGTGTGTAATGAGAGCTCGCCAAAATGTCCACGTAACCTGTCAGGAAGTCATCGGTGACAAGAAACATCATCAGAATAAGGAACAAATGTTAGAGTCAATAGACTGAATGAAGCAAAAACAGATAAAAGAAAATGTTAACTTTCCCAATATTCCATATGCTTCAGTTTTGGCCTATGGGTATTGTAATCATAAACTGGAAACTGCCGTTCTTAAATAAACAAATAACATAAAGAAGCAGTGCATACTTTATAATTAGTCTACGCTTCTGTTTTGTAGCAGCATTTGAGGCAAGAAAGGCCTCGATGACTCGTGCTCCACTGGAATCTTTTGCTGTTTCAATGGTATGCTCAGGTTTCATAGAAGTTAAGCTTGTTATGTATGGCTGTATAAGATCCTGAGAGGATTGAACAAAAAAAATATAAATAATGTGAACGCTCATGAACAGCCAAACTAGGAAGTTAAATTCAGTGAAACTATTTTTGTCAACACCAAGAAGAAAAGGAACCATACGCTAGAAAACTTGAAAATCTCCTGAAGAATCAAACAACCCATGACATGCATCTTTGCACCAGGTGCCCACTCCCATGTGGACTTATCTTGGCAATAAAAGTAGTTCTCAAGAAACAACAACCGTGGAGCAATGAAGATACGGGATTCATTTGTGGAGCATAGTGCACCAGCAAGGGCCTCACAACACTGTCAAATCAGCAAGAAACATCTGTATAATTCTCTTAAAGAAAGCATAAGTCAAACTACGGAACCAGTAACTTTCACTTGAATATAAACAAATTTAACCTTATGTTCATGACTTTGAAGCCTTTGGGTAGCTGCTATCAGAGAAGCCACAACACCTGACTTCCCTTGTTCAAGAAGATCCTTGAATCTTGGAGCTAATTCTTCCCATATCAAACCCATCTTGCATACAAAAACAATTGAACATAAGTCTGGGCTTCCCGGAAATATCACAAATACAAAAGGCTAAAAAGACCTGAAATGAAAAGTAGTGTACACAACAGAAAAAGATGAAGTGTCAGTAGGATCAGAATACCTGCTCTTGGTCTTTTGCATGGGAGATTAAAGCTTGAACTACAAAATTTGCACACCGATCAAGTGAAAGATCATATAATGAATTCTTGAAAATTTTGTTGAACAATTCGTTATACAAACTTTCAGGAGCCACTTCCAAAATCACCTGAAAATGGCATGTAAATGCATTTAAGAAGACGACTTAAGAATAATAACACTCCAACTACAGATAACTGGCTATCATACAGGACAAACCACATATTCTAGATAATGTTTATAATCGTCTAAATCAGGCAGCATGTCCAATGTCCATAATCAGTTGTTATTCGCAATGTACCACAAATTTCGTATAAGCAACTCAGTTACCTCCACCAAATGACTGAATGAATTATCCTTCATTGACTCTAAAATGTCCTTGGCAACATCAGTCTCTATATGAACAACCTCTTCTTTTTCACCTGTAGAGTTGCAGCCCAGAACAACAGGAATGACTTCAAGCAGCAACTCATCTTGTTTCAGCATTAGTCTGAGAGCCGTCTGTTAATAGAAGTTTATTTAACATCACCGTGAACCCAGACAGTAAAATAACTAACATTCAATACTAAACAAGTTGCAAATAAACAAAGGATTAGATAGGGACATAAAACATACCTGTAAGACCAGACTGCTATACTGATCGACTTGAAGATACTTCATGTCCTCTCTGCTACAGTTTAAAAGCCCAGATAAAAGGTACAAGAACACCGCTGGAAACCCTTGATGAGGGAATTGTAGATCACTCGCATCTAACTGAGACATCTTCAGATTCAAACGTTTCGCCAGAGCTTTTGATGATTTCGCGCCATGAAGCTCAGGGGAATCTAAAGAGACTCCTTTGCAAAGACAAAGAAGCCTTCGAAGAACATGAGAACCATAACAGTTGCATATCATATCAAGAGGTTTATCCACAATCACCTGGCCAAGAGAAATATATTACCGTCACAATCGAAATCAACTATCAGTTTCAAAGCTCAATATGCTTAAGAAGAGTATACGTACCTTGCATATGGAATTCAAAGCCTCCTCGATAACGGAATATGCATCTGGGTTTTCCAGATGTGTGGCCAAGGATTTGAGAGCAGACTCTGCAACATGAGAACCAGATCTATCCATCGCAATGGCTGGGAACACGGTGGCAGAATTTCGTAGGAAACTGAAAAGCTGGTCAAGTTCACATCCTTCAAGTAGAGTTTGCAAGACATGACTTATAATATAGTCTGTTGCAATTTCATATTCCCTCCCTCTTGTCTCCTCAAGTGCGTTTCCACAGATTACCGAACGTTCCTCTAAATCAACTTCCTTACTATCAAAGAGATTAGCAATTTCAGAGAAATACTTTGAAGTTTCTGGATCAATCTCTTTCCTGCAAAAGGTTATCCCAATTCAGTATCTTTTCTTACAATAACAAAAATTCACACACAAGGCTAATCTAGTTAGTCTTTCGGTTCAAAGTCTCTCATTACCTGACAAATTGATTCTGATGTTCAAATTCGGATTGTTTCTTTGGCGCTGCCTTTACATTGGCGGCACCACCGGATTGGTTCCTGTTGTTACCATCTCCATCAAACCCACGACCACCTTTCTGGGCCTTCCTACCCATTCCTTTCTTCCTCGAACTGTGATTGTTGCTAGACTTTTCCCGTTGACCCATCAAGCTATCTTCCTCGATGATCCTGTGCCTTCTAGATGGTAATGATTTGGAACCAACTGAAACCATGTGCATCTATAGTTAATTCCTTCAAAAATTACCCAGGAAACAAAAAAAAAACTCGAATATCAAACAAACAGACTAACACCCAAAATAACCAGCTTTCAATAACTATTACACAAAAGGAAAAGTTGGAATCCCTAGTTCATTTTTTCATATCCACAGGAATCTATCATGTTCATGTGCGATACGGTGAGCCTCCAAACTACCAACACAGCTCTAAAAATTAGGGTTTCTACTTCAACTGGAGGTAACGTAACTTGAAATCCGTAGTAACCTAAGGTGAAGTTTGTACAGTACAGCGGAGACACAAACCTAAGGATGCGAGAACAGAGTTTGGTGTTAAGAGGGGAACTCGAAGACGCGTGTGATTGAGAGGGGACGACGCAGAGAAAGCGGCGGGGAGAGATGATGAAGAATCACAAATCAGAGAACGATGTCGTTTTCTTTCACTACTATAATTCTATTCCGAGTATACGTTTGAATCAAAATCTTCCATGTTTTTGAAGTTCGTCAAAAGTTGATAATCTCTAGGGTTTTATTCTAATCCTCTGTAAAACGACGCCGTTAGTGACGGGCTTTATTAGGAACTGACTGGGCTTTTAAGGCCTAGTCCAGTAGCCTATCCCGTCTGTGGATTCACATTGAAAAAGATAACCAATCCCTTTTGACCCACTTTTAATGGAGATAAACGTGGAGAACAAGGCAAAATGAAAGTAGAGTAAATGAAGGTTCCATAGATGGGTGAGCAGCAGTCAGCCTGGGCGTTCGGGTACCCATTCGGGTTCGGTTCGGGTTTTTCGGGTTTTCGGGTTTTCGGGTTTAGAGATATAAACCATTCGGATATTTTAGAATTTCGGTTCGGGTTCGGTTCGGTTCCATTCGGGTTCGCTTCGGGTTCGGATACCCAAAAAACATAAAACAAAAATAAAAATTAGTTATATTTAAATAAAAATTCGTTAAATTTTGATAAATATAACAAAACCCTTCATATATTTTTTTTTATTTTTGATAATTTAGTTATTTTAGCCTAAAAATAACTAATATATTTAAGTTTATAATTGTAATTTTGGATAATTTTGTTATATTAAGTCTAAATATAATTAATATTTTAGGTATATAATTGTAATTCGGATATTTCGGGTACCCATTCGGTTCTCGGTTCGGGTCGGGTTCGGGTCGGGTTCGGGTTTGGTTCTTCGGATATAGGAGTTTAGGACCCGTTCGGGTATTTTGACGGTTCGGGTTCGGTTCTACTTTTTCGGTTCGGGTTCGGTTCGGTATTTCGGGTCCGGGTATTATGCCCAGCCCTAGTTAGGGCTGGGCAAAAAACCCGAAACCAAAATATCGAACCGAATCCGAACCCGAACCGACAAAATACCCGAATGGCCAAATGTGAGATCTGAGATTCACACCAAGAATTTGTAATCGTGGATTTGGACTTTTAGGTATAGAAATGGTATAGTTTCCTATGAATCAAAGACTTTATTGAGATTGATCGTCGAGATAGAACAAACACAATCGAAAAGAGAGTACAAAGTATGAAATCGAGCTATCTAGTCGAAGTGTTCTTAGCTAGGGTTGGAATGTATCGAATGAATCGTCACTTCTTCTTTAAATAGTCTCGACTTTGATCTTCTGGTCCCGATATTTCGGCCTCGCCGTCGTAACGATCTCCGATATTTGCGTGGATCAGTTGAACTGATGAAGACCGAGTTGCTCTATCTCCACGTCATCTTCTGCCGAGCTCGAGCTCGATTGTCTCCGGCTTCGGCATCGTCCGGGCCTTGTCAGGGCGTTTATTCGCTTGGGCCCAACAAAGGAGCCGGCTCTCCTCTTTGTCTTTGATTCTGGAACGGGCTTGTAATTATGGGCCTTTGTATTGTCTGTTAATGGGCCGGATTTCCTAGAGGGAAATCCAGTACCAACAAGTCCTAAATCTCTATATCCGAAGAACCGGAACCAAACCCGACCCGAACCAAGAACCGAATGAGTACTCGAAATATCCGAACTACAATTATATTATCCAAAATATTAATTATATTCAGATTTTATATAACAAAATTATCTAAAACTATAAATACAAGCCCAAATATATTGGTTAGTTTTAAATCAAAATAGCTAAAATATCATAAATAAACGAAATATACGAAATTTCTTGCTATATTTATCTTAATTTAACAATTTTTTGTTCTGATTAACCAATTTTTATTTTTGTTTTATGATATTATGGGTATCCGGATCCGAACTTAACCCGAATGGAACCGAACCGAACCCGAGCCAAAATTATAAAATACCCGAATGGATCTTATATGCATGGATCCGAAAACCCAAAAGACCCGAACCGAACCCGAACGCCCATGCCTAATCACAATGAAAAAGAATATCATTTGCACAAATTTTTTTTTTCTTTTTTCATTGTGCACAATTTATTACCCGTCTTTGACTAAAAACCGTGGAAAACAAGGCAAAATGAAAGTAGAGTAAATGAAGGTTCCAAAAATGGGTGAGCAGTAGTCAGTGTGGTTTAGAGGAGGACATTGGTATTGGTACCCTTCCTTCGTCCTCGCGAGAAATTATTTGTAATCTTTGGGCTTGGGGAGCACGTCCTGGTCACAAGATGCGGAGTTTCTTGTTTACTGGAGCTAAAAGCCTCGCCGACCAAACTCATCGTCAGCTTCACACAAGCCGAAGCTTTCTCTCTCTTCTTCCATCTTCTTCATCTCCTACTGTTCCTGCTCCGCTTCTTACTCTGTCTCGTTTCTTGTCTTCTCCTTCGGAGATGGCTGCTTCTGATTCCACCTCCTCTCTTCCGTTAACTCTTGTCTCCATCAATCCCAAGGTGTGTTCTCAAATTGATTCATTAAAAATTATATGTTTTCCTCGATTACTCTGGAATCGTTTCAATTTTAGGTTAAAGCTTTCAATTTTCGTTGTGGATTTCGGTTTCAACGCCAAAAGATTTTGTCTTTTTATTTTTACAGTGACGAAATCGACAAGCTTTGCTTTGCCTTAGTTTCTCGTTTCTCTATTCGTAATAGAGTTGATGTTACTTGTTCTCAAACTCGTTATTTGGTACTTCTTTGTTGCCTCTACTTAAAAGTCCTAAGCCCTATCTTTGAATTGACCCTTATGCCTCAGGGTATCAAAGGGTTTGCGTGATATATATAATTGTAGCTGAAACAGAAGCTCGTAATGGTTTCCCTGGTCAAGTTCTTGATAGTCTTGTTAACTAGATTCCGCTAAGTTCTTTCTTGCAACCGATGATGACTAATCAGCCTTTTTATATATTTGATCAGCCTGGCGATGACTCATACATTGCGGCAGAAAGAGATGCAAAGACAGCATCCGATGCGTTTTACTGCAAACGCCTCCGTGACACCACTGGAATAGCTGTAGTCCCTGGTTCTCGCTTCGGACAGGTAAAAAGAAACAAATCTTCACAAATGAAAAATATTTTCAGAAATACAAGTTGAGTTTGTGTGTGTGTGTTAGGTTCCTGGAACATGGCACTTCAGAAGCACAATACTTCCAAAAGAAGACAAGATTTCGGCGACAGTTAATCGTCTCAGAGAGATACACAAGAGTTCTGGTAAGAGTCCCACTGTCAAGAGTCTCGCTGCCAAGACTCCCTCCGCCAAGAGTCCCGCCGCTAAGAGTCCCAAAAAGAGTCCTAAAAAGAGTTCCAAAAAAAGTTCTGGTAGTAGTTCCGGCAAGAGTTCCGGCAACTATTTTCCAAAAAGAAGCAAATTTCCTAAACATCATCGAGGAAGACTAAGAGGAATATCATCCGATGGGAATCGTATCTGTTTTGGAAGATATGCTCTTCAAACACGTGAGCCCGCTTGGATCACATGTAGACAGATAGAAGCAGCACGACGAGCAATGGTACGAAACGTGCCACGTGGTACAAAGATTTGGATACGTATGTTTCCAGACAAAGCAGTTACAGGAAGACCTTGCGAAGTACGTATGGGTGGTGGGAAAGGAGCTCAAGAGTATTGGGTAGCTGTGGTTCAACCAGGTAAGATCCTTTATGAAATGGCTGGTGTATCCGAACTTATAGCCAGAAAGGCTATTACGATAGCGGCGTCTAAGATGCCTATCAAAACCCAATTCATTTCTAATGAAAAAAACTACTATATAACATTTTAGAGTAACAAGATTATAAGTTACATTTTTGTTTTGTTTTGACAAACAATGCTATTGGTCTTTGGTCTTATTGGCTTTGTGTTTGAGAGCTCTCTTAGTCATCTCAAAGTAATATCACTTCCCTATTCCAAGAACAATTGAAACTCAAAGCATTTGTTTTCTCTGATCAACACAAGAGTTCCATATTGTTCTCAAATCAACTTCTAGGATTAGTAAACGTCAACTGATTTTAGAAAGCTTCTCAAAAATCTAGAATTTCAATGAGCTCACTATAAACCAGACAAGAAAACTAGCAGGCCGCTGGTATGCACAAAAAGAGTTAGTAAAGCTGTGAGAATAATGGAGGAGACGGCAGCTCTGATTCTCTTTTGTTTAGCGGCAAGAATAATGCAGAGAAACGTCAGATAGTGCCAGCTTCCATGGATTTAGCTTCTAGTAAAGCTACAAGAGATTTACATATAAACAAGGAGATGAAAGACGAGACTCTAAGAGATGAAAAAGATAGCTTCTGGAAAATCCCAAAGAGTGGATCCAGCCCTATAAACAACAAGTCAAAACCACACAAATTAGTTTTCAATCTTTACACATCTCAAATGGTTTTTACATATCTCTTTGTGAGTGTTTATGATTGACACCAAGATTGTGTATTACTGAACCAGGAACGGTCCCCTAAACAATGTAGGAGGAAGTAGGAAACAGAGTATCACAGAAAGATAACCATATATCCATTTTATAAGTTTGATACTGTTACAGTTCCTAGAGTGCACTGAAACCTCCATAAGTTCGTTTGGAATGTAATACCAATATAGTGTATTAAGGTGTTTACTAGAATTCCTGTTAGCGTGCATGAATAGAAGTTAAGCTTGTTATGTATGGCGGCATATAAGATCCTGTGAGAACTGAGCAAAAGCTGGGAAATATTGTGAACGTGCATGACAACCAAACTTGGAAGTTAGGCCAATGAAACTATTTTGTCAACACAAGAAGAAAATGAAACATATGCTAGAAAACTTGAAAATCTCCTGGTGAAGGATCAAACAACCTATATATATGACATGCATCTTTGCACCATGTGCCCACTCCCATGTAGACTTACCATGGTAACCAAGTAGTTATCAATAAACAATAACGGTACCACATTCATGTTTTGGCATGGTCTAAAGCAAGCGTGACCATAATCAGTTGTTATTTGCAAGATACCATAAATTTGGTATAAACAAACTAAGTCAGAGGTTAAAAATTTAGGGCATGACTGATATGTTAGATGAATATATAGCAGAATAGTAGAATAACTGAATAATTGTTGACCATACGAACTGAACTGAATCAAAATCAAGTTTATGCAAAAAGATTACAAAACGCCGAAAACTAGTTTTAATAGATTAATCATGTTTTATTTGTTTCTAGTTATATTTTTTTAACACGCTAGTTGTATATAGCGAAATCAATTTTCAAAAACGTGAAAAAATGATATATGTTACAAATGGTAAAATATAGCGGAATCATGTTTTCAAAACGTGAAAACACGAACAAGTTGTATATCATTCATCATGTTAGTTAACTCCACCCAAATAATTAAATGAATTAGGAATCGAATGGGCTTCAAAGGCCTAGTCGAGTAGCCTGGCCTATCTTAAATCAGACATCACCCTGAAACAAAATAATGTACCTTATGTTATGAATAATAAGATGGATGCCCATTATAAGGCCCATCTCGTAGTAGCTTCTAGAATTACTTGTACACTAGGTTTTACTTGGTCTCCAAGTTCTTGTACTCCTATATAAAGGAGCTTTCATTCATTGGAATAAACATCACCAATTCTTCTATCTCTCTTCTATTCACAACACGTTATCAGCACGATTCTCTAATCAATAGAGTTAGAAGGTAGGCAGTTTTAAAGTAATCATTTTTTTTTCTAGTCTAGTCCTTTTTCGAATCATGTTTATTATCAACTCATGATTCGTAAGAATGGATTGAGTTCTATCGATACTTAATCAAAATATTATTTATCGATAGCACGATAGTATCTTGTTCTTTATTTATTTTTTTATGTCTTATTCTGGGATGATAAGTGATATCTTCTCTGAATATCGTTATGATAGGCTATGCCTTCACGATTATGATCTCTGATCTTATTCATAATAGAGATGATTATCAATACTTATCTAGAATAATAATTTATTGATATTTGTCATGATTTAATCATGTATTTAAATCATGTTTATTATCAACTCATGGTTCATCTTAATGGAATCATATCTATATTATGCTATATTACCTATTAAAATAAAAGATATTGTTTGCATCGAGTTTCTAAAATTTTAAATCCTTATTTAATAAGATGGTAAATTTCTATTTCTAAAATATTTAACATATTTTATACAAGTGACGACAAGTATATTTTTACAATATAAATATATGGCAAGTTTATATACATTTTCCCTCTTTGTGAGAATTTTTTTTATAAATATACTTTATATATAGTTTATATTCCAGATTTTATGAAATTTGATTTATTTTTTTAATATTTCAATGACATAATAGTAACGAACTGGTGAATGATGTTGATTGATTAAGTTATGTAGTTTTATAGCATGTGTAATTTGATTATAAGTTTAAAGTTCATGATCATATTGTTTTGTCATCAAATTTCATGAGGTTTTGGATATTGGTGGTTTGACGTAAAATATCTACATGTTCTTTGGAACATTAATGCGAAAGAAATATATGATCACCAGAATGTGATATAGTCATAAACTCATCTTGATTGATTAATATAAGATTATAAGACTTTAAGTCTGTGAATAAGTACTCATATAGAGATGTTCTAGAAGTCATGCTCTATCGTTCATGCAAATATTGTTGTTCTGGAGACACAATATCATGAAAAGTGTTTGAGACGTACTATGAGTTTATATTTTATCTTATTGAAAAAGAAAAGTACCACAGTAATGACAATACCTGAGGAGTAGGTAGACGTATATGTGGATATGAATATGGATATGGTCAAGGTCGACCCCATGAGTTTCTTTCAAAAATCATATTTTCACCAGAAGTGAGAAAATAATAATGGTAACAATATGTGATGATGAAAGAAATTTGTGTGAGTACAATGTCAGGTTTTATAAAGATTATTGACAGCTCTAGAAGAGCGAATTTCCTATGGGAACGCAATTTGAAATCATTAATGCGTTATATTTTCCCAAGTCTCAAAGGTCAAAAGAATCTAAGATACACATGACCTAAGTTGGGTATGTTATTGATTTCGTGGGATTCAATTCGAGATAGATGAACCTGGAGTGTTACTATCTCGAGGGGGAGAACTAGAGAATCCCACATCCATTCTAAGTACTAAGTGGAACATCCTGAAGATTATGTTCACACTGAAAATAGACTTGATGAATCATTTATAAAGAAATCCAAAGGGATTTTAAATTTAATCATGTTGAGACAATAAGGGAAATGTTGAATGCCTTCAACAGAAGTAATACCCGAGGCAATAAATGTATTTTGGAGAAAATACATGCATTATCTATTGAATTGTACTACACTACTACACACAGATTATTAAAATGGAGATAAATGTTAACCAGAAGTTTACTGAAAGTTTAATTTTTGGCAAACCGGATATGTCATCCCGGTTTTGTAATGATGCGACATTCGTTGAAGAACCAGAGATTCTTACGAATGATCTGCTATATGCTGCTTGCTCACAAGGCAATACGATAAAACGATTTCACCAGCCAAAATAGATTTGGAATCTATTTAATTTATGGAAAGTATACAAGGAAATGTTTGTGGGCTTGATCACCCACTGGTGGACTGATCATCCACCATATGTTTATATATTAACACATCGATAAGATTGTCGTATGTATGTATCCTTGTCATAAATCTGCAACTTAAAGTGTGCGAGACTAATTGGTAATACTGGTGAAACTGTGCAGCATTGATTCGCATATAGCCAAAAAGTAAAATAGCTCTCCCCATCAAATTGGTTTTGGGTCAGGAACCAAAGATCCACATCTAGAAATTGGATAAGTGGTATATTATGGTCTATCCACCACAAAACTCAAAGACGGATACATTAAAGGTGATAGAACAAAGCACATTCTACCAAAATTCTTCTTCACACACGATCTACAGAAGAACGGCGATATACATGTTCTACAGATCCGTTCGAGCGATAATTTGGCTGACTTATTTACAAAGGCGCTACCTACTTCTACTTTCAAGAAGTTAGTTCATCATATCGGGTTACGGCGTCTCAAAGATCTCGACATGTGTACTCATGAGGGGGAGTAATTGCGTGTTGCACTCTTTTTCCCTTAACCATGGTTTTTCCCATTGGGTTTTCCTGGTAAGGTTTTTAATGAGGCAACATCTTAAACGCATTACAAACCATTCCATTATAATGGACATCCAAGGGGGAGTGTTATGAATAATAAGATGGATGCCCATTATAAGGCTCATCTCGTAGTAGCTTCTAGAATTACTTGTACACTAGGTTTTACTTGGTCTCCAAGTTCTTGTACTCCTATATAAAAGAGCTTTCATTCATTGGAATAAACATCACCAATTCTTCTATCTCTCTTCTATTCACAACACCTTAAAATGTTTATATGTTTTTACAAATCAACGGCTTAATAACATAAGAATACAAAATTTAATTGCTTTTTTGTGTTGTCAAAACTAAATTAATAACAACTTAGTTTTGGAATTTTGCCTAAAATTCTTCCTTAGATTAGCTGTAGGACTAAAAGATATGCCAACAATAAATTAATAATGTTAGTTTAGTCCAAGCTAAGCTGTTGTGGTCAAGTGGTTGGGGATGGGTCTTGGATGCTAACACGTTCCGGGTTCGATCCTCATTCCATGCGAAACTAAGTCACATTTGTTTAAGGACACCCACATAGATATGAGCCTTGCTTTAGGGACCCATTTGAATACCCGGAGAGAGAGTCTATCCATGGGCTGCACCTCCCCTTAAAGATTAGTCTGAGCTCTTCCATAGGCTCGGGATACCCCCAGGTTAATCAAAAAAAAAAAATGTTAGTTTAGCCCGATAAATCCCGGACCGAGCTCGAAACATCTAAATAGAGTTTCTAATCTTAAATCTGAAAACTCAAAAACCCGAAAAACTTGATTTGAATCCGAACGGATATCCAAACATCAAAGGTGTTAGATTGGCATATGAATTTAATTGCTTTTTGTGGTCAAAACTAAATTTAATAACATCTTAGCTTTAGAGTTTTGCCTAAAATTCTTCTTTAATTAGCTGTTTGATTAAGCTTTTAATATCTACCCAGAATAAATTAACAATGCTAGTTTAGCCCAAATTAGATATCAGTTGTGATTGGATTATTCAGTTTAGTCCCTTTGGATTAGATTCAGTCAAAGATTGGGTTGAAGATAGATAGACTTTCAGACAAAAAATAAACATGTCTTTTTCTGGGATTAAGCCGACTTAAGAAAGGGCACAAAATCTATTATTGACCATTTTGACCCTCCCTATAAGATTAGCTTCGAGGTTTGACCAAAAATCCGTGGTAAACAAGGCAAAAATAAAAGTTTCCTCTGCAGGCGCATCAGTGGTTTTCGAGGACATTGGGACCCTTCTTCCATCGTTCCTCGCGAGAATTTATTCTCAAATCTTTGGGCGGCTTGAGCAGCACGTTCATTTAAAGCTGATCGCAGATGCGGAGATTCTTGATTAACCAAGCTAAAACCCTCGCCGACCAAACTCGTCGTCAACATCGAACAAGCCGACGCTTTCTCTCTCTTGTTCCATCATCTTCTTCATCTCCTCCGGCTCCTGCTCCTCTTCTTTCTCTTTCTCGTTTCTTCTCTTCTACTTCCCAGATGGCTGCTTCTTCTGATTCATCTCTTCCCGTTACTATCGACTCCATCAACCCCAGGGTCGGTATTCAATTGATTTATAGGGTTGCTGTTTAAATGATGTGCTTAAAAGGTTGTCTTTTTCCGGGTGGCAGGTTCTGAAATGTGAATATGCTGTGCGTGGAGAAATTGTTAACATTGCTCAGGTCTGAGATATATACATGATGTGCATTCTCTAGTGAAATCAATCACCAACAGTTATATATCTTTGGTTAATGCTAAATTAACTTCTTTTGATTCCATCTTTCAGAAGTTGCAAGAAGATTTGAAAGTTAATAAGGATGCTTACCCCTTCGATGAGGTATCTTTGTTCATCAATCGGCATAGTTCATATTCTCTTTTGTGTGTATTCTTTTTAAGTTTTTATATGAGTTTCCATAGAGTGGATATTCTTACATGTTCGCCAAGTCTTCTCTTTAAGTCCAAACAAGAAAGAAACTTAGATATGTCTTCACCGCTTTTTGGCAGATAATCTATTGTAATATTGGCAATCCTCAATCTCTTGGTCAGCTACCTATAAAGTTCTTCCGAGAGGTTTGATTTGTTGCTCATTTGTTTGTTTGTTTGTCATATTATATATAGAGCGTCTATCATCTATATATGTCTTCAGGTTCTTGCATTGTGTGATCACACAAGCCTTTTAGACGAGTCTGAGACACATGCTTTGTTCAGGTATACAACATGATTCTAAGGTCATGGAACGCTCATGTATTTTTTGAATGAAATTGCTTCAGATTTGACTTGTCTAATCTGTTATCATCAGTACCGATTCAATTGACCGAGCATGGAAGATTTTGGACCAGATTCCCGGAAGAGCAACTGGTGCTTACAGTCACAGCCAGGTTTGTCATCACTCATCATGGTCTAGTTACAGAGTCTTATCCCTAAGTTGCTGAATGATTCCTTTATATTTATTTTGCCTCAGGGTATCAAGGGATTACGTGATACAATTGCAGCTGGAATGGAAGCCCGTGATGGTTTCCCTGCTGATCCAAATGATATTTTCTTGACTGATGGTGCAAGTCCTGCGGTAACAATCAAAGCAAAAACATTTTCTCATAGTTTTAGAGTAAGTTCTTTTGAAGGGTTTATGCTAAATACTTTTTTTGTTTGTTTCTCATTTTTAGGTTCACATGATGATGCAACTTCTCTTAAGCTCAGAGAACGATGGAATTCTCTGCCCCATTCCTCAGTATCCATTGTACTCTGCTTCAATTGCTCTCCATGGTGGATCTCTGGTATGTTCGATTTAAACATTATGGAAGTATTGGGAGATTGAGAGAAGATCGACCGTATCAAGAAAGATCGAGAAGAATCGGAAAGATTCAGAAGAATGTGGAAAGATTGTCATTCTTTCTTCTCGATCTCCCAATCTTTTTTGATAGGGTCGATACCGATAAGAAGAATATATATCATTTTTGTTTCTTTTGATTGTCATTTTCCTGGTTAGGTTCCGTACTATCTTGATGAAGCAACAGGATGGGGACTGGAAATATCTGAACTTAAGAAGCAACTGGAGGAAGCTAGGTCGAAAGGCATTACTGTGAAAGCCTTGGTTGTCATAAACCCTGGTAACCCAACTGGGCAGGTAAACCCAGATCTTCAAGACTTAAAAGACTGACAACTTTTCTAACGCTTGCGATGCAACAATGTGACACTCTTGTTTTGTGTTATTGTTCTGCTTTAAGGTTCTTGCGGAAGAAAACCAGCGAGACATTGTTAATTTCTGCAAGCAAGAGGGTTTGGTTTTATTAGCTGACGAGGTTTACCAAGAAAATGTTTACGTACCTGACAAAAAGTTTCATTCTTTCAAGAAAGTAGCTCGGTCTTTGGGATATGGCGAGAAGGATATCGCCTTGGTCTCGTTCCAATCAATCTCCAAAGGTAGAGAGAATAATCCTTTTTGTGTATTGATAAGCTTTCTGATGACTGTGTTTTTACATTTTTGATTCTTCTGTCGATAGGTTACTATGGAGAATGTGGAAAGAGAGGAGGTTACATGGAGGTAACTGGATTCACTTCTGATGTAAGAGAACAGATATACAAAGTGGCTTCTGTCAATCTTTGTTCTAACATCTCTGGTCAAATTCTTGCTAGCCTTGTCATGAGCCCACCCAAGGTAAGACCTCTAGTTCTCTCTCTTAACTCGCTGAGTTCTTGCACCTGATTAAAGACTACTAATCATCAGTCTTTTTAATCAGCCTGGTGATGACTCGTACGACTCATACATGGCTGAAAGAGATGGAATCCTCTCGTCAATGGCTAAACGTGCAAAGGTTAGTCAAAGATTACAAATATTAGCCGTCGAAAAACATTTTCAGTCTAATGTTCATAAGCTTTACAACACAATGACTGTGCAGACTATTGAAGATGCTCTAAACAACTTAGAAGGTGTAACATGTAACAGAGCCGAAGGAGCAATGTATCTCTTTCCTCGGATTAATCTTCCTAAAAAGGCGATTGAAGCTGCAGAAGCCGTCAAGACAGCACCAGATGCATTCTACTGCAAACGCCTTCTTAACGCCACTGGCGTAGTTGTTGTCCCTGGTTCTGGCTTCGGACAGGTAAAAAAAGAGAACAACATCTTAACTGATTGAACACTTAGGAATGTTTTCAAAAGTATTGAGTTTGTGTGTCACTGTGTTTAGGTTCCTGGAACATGGCACTTCAGATGCACAATCCTTCCGCAAGAAGACAAGATTCCGGCGATAGTGAATCGTCTCACAGAGTTCCACAAGAGCTTCATGGATGAATTCCGCGACTAAGAAAGCAGTCTAACCCCTTGAAGATGAGCTCAATGAAATTGTAGAGAGATCTTTAAAGTGTGATCAACCTCTAGTAATGATCAATCTGGTCAATAAAAACTAAAAAAATATGTTCGTTTTTGTTTTTTAACCAGGCACTTCTGATTGGCAAATCAGTTCTGAATTATAATTGTACTAAACTTTATAATAAAGTAATGTTATTTTTTTTTTGGTCAAACAATAAAGTAATGTTAATTTGGGTAAAGTTGAAATGAAAAAAGATTTGAAATGATCATTGGGCTTCTTAATGGGCCAAATATGGATATATGACCTAGAAGTGAATAAAGGTTTTTTTTTCTCGGGAAAGCGACGTTTTATTTTATTTTTCCATTTTCACAAAATCAATGTGGCGAAGATCAGCGTCGTTTATCATCGACGAGCGACGAAGAAGCTCGAATTCACCTCCCATGGCCGACACCACGCGAGGTCCCTTTCAAAACACTGATGCCATCTCCGCCTACTACCAAACCCGAGCGGCGCATCACGGTGTCATTACAAGCGACTGGCTAGCCCAAGCTCAAGCCGCCGTGGGAGGCGTCTCCGGCGAGGAGCAGTCTGACTCATCCGTCGCTGAGCTCGGGGCGGAGAAGTCGTTTAATGTGATAGAGGAGTTCAACGGTTGGAGAAAACAGCCGGATCTGGCGGAAGCCGTTGCAGCTATCCGAGCTCTAGCTGCGGTTATTCGTGCGAGTGAGGCTAGCACGATGATGGAGCTTGAAATTGAGCTCAAGAAGGCTTCCGATACACTCAAGGTGAAACTAAAATTTGCAATATCGTTCATGTAATTTCCTTATTTGGAACTTAGACTTCACTGTAGATTGATCTTATCGTCTGTTCATCCTCGATCTATTCTCTGAGCTCTGGTGATGAAAGAACAAACCTTGTGTTTCTGTTTCAATCTTTTGTTGCCAGTCATGGGACAAAACATCAATCTCCTTGACTGCTGGATGCGATCTGTTCATCAGATATGTGACGAGAACGTCTGCTTTAGAATACGAGGATTTCAATTCAGCTAAGTCTCGTCTCCTTGAACGTGCTGAGAAATTCGGGGAAATATCTTGCAAGGTGCTTCCCATTTATGACCCCTTGCGCTCAGTCTAAGAATGATTAGTTATCAATGAATTGCATCATAGAAAAAGAAGATGTAAACATGTTGGCTTATGTTGCAGGCTCGTAAGATTATCGCAATGCTTAGTCAAGATTTCATATTCGATGGTTGTACCATATTGGTTCATGGACTCTCTAGAGTTGTTCTTGAAATACTAAAGACAGCTGCACAAAACAATAAGCTCTTTCGAGTTCTCTGCACAGGTTCCTTCTCTTTCCCTATTTTCCGCTTAGCTTATATTAGAAGCTAGTCACAACCAGTTAAATGTCTTGCATCTAAATGTAATTTTTTTTTCTTGGTTTATATACGATGTTCTGAGTCTCTGAGACATTTTGCTCTGCTTGTGATATACTCATGTACATAATCTTGACCTTAGTTCTGTTTCTCTTATGATATCATAGTAGTAGTTAGTAGCCTCTCATTGTGAACCCTTTCCATGAAAAAAAATGACAGAGGGAAGGCCAGATGGAACAGGAGTTTTGTTATCGAATGAGCTATCGAAGCTCGACATTCCTGTGAAACTGCTGCTTGATTCAGCTGTGGCGTATAGCATGGACGAGGTGGATATGGTGTTTGTCGGGGCAGATGGAGTTGTAGAAAGTGGCGGTATTATCAACATGATGGGAACTTACCAGATCGCACTTGTCGCACACAGCATGAACAAGCCGGTCTATGTTGCCGCCGAGAGTTACAAGGTAATCAAAATTGTTTTATAAGATCACCAAGAGAGGGGAGAGGCTACTTAATCATATGAAAGTTGTTGTTTTGCAGTTTGCTAGGCTTTACCCATTAGACCAAAAGGACATGGCACCGGCGCTGAGACCGATCGAGTTTGGTGTAAAGATTCCGACAAAAGTGGAAGTAGAAAGGTCGGCACGAGATTATACTCCGCCTCAGTACCTAACGCTCCTCTTCACAGACCTTGGTGTTCTTTCTCCCTCTGTAGTTAGCGATGAGCTTATTCAACTTTATCTCTAATTCTACACTCCTAATTTTGCTTCCACTTTAAATGTTCATGTTATCATAAACCATAACTATTAATAAATTTGTATCAACCTTAAACGTGAAAACCACGAGTTAATTTAGCTAAACGAATGTAAATAATTTAGATAAACATACAATATATGACACCGAAGTGTAATATATATTAAAGATAATACTCCATTGCCTACGGTTTTCAGACAGAACCGGAACCGCCCCAAAGTCTACATCGATACCTGCTTAACCTTGATCGTTCCTAATCGTCAGATTTTCATCCGTCATTTTCCATCCAATCGCAGCCATCGGATTCTGAAATGCAGGGACCGTCCGATCACCACCCAACTGACAGATCCTCGTCCACAAATTATCTCTTAATCCACTCAACGCCTTCATGTACTCTTCCATCTCCTCCTCAGGCACACTGTCCACCGCCCTCTCCCACCACTTCAAACCGTCTACGTCCTCTCCTTCGTTTGCTACGTCACCACCGGGATGTGACCTCAGCATCACGGGAGTCTTACGCAAGTACTTTTCGATGAGTGTGTCCACGTTACCAAACGAGTAGAGCCTACCGCAACGTGAAAACGTTATGATACCAATCTGTGCGCCGCTTAGGACGCTTAATTCGGCCGCTTTTTTGAAAAGCCCCGTTCTGCGTTTGGAAAACGTTACTTGCCTCTTGCTCTCTTCTTTGATCCGTTTGATCTCTATCTTCTGTCGACCTTTGGTGGTTTTAGGGTTTTGTAGTTTCGTCTCTTCTTTTTGGTTGACCGGTAAATTTGAGATTTGAAGGGGCTTTTGTTCCGTGAACGGCAAGCAAGTGGTTGATGAAGCTTCTCCGTACTCCATATTGACGACAAGAATGAGAGATGATTATGAGATGACAAGACTACTTTTGGTTATAACCCTTGATACAAAAAAGTGTTCTTTGAGAAAAAAAAATATTCCGATTGTATATTTATATGTAGTTTGAAGTCAATTAAGGAATTTTTGTCTCTTCATTATATATGTTAATTGTGGTATTAAATGCTCGTCATAATAATTTAACCATTTTATGGAATGATTCCATAAAAAATGAAACTTAACTTTTTTTAATCTAAGTTTCGTGATATTGTTTCCCAGATTTACGAGATATGCTACTATCAATTATACGTGTTCAAGAAACTACTGATGACTAGCTAATATACGGTCGACCAATAAAATATATGCATGCATATCGATATTTATTGTCAAAGAAAACGTTGGCTCTTTAGTAAACACTAAGTTCATGGATGGATGCCACATGAAATCACTTAAATTCACAATCATTTCGTGGCCATATATTGCGGATATCTAAATAAAAATAATTCCACTTGATACATTAATTATTAGTCCCTAATAAGCCTGTTAACAAAGATTCAAAAGCAATATCGATCAATTCATTTAGATTTGGATAATTAATAATAGTGGAGAAAACCATGGGCGTCTTGATTCAAAATTAAATTCCATAGCAACGACATACTCCCTTTGGGTATAGCTAGGTTATTTTAAGTCTTTTATTTTTGTTTCATTTAACCTCTTGTGTTTGTTGTATAGAGTTATGATATTCCTAGGAAGGTTTCTTTGTATCTATACTATTAAAATATGAATATTTATTTGTATCTAATATATATACTATTAAAACATGAAGATTTTTTGAAACTAACATTTTCTTAACGTGATATTTACATGATATGCCATTAGAAATTATGAGTAATTAAATAGATTCATTAAGGGCAATAATGTAAAACTAAATTCTAACTAATTAATCATAATATCTTATAATATCTTTCATTATTTTAAATATAAATGTATATTTCATTTTTTATTATAAAAAATTAACAAAAAATCTTTTTAATCCATTTTATTTTTAATTAACTAATTAATTTCGTAATTATATTATATATTTATATGTAATCAATAATGATAAGTATAATTAAATGAATTAATATACCATTTATGTTTATAAATTTTAAAATAAATATAAAAGTTATAGGAATCTTTTTAAAAATAAAAAGAATATATAACCCACTAGTTTTATCAAATATACACATAAAAAAATTGTAACATACTTCATTTTCAAAAAGTGAATTCTATAAAAATATTCGAATTACTATTACCTAAACAATAATTTATATTAAAAGTTAAGCTAAAATTTTAAATATATATATATATATATTTAAATTTGATATAAACGTAAAAGATCAACAATAATTAAATATTTATATTATTCAAATATATAATTATTGGGTTAATTGATGATTATACGAAAACAACTTATTAGCGGGTTGTTTTATACTTTTTATAATTTAAATACTATAAAAATATACAACTTATTATTAATTAAACTTTAATTTATAAAATAAACAATTTAAAGCTAAATATGAATATATATATATATATATATATTATTTTATACGATACAACTCATATTAGAACTTATAATATGAATCGTTATTTTAATCTCTTTATCTTTACGATATCTCCTCCTAAATAATACACAATTCATTTTTTAAAACCTAAATTAGTAACTCACGTTTTATAATATGGATTAAACCATTATAAATAAAATTATATTGCATAATTAAAAAAAATTACTACCAACAAATGGTTAAAATTTTAAAATTGTAAAAAAAAAATATACCAACGCTCAGAAAGCGCAGATATCTATTGTGTAGATCCTCTACTAGTCTATATATACTGTTGTAACAATCATATCAATATACAACAAACTATTCTATCTCTTCCTACTTACATGGTATCAAGAGGTACGATCTAAACAATTTTTTTATGGCGTCTACCTCTTCCGCGTTTGATTCTTCCTTCTCCGCCTCCGGCGCTACAGTTGTGATCATCAATCTGCATGATACACAAAATCCCATCATCTCCATCAACATGAGCTCGGTAACGAGACTCACAATCTCCAACTACACAACTTGGAGTCTTCAGGTTTCTCTATTTCTCGATGGATTCAACCTTCAACAGTTCATCTCCGATGATTTTGTCATTCCACCGTCGCCTATTCAAGCGATTATACCACATGCGTCCGGATTGTTTTAATCCATAAAGTGATCGCTGTAATTTGACCGAACAAATTTTCTCAGATTCTTCTGAAATCTTTGATCCTTCTGGGATCTTTTATATATGTCACTATCTAGTGATCCATATAGATATGCAATCACAACATCCATAAGGTACGTTTTTAGATTTTTTGATGCCGTTAGGCTCATTAAGTAACTGAATGTGATTGCATCAATTACCGGGGAATATGTTTTATCAAAATCAATTCCCGTTCTTTTAGAAAACCCTTGTGCCACAAGACGTGCTTTATTTCTCGTGACTTCGTTTTTCTCATTTCATTTTCACACAAAGATCCATTTACACCCGACATACATTATATCTTTAGGTGTAATAACCACAAGTCCAAACACATTTCTTTTATTTATGGAGAATAATTCATTCTTGATTGTTATTCACCATTTCTCCCAATCGGGCCTTTTCTAGCACTCCGATACGGACCTTGGTTCTGGATCATTTTCAAGTTCTATGGATACAAAAAACAAATTCCATGAACTTCGCCCGACGTGAAAATTATGGTATAGAAATGAAATAGAAGATAATGATGGAATGTTCTCATTTGTATCATATTCGTCTTCTAGACGAATCCTTTTATTAAAATAACTCACTTTTCACAAGGTTTATAATTTGGGATGCTTGAGGACAATCTTGTCTCTCCAAAACCTTTTCTCCCCCAAATTATCTTTATTAACTTGCGACAACTTTCCTTAAGTTTCGCTTTAATAGAGTTTCCGGAAACATATATCATTTGGCCAATATTTTTGTCTCTACTCTCATCCTTGGAGCGGAGACTCATAATATTCATTGTCTCTCTACACTCATCTTCGGAGCGCACTACAAGAAAATATGTAATATTCCAACAAATGTCTCCAACAATCATATTTTATTGGAAATTTCCAATAAATATCTCACAAATTTTCATATGATGTTCTATATGTTGAAAATTTATTGAAAATTTCCAACGATTTTATTTATGGTAATTACGTCGTATAATTCATAAGAATCTTGTTGGTATTTTCCAACTAATATTATATCATTGGAAATTAGCAACAATTTTTAAGTTGTCAGAGGTTTTTTAATATTTCTCACAATTTTGTTACCAAAAAATTGTTGAAACTTGCAAAAATGAAAAAACTAACTTACTTAATATCGCGAGGCGTTATACGCGCGGACGGTCAGGGTCTAGCGAGTTATCAAAAAATCGGGATAAACTCGGAGAGTACGCGGGGCGAAATTTTTAGACATTTTTTATATGTAATACCACAAATTTTAGATATTTATATGTAATAACACAATTTTGATTGATTGTTAAGATAATAATTTGTATAACAAAAAATAATTTAGATATAAAAGATGATTTTGTACATTCTAATTTGCAAGATAGAATAAAATTAGAATAAATTAAACATTAATAGATGTATAATATATTTTCTTGTGATTAGATTTACTGTTAAATAGAAGAAGTATATATATATATATATATATTATAAAATTGATCAAGTGTCTTTTAAATGGAAAAATACTTTGGAATATCTTTTTTAATAGTATAGATTGTTAAATTATTATTATTATTTTTTTATTAAAGATTGTTAAATTATTATAAACTATTAGTATAAATAAATTGAAAAGGCTATACTGAAAAGAAACAAAAAAATGAAAAGGAATGAGCATTCATAAAGTATACCATATTGTCTACATAATTCTTTGCATGTTCACATTTAATAGTTAATAAATAAAACGTTAGAAAAGAAAAGAAAAAGAGGCGTTGTATATAGAGAAGTGGGATCCATATAATTTTTTTTTTTGAAATTGAGATGTTAAAAGTCCCACATCGGAACATCACAAAAGTTATCAGGTCAAGTTACTCATATAAATAGAGAATCCTCTGCATCTCTACTTAATATCAACTAGGCTTCTACCTATTAAAAACGCTTTATGTTATTAAGCGGCGCTTAGTTTGATTAAGAGGATGATTAATTATTAACCGATTAATTAGGCCGAGGTTACTAAAATCGTGGTAGTTGACTGCCGATTTGCGTTTTAGTGGCTGCGTTTGCGGCAACGTTTACAACAAGGGTTACTTTTAATGAAATCATATATATAATTGGAGACATTTTTACTCTCCTCTAAGAGCGTCCACGTCAGCAGGTCTTTGTGTCTTACGTGGCATCCAAGCAAACAAGCATTTGCGTTTAATTATTGCTATCTTACGGGCTCTACTAGGGAATTATTTTTTAGCCCGCCTTTTAATCTTATGAATTTAAGCCCAGCTTCAGGAGGCCCATCTATTTACACAATTAAAACAAAAAAAAATGATTAGGGTTTGTGTTTTTTGGGTGCGTCTCCTCATCTCTTTCTCCTCTCTAACGAATCCATTTTTCACGATGAAGCTCAAACGGTGTTCATTGAATCCTTCATTCATTACGCTCATAGCGGCTCAGATGGGCTCCATTAACGGCAACCCTCATTAATCTCTTGCTAATTGTAACCCCCGGAACCCGCAGATGAAACGTCTCGCTGTTCCGAGCCAACCTGTATAAATAAAAACCAGATTTCGCAGGTACTCTTATCTGCATCCCCCATAAAAAAATCGAAACTCCAAACCTTATTTTGTTTGCTATTTCTTAAGTCTAATAAGTATGTCTCAGTTCGATGTCGTCACCGTTTCATCCTCCCATGACTACTCAACATTTGCCGATCTGAAGCTAGGCAGATCCTCTCAGACAGTGGTTGGCCGCATACTCCGGCACTGGGATGCTCGCAATTTCAAGCGTCAGGGCGAGTTTATGGGCGTCGTCTTCCTCCTTCTTGATGAGCAGGTATGTATAACTCTCCGGTTTAAATACCGAAGACTTTTAGAACTAAACTCTCCTCCTCACCTCGCCGTGTTTTTCCGTGTCCACAGGATTCCGTGATACAGGGTTTCATTCCGGAAAGCTGTGCCCAACACTACCGGCAGGCACTTCGTGAGGTTGCCGTAGTCACCATACAAGCTTTTGAGGTCAACAGGGCTGCAACCACTTACAAGCTGACCGAGCACCCATTCTTCCTCTGTTTCCTCCCCACCACCACCATCACCGAAGCCCGCAATGTTGTAGCAAGTATTGGGTTTGAAAGCTTCCTCCTCCGCACAAACGAACAACTCCACTCACTGGCTAATACCAAATCCGAGCTACCAGGTATGTCCCGACCGTACCCCACTCCTACTTCATTGCTTCCTCCTGTCAGGTGGGAAACAACGAAGATTATGCCGAGAGGACTTTCTGAAACACAAGAAGTTTCACTTACAGCAATACAAAACGACACAGTTGATCATGTTATTCCATCCACTGGTATTGTGCGAGTCGAGGCACATGCCGTTGAAGATGTTTCGGGGTATGAGCCAACTCCAATGGTTAACCCGGATGACGAATATACTTCTGAAGATAACCTCGACGATGAATATGCCGAGTATTCCGATTCCGACGATTCAGAAGCATAATGTGTTTGTTTTACCAATTAATTAATTATGTTTAATTCCAATAATATGTTTGTATGATTAAATAATTACCTATGTTTAATAAAATAATGTGTTTCTAATTATCTTATGAAATTATAATTTTTATTTTAATTAAGAATTTAATATAATTATATTTTCACATTCATAAATTATATATTTTTAATTTATTATAATTTTTAAAAATGAATCTAATCACTTAAAACACATTTTTTAATTTCCCATAGCTACGACTAGCTATGGATATATCCATAGCTAAGAAAATTTGGGTCAACCGCCTAATTATTTAGTTTAAATCTGGTTGGACCCGGTTTAATTTTACCTTTGCTACGGACAGCTATGACCCTTTCTGTAGCTTAATAAATTAAAAAAAAATATTCGCGGTTCGAACCGCGAAATCATTTTCATTATCCCGCCAAATTGATTTGGTTTCCGGTTAACCGCCAAATCAATTAAGTTTTCACCAATTAATTTTGGTTTTCAACTGTTAACCGCGAATTAATTTCGGTTTCCCCCACCGGTGTACCTTGATGCCCTAATACCCTCGAACTCTCTCGATCTCTCTCATTTTTCCCTTAGCCGATTTCAGTTTCTCTCTCAAACTCTCTCTAGCGATTTCAGTCGGAATCTCCTTCGATCTTCCATACTCGATCTCTCTACCTCCTTCTCTTCCTCTATTCTCTCTTTTCTCTTCTCTCTTCTCTCTTCCTCTTTTCTCTTGAAATCTCGAGTCTCTGTCGATAACCGACGAATCATCAACAACCGATACACCATGTCTCAATCGGTAAGTCTCTTCATCCTCTCTATCTCCCTTTCAGTCTCTTTCGTAGTCAATTTCAGTCTCGATTTAGGGTTACTTCAGTGTCCAAGATTTGTGTCGATTTATTGTCGTTTCAGCTCATGCATGTTTCGATTTATCACTTCTCTCTTCTCTCTTCCTCTACTCTCTTCAATCTCGATTTAGGGTTTGTTTCAGTGTCCAAGTTTGGTGTCGATTTCGATTTGTCCATGCATGTAACTATTTAGCTCTATCTCTTTATGTCTTCAGTAACTAACCATGTTTTCTTCTGTTTTGCAAGCAGCAGAACATTAATGGTGCGGCTCCAAGAGGAAGGCGTCCCCTGAGGCGTCTGACGCAAACCCAGATTCCTCCTGGAGCGTTGAGGGCCTCCAGTTCCTCCGGCTCTCGCCACCCACTGCCCAACTTAGAAGCAGTACACATGAGCGCTCGCCCACCGTCATACATCATTCAAATATATTAAAGTATCACAACTCCAATGAACAAAAAAAGGCGGTTAAAAGAACAAATTCAACCAAAATACAACAACATTTCGTGATGCCAAAAAAAAAACCAAAAAAAAACACAGCAACACTTCGTCACATGTCCATTTAAAAAAATAAATGGAAAATGCATCACTCTGACCAAGAAAATTAGGACAGAAGATGCCGCCCGATAACTAAACTCCACATCTCTTCAAGGAATCACTAAAGCAGGAAATAAGTTGAAAACAAAACAATAGCAAAACAACAACCCTCCGCGCGTGCGCGGAGGGTAAAGAATCTAGTTCTAACAATTAGAGCGTTGGAAATTTCTTACAAATTATCAAGAAAAATGTATCAACAAATTTCCAACCAATATATTATTAGAAATTTTCCATGAAATGATGATCAAGTTTGTTGAATATTCATCACAAACTGCCAATAATTTCTGAATAAATTATTTGACGGAGTTTCTGATAATGTTTTCGTTGGAAATTTGTTGATATAATTTATTGATAACTAGCATGATTCGCTCGCACCATGTGCGAGCACAAACATTATTGACTTATATCTATAGATTTACAAAAAAAATATCAATTTAATTTAATAACAGTAATATTTAAAAAAACTATATCAAACTATTTGTAATTAAATATAGATACAAACATTATTATACTTAATCTCTTATTAAAACATTTTATAGTTTATTATAAAATAAAATTAATAGCAACAAAGAAATTATAATTACATGATTATACAATATATAATACTATTAAAAATATTTTATCATTTATATATAAATTTTAAATAATACAAATTTACTATATAAATTGAATTATCTATAACAACTATATTATTAATATTTAAAAATCTTCATAAATATTTTCATATTTATCATCTTACATTTTATTTTTATTCAAAATTACATATATCATAAATAATTTTTAAATAAAATATAATTATATATGTATGAATATTTTAATTTTTAAAATATTGTATCGTTTACATTTATCTAAATTTATAATTCATATAACTAATAATAATATACTGTATAATTTTTTATATACAATAGTCATAGTTATCAATATTAAAAATTCATAATTCAACAATATTTTTCATATTATCGTCTTACTTTTTATTTATTTTATCTAGATGATGTATATCTCTAAAATTAAAACTAATGTAATAAATACAAATTTATAAATATAAAGTAAGGTTAATATTGTAAAAAAGCTTAATTTCATTAATGGTAACTTAGTAATCAACCAATTTGAGAGTGAATATAAGGCCAAAAACACTTCTCATTTAATATAAAGATTTGTGGGAAACTCCACACTAGGTTCCAACAAATTTCCAACAATGACTTTCTCAAAAAGTTCTGATGAATTGCAATAAAATTTATTTGTCGGAAATGTTCCCAACAAACTTCCGTCAAATCCAAGTTTCCAACGACCATATTCCAATAAATGTATATTTTGTTGGACATTTGTTGGAAACATATATTTCCCACGAATTACTGACTACTATGTATGTTGGAATACACTTTTTTCTTGTAGTGGCGGAGACTCATAATATTCATTGTCTCTCTACACTCATCTTCGGAGTGGAGACTCATAGTATTCATTGTCTCTCTACACTCATCTTCGGAGAGGAGACTCATGATCCTCATTTTCTCTCTACGCTTAACTGCAAAGCGGAGATTCATGCGCGCAATATCATTCATTTTTGTCGACAATCATATCTACCTTTGGTCCATATTTCCCCCGTAATGACATGGTTAATCGAGATCTCTTTATCAATATCACTGATTTCATTCAGGTACCTGATCTTATTATTAACCATGGCAACGGTCTCATTACTCCTCTTCGGGAGTTTAATCCTCTTTTCAATAGTCATTTGCTCCTTTTTCTTGTGAGGATTTACTTTAGCTTTGGAACCAAAGGGGTCTATCACGTTCTTCACGTGCCATAGACACAATATTCTTATAGGAGCATTATCAGCTGAAATATGAGATTTCTTTGAGATTTAAGTTCATTATTCATTTATGTAAGGATCACTATGAAATCTCATTCATCAGTATTCACATTAGATTTGCAATATATATGAATAATGATCCTTTGAAACTTTGAACCTCAAGTTCACATTCATTTTTTCAAGGATTCCATCTATTCATGATTCTCTTTATAATGATGTGAGAAAAATTCTCACCACAATGATAATATGCAAATCTTACAACGAGCACATCACCGAGTGATAGCTCAACATTATCAGAGCGAGATTCATATCTAGCTCTTACGTTTGATCCTATGTGGATGTTACTTATATGCGGTGTGGAAAACATATATATATATATATATATATATATATATATATATATATCTTACACCCATGTTAAAACATAAAGATTAAAATTCACCATAATTGGTCATTGCAATCCCTTGGATTTGCTTATAAATAAGCTCATTTTGAGTGTAAACATAATCATCTCTATGCATAAATTTATCTCACCAACAATAAGTGACAAATTGCATAACATGAACTCACCAAAGTGATCAAATCTAGGATTTCATTTTACCAATATTATCAACTTACTGTCGATGTGAGATTCGTTAATTCTCCCCCTCGAGATGATAACTCGTACAATATATCCATCTCGAATGAATCCCATTCTAGGATCAACCACATTGAACATGAATTACTTACTTGGATCCTTTTTGAACTTCTACTTCGCGTGATTAGTAGGAGGATCACGATAGCCAAAGGGTGTATACACTAGGTGTTATCATTTGGTGATTCTCTCAATCCTCCCTCTAACGCGGGGAATTCACTTTCATCAAACCAGCATACTCAATGAGTTATTTTAACCAAATATAGTGTTTTGGCCATAAACCATATGATTCAGTCATATTTATAATTCGGAGGACATCATTTGCAATGTATGTTTCCTCTCCAATGTAGTGCAAATATTTTCAATTTCATTTTATTTCTCTTTCGATATATCTCCGGAACTTAACAAAAGTCCGCGAGATTTTAGGAGATTATAACATTTGGTTCCCCTCAACATTGAAAATTGGCTCATCCATGCCTTTAATAATCTTTGCATTACCAATATAACACTCACGCTTTCGGTAAAGTCTTTTATTTTATTTTATTTTTGGAGAAAAGAAAAATATCGTCTACAATGCGCACTGTAACATTGTTTGCCAGACCGATATCTTCATCATGAATCCCAATTCATGACATCATGTCATGTCGACCTAAGTTCTTTGTTGATCATATCAACAAGAAACTTGTGACATCAAAAAATTCAATCGAGATGAAATCGGTTTAATATCGTTTCTCCTGTCTTATGTAATTTTCCATACAGATTGGCTAAACATTTTGGCATACGACATGTACATATCCAATTTCATGTTATGCCAAACATGTAACAAGCATTCTTGTTTGTGTTTTCATTACACAATTTTCATTTAATTTATGAGATTGGAATCTCTTTCCACGTCCATGTCTACCACCTTATTCATAAGTGATCACGGACTCTACCGTGTATGCATTCTCGTTATCAAAAATTATTACAATTACTGGTTGCTACTACATTCACTTTTGATAATGAAACTTTTGAGAATGGAGCTAATCCAGTTGGACGAGCATGATGGTTCATTATCTTTCAAACCGTCATGTAAGAGGTGACGTAAAAATATCATTTATTCGATGTCGTTTTAGAGGAGGCATAGCCTACGACTATTCAGGAGGAGGCAAAACCTTCCACTCCGACAATAATTCAACATAAACATAATTAAAAAAAATCATCTCAGGATGACGATATCCATGTGATTTTTTTCTTCAAGAAATATGATTAATTTAAATGAATAAGTTTAAATGCATAAATTTAAATGCAGAATTTAAAAGCATAATATAAATGCATAATTTAAAAGCATACTTGAAATGCAAAATTAAAATAATTGAGGAAGTAGCGCCTACTATAAATTTAAGGAGGAGGCATAATTTATCACTCTATAAATATGATCTGAGGAGACATAGTCTACCTTGTGATCAAATCGTGGAGGCATAGCCTACCATAATGATAAAGAGGAGGCTTAACCTACTACTCCATAAATATGATATGAGAAGACATAGTCTGTCATGTGATCAAATCGTGGAGGCGTAGCCTACCATAGCGATCGATTCGGAGAAGGCAGTGTCTATCTTTCCGAATAATATATAAACAAAATTTTAAAATGCATAATTTTTTCGTAAGATAAATTGGTCATAATTAAACTTCACATTTTTGGTATATGACCGAATCGGGAAACTGCGTACTGATAACTTGTTATAAAAGAAATAGGAAAAAGGTGGACTAAGAGATATAAGAGCTGAGAGCAAGAGAGACATGAGACTTTATATGATACTTCTCATTATTATTACTAGTTGATTGACCACCTCCGCGCACGCGCGGAGGTCATGTTGTGTTTGTTTTTGTTGTATTAAACGATATTTGAAATTGTGAATCAATCATTTTGCTTTACTTTAAATAAATCACCATCGTACATGTGCGGAGATTTGTTTTGTATTTCCTTATTTTTATTTAATACTAATTATATTTTAGTGTGTTTTCTTTAGTAGTATAATATTATAACATTCATTTTTATTCGAAAAACTCTAAATTATTTTATTCATATATTTTATATTCATTTAAATTTACATTTTTCATGTTTTTTGGGCTAAATGTATATGATATTTGTTGTTAATATTAAAGTAAATGTTGATTTTTTATTTGTATTGTATTTCTTAGTATCGTATTTTTATTTTTATTTACTTCATTTTATACAATATTCTTTGTGTTATTTGTTCTAGTATTTTGTTTGTTAGTTTTTTTCGTTGTTTTTACTATTTTATTGGAAAACACTTAACTTTTTTTTGTATCCGTGTCTATTTTTTGTATAAAATTACACATTAGAGATTTTTTGGTGGCTAGTTCGTACATGATATTTCTCGTTAATATATCTTAAATATATATATTTTTGTTGTTGTTTGTTATGTATTTTGAGTTTTATATATTTTTAGGAAACGTTTTTCATTTATAGAATATATATTCTATGTTTTTTTCTCAGTAATATAATATTGTTTTTTTTTGGTATTTTTCTCATTTTGTCGACAAAATTTTTACTATTTTATTTGTATATATTTATGTTTTTATATAAAGTTACATATTTTAGATTTTGTGTGGTCCTCTTTTATAGTTTAAGTAAATTTTTCTTTTGAGAATTCTTTTTTCGTATTTGAGTTTGGTTCTTTTTTGGAATTTTGTTTTCTTCTATTTGAGCCATTTTTTGTTGGTCTACTTAGTAGACTTATAATCATTTATTTGTGTCATGAAATGTTTTATATTTATTTATTCCACATTTTAACTTCGTTTCTTTTTTTATTCCATAAATCTGGCATTTGTATTTTATTATTTACTTATATGCTTGTTTTTACTAAGAAGGTTTTCTGTCTTTTTTTTTTAATTTTCTATTCATATGAGCTCATTAATTTCACTAAGTTTTCCAATTTTTTTGTCTTCGACTCTCTATTTTTTTGTTCTACCAAATAGGGTGGAGTTGGACGCCTTGAATGAAAAACCTAAACCAATCAAAGCATGATTTGCATCTCCAAGTTTTTAGTTCTTGTGACTTATATGTTGTTGGAAGCCTTTTATTTCTGGCTCTGCTCACATACGTGTTTGTATTGTTGGCCTGATACTTGAACTTGTTGCTCTTCCATGGAAAAGTTTGCAACATATAGTTTTTTGAGAATGGACGTGGTAGAAATTGTTTTTTTAAGACAGTGAATGCTCCAAAAGCGAATAATGTTTCTGCGGCATTTAGTAGAGTTAGGGAATTCGATCAGACCTGGCAAGAGCTTGAGGCCATGACAAAGATTTATAGAGTAAAAAGGTAATACAACAAAAAAAAATCCTGCAACAGCTCCTTCCCATGTCTTCTTTGGACTACTGCTAATAAGAGGAGTCACCAAATGACTGAAAAATTATACTTGATTAACTACAGATTATACCACGAAATGAAAGCAATATTGCCACAAGTCCAACTGTCCTATGCGCTTGACCTTCGTGGAGAACTGGCCAGCTTCTTCCAATTCTTATACGTGATTAAACTGCTTAGAAGATCGTCGTCTTCCAATTCTTATACGGCAATGCCTTTTCTTTTTCCATTAACCATCGAGCTCGAAGTTAAACCGAGGCATGAACCCGTTTCCACTTTGGAGTCTTCATGGCAGAATTAAACAACATAGATAAGCCATCTAAAGATTTCTCTCCATTACTCTGCAACAATAATATGAATTAAATCACTCTCGAACTCAATCCTTGTCTTGGTTCTCATCTAAAACATGTTTGTAGTCATCAAGAATGTTATCTCAAATTCAGAACTTTTACCTCAATCTCTAGTTTCTTGGTCTTGCTCCTTGTGTCTGAGAGTCCCATTAGATATGTGCTCATTTTCTCTCCACAGCTGAAACTTCTTCTCCTTCACATGGTCTTCTCTTTTCAGCAACTGCATATCAATTGCATCTCTTTGTCGCCATTTCTTCTTCGCCATGTTCGTCGTCTCGAATAGTTTTACTTAGAGAGGTGAAATATTTCAACAGTGGTTGACTATCCATCTCTGGGCATCTCTTATTTCCCTCCATGAGATACAAAATCGCTGCAAAAAAAGGCAAACACATTCATCGAATAAACAAAGTTAGAGACCATTGCAGCTAAGTGTCTGTAAATTCGTCTTCGTTGTTTACTTTTCACTGTCAGAGGGAAAGCTCACGGTTTTGGAGTCTCCAAAGACTAACATGAAAGAAAGATGAATATTATTACTATGTTGGAGCTTAGCACATCTGACCAAGTTCATTACAAAACCCATGAGCGACATTTTCTTGAACACTGCGTGAAAAGTTAAGACAGGCCCATCTACTCACCGTCATGCAGGTACAATCAATATATTAAATAATGTACCTGATCGAAATATCCAATTGAAGGTAGTGGCAGTCTTAAGCCTGATGGCTTTACCAGTCTATAAACTGCGGACTGCGTGTTTCCAACTCTACATAATCTAATTGCTATATTGGTTTGGCAGCAATCTTTACCACATTTCTTCTAGACTGCTTAAGAGAGGGCTTGTGAATTGAACTTTTGCTCGCCAGGCTAGATCTTGTTTTACTCTTGGTGTCTGAAGTGCTTTTAGAGAAGATTACAGATCCTGAGCTCCTCTGAGAATTATCTGTCGTATCAGAAGAAATAACCAAGGTAATGCAATCATGTAGCAATATATAAGAAGATGCCCCAAAGGCATTTGCTGAAGTGAAACGTTAGAAGGGAAAAAACGTTATGAGATGCATAGGTTCTATTTAATAACTGCATGTGGACATACTTGAGCTGAATAGGTTGACTTAGTTTCGGTTTGCTTGGAGTTTGAATAGTCCTTTTCATGTTGTTTGCAACTGTAACTGGATCAGATTTGTTCGTAGAAACTTTAGATACGCTCAGCTCCTGTGTCTCTCTAAGGTGTGACCATATCAAACATCCTTTCTCCCAATGAACCACTTGGACCAAAATACGCCTGTGAATCGAATCCATTACACATCTTATGAGGCTCATTCAAATTGTTGACCATACCCGATGAGAAGGAAGAACACAGAAGAAATAGACAAACCTGGAAAACGGGGAACCATACGTATAGGTTATTGCTCTAACACTGGGAAGCGAGAGAGGCAAATAGAGATCTGAGATATTCGATCTTCGACAGAGTAAAAGCTCTGCAAAACCAAAAATACACAGTTGATAATGATTCGAATTTCCAATCGATAAGATATTAGGGACTGAGAGATTGTTTCCGATGAATGATGACCTATAAGCAGAAGTGAATCATTGATTTACAGAAAAAGAATTCGAATTTCCCTTTTTCGCCGGTTTTTTCCTCGCTCTCCTCTTCTCCGCCTCCGGCAGGTTTCACGGACTCTGTTCTTGTAATTATTGAAATCGTTGGTAATTAGTTTCTGAAATATTGATAAGCAGAGCCAGAGACAATCCCTATAAGCTTACCTTCTTTTTTTGATGTTCCGTGCATTCCAGAAGCAGTGGAGGCTGCCCACAAATTGTTGCGACGAACGTCGGAGGTGTAGGTCGTCGAAGGTGACATAGGTAGCCAAAGCTAGAATGGCGAAATGTCATGCGTAGCCATGGGAGAATTTGAAAATCAGGAGGTAAGATGCAGGTGAGGTGAGTTTATGAAGGATATCTGTGCTGGTGGCTTTTGTGGGTTTTTGGGAAAATGGTTGGGGATTACTAAGAGGACATCGATCCGGCTATGTAATGGCTGTGATGCGAAGAGCTTGTGGAATTGATTGAGATTTAATGAGGTCGAGAGGTGAGTAAGGGGAATTAAATGGGGGGAATGAAGAACATGGGAAGTGGGAAGTAACGTCTGTCCGTTACCGGAGACAGCAGCCTTATGATATCAGCGAAGGCTGTTGTCGACTGAAAAGAGGAAGAAGAAAATAGAAACATATAATGGGCTTATTTATAATAAACTGTAGTCAGAGGCCCATTTTTATTTAGAGAGGATATGACACGTGGTATCATAGGAGGAGAGATGGTTTCTTATTATATATAAGATTGTGGTGTTGTCTGACATAACAAGAGCTTTATTTATAGGGGTAAATGACCGACCTTAGAGCATGTCCAATGGTGAATCCTCTAATGGGGTTCTTAAATTTAAATTTAAATTTTTTTTTTTCGGACAGATTAAAAAAAACTTAAAAATGAAAATAAAATAAAGCGACCAATAAGAAGCCGCCACGTATATGAACAGTGTAAGAAACAGATTCTTAGATAAGGATTTTAGTATACTGTTTTTTAACTATTCATGGTGGGGTTTACATTATTATATTAATTTTTTTTTTAAGAACTCCACCTAAGAAATTCCATTGTTCTTGGTCTTATAAATGGGTTATGATAGATATTTGTAATAAAATATAATATTTACATTATTTTAACAAATACTCCTTTTTCCAGAGCATCTTTAGCCTCAAGGATGGAATTGAGGGTGCTTGGCAATGAAAGCGTCCCGGCCCAAACATTAACCAGCCCAAAAATTGTTCGTGTACCGACTACATGTATATGTAAGATTGCTATTTTTTTAATGGATAAAGAATTTCCTAAATAGTATAAAACTAGAAGTAATTGTCTAGGGTTTTTTTTGTCTCTCCCATTAAATCTCTGAATAAACCTAAAGGTCGTCGTCTCTTTTCTTCATCGTCAGTAACAAGGAAAAACTCGAGGAGAAGAATAAGATGGAGACAATTATGGAAGAAATCGCTTACCGTTTTCAGAAGATGGAGACAAGTCTGGTAGAAATCGCTGAACGTTTTCAGCGACTCGAAGAAAAGTTGGATCTTTTGGTGACAAAGCAGGCAGATCTTGAGGCGATTTTGATCTCAGCCAAGGATAATGGTCTTCTGGCTCCGCCTGGTTTGGAAAATTCGGTATGTGGTTTATTTGGATACAAAGAACTTTATTTTCTTTTTGCTTTTAAAAATATTGGTTTGTGTTTGGGTGTGGTTCGATCTTGGACCAAAAATTAGGGTTTTGTGCAGAGCACCTTTCCGAAGTCAAAACACCTTGGAAAGTTTTTTTGCACAAAACCCTTATAACAAAAGTTAAAAATAATAACTAATGATAACTAATGTTGATAAATTTCAACTCTTTGTGCTTCAATATGTCTCCCTTTATTTCTGCACTATTGTGTTTTTACGAGTATAACTAATAAAACGTGTTTTTGACTTCTAATAAGAATAACTTTTATAACCTTCAATCTACTCTACGGATAGAGGAATGCATAGAATTGAATAAGAATTAATTGATATATGTGTTATATATTAAAACTTAATAGATACGGATTTGTGTAAAGTCTTTGACACTAATTTTCTTGAAGATAGATACTGTTTACTACACTATTTTCAAGATTTCATGATTCATAAATTGGCATTAACCTTTTGTCTTTTTTTGGTAGATTTTTCCGAGGGAAGATATGCACATGAGAAACCTCTATCATCAGATGTCAAACCCCTATCAGTATGCACCAAACCCTCATGCTAGGGGCCAGCCTCCGAGAAGAGGTCCTCCTCTTCCAGACTGCTGCGGTTCGGGGCCGTGTAGAGGTTACTGTTGAATAAGTGTTTAGCTTGAGCAATCTACAATACCGAGGTTTTTGGGGGGTTTTCTGTTATATGTCTTTGAATCTTGACTAGCAAACTTTTTTATAACGTTATACATTATTGGATTTGAATAGCTTTCATTTTTCTGTAATAGAAAGAGTTTTTCTTTTTGGGTATATTGTACTAAATTATCTATACAAATAACAAATATATATATATGCTTCCCGAAACTTTAAAAAAATCTTCAAATCTCGGTAAGATCCGCCTATTCTTATGTCGTTATTTCTTCCAAGCTTCAATTCATACTATCTGGAGAAAAAGAAACGAAAGAAAGCATGATGGCAAACCCGTCCCTCCTGCAGTTATGATCAAGACTATTGATAACCTAATTTGAAATCTTCTCTCTTCACTTCAGATGATGGGAGTAACTCAGTTTACAGGAGCAATGCAGGCTTGGCTTCAGACCCAAGCTACTCAAAATCCTTCTTAGGCGCGTTGTTTTTTTTTTTTTTTTTATTATTTCTTCTCTTTTGATTTCAGAAAAAGTACCACTAGGTTGTCAAAAATATTTTTTTTTTTGAATAAATTTGATATATACTAAAATAAAAAAAAATTGTGGATGTGAAATCTGATTTTAAATTATGATATATATATTTTTCAGAAAGAACAAAAGAGTAAGATGTGTTGAAAAAACAAGAAGAAAAATAATGTGCTTAGATAAATATAATAGAAAATTTAAAGACTTTTGTCTAAACAAATAGACAATTGATATCTAAACAATAACTATGATTTCAAATAAAGAACAAATGAAAGCCCAAATATTTGTGATAAAAAAAAGATACAATGTGACCGTAAAATGAAAAGACGCAATTTTTGACGAAATAGAAGTTATATACGAAAAGGCACAAAGAAATAAATCCGAAAAGTCACAATCCTTTATTAGTATTTTGTAAAATTTTATTTGTGATTAAGTTCTTTATGTATATGTGGGTGTGATATGTGATTTTAAATTGGAATATGATGGTTAGAAGAAAAAAATGAAAAAGACAAAAATAAGTTAGATAAATAAAATATGTCTATGTCGGACTCGATTTCCTGATTTATGTCGGGTTTTGTTTCCGGCGTTATGTCGGCTTTCTAGCCAGCATCTGAATCGATATGTATCTCATATCTCTTTTATTGATTCTTTGCTCGGCTTTTCCGATTCCTCTCGGAATCGTTTGATCTGAATCCATGGTGTGTTTTTGTCAAGGTACCAAATATATCTTCTTCTATCCACTCCTTTAAGCCAAATTACGCCTTTGTCCAGTTGATTCTCTGTCCGCTCGAGTTGAACGGATCTGGCGGTTCTTCTTGCTGCGATGGTTCTGATTGTAAGTTTGTAGGTCAGGCGCGTGATAGCGGCGAAGGCTGTGTTGATGGAATCGTAGTTCTATAGATGTGGCTCTCCTTGCTTTAATTGATGGATTTTGATCAGCAGGATGGCGGAGATGAAGCGGCAAAGGGAAGCAGCAACGATCAGGATTCCACGCCGACGACCTGCATGTCAGTCTTCAGGAATTGACGGCACGTGGCGTTTGTTGAAACCAGACGAGATGACTCGTCCTCATCCCATAATCTTTTATCGGTTTCTACCGTTTTTTGGGCCTTGGTTGATAAGCATATTTCGTTGTACCCATTTTAAATTTTACCTCTGCGTATCGTGTGACTTAGCCCAAAGTGCTTTTAATAAAATGTCACCGTTGTCAGAAAAAAAAAAAATCACCGCTCCGTAACGAACATTTGAGGGTTTTGAAGATTGCTTCAACTCTGCTCAAATTCGCTTCGAAGATGGAAATTTCGGTTCGCTGAGAGGTATTGCTATCCATGGGTCTATCAGATTCGTCGTCTAACACTATTTCTGCAAATCTTCTATTTGAATTCTGGTGTTCGCTTCAGCTTTCATGTTTCTGCGTTTGTTAGTGATTCTGGATTTCTGCTTCATTAAATTCATGCATTTGGAATTGAGTTATTTTCTTCCGAGTAGTGAAAAGGGTTTCTCTTTGGGTTTGATATAAGTATGGATAGAATCAGTAATCTACCAGACGAGATTATTTGCCACATTGGGTCTTTACTTTCTGCAAAGGAGGCTGCTTTCTCGACGGTTCTCTCAAAACGGTGGCGAGATCTGTTTACAGTCATACCAGAAGTTCATTTCAATGGTTCAGTTAACGATGGAGGGAGTTTCAAGGATTTTGTGGATGTAGTATTGGCTCTACCGGTCAGTTTTCGTGTAAGGAAGTTTTCTCTAAAATGTAAACATGTGGATGTGGCTCAGTATGAAGATCATATCAACCGTTGTCTTCTTCATGTGGTGAAGCTTGGTGTTTTGATTCTTGAACTCCAGATCAATCTCAGCAGAAAAGGATCTTATTCACTGCCACAGTTTCTACGATGAAACTAGGGTCTGGTTTTGCCATCGACCTTCTCCCTGCCGATGTTTTCCTTCCAGCTCTCAAGTCTCTCTTTCTTGACTATGTTCAGTTCTATGGTTTTGGTGGTCATTGTGCGTTTAAACTCTTCTTTCTGCGTCTCCTGTGCTTGAAGAGTTAGTCATAGATAATATAGACTGGGAACGTTGGAAATGGTCTTTCACTATATCCAGTTCCACCCTTCAAAGACTTACTATTCGACGTAGAGAGTGGTATTCTTATTATGAATCTCATCAGGAGGAAACCATTAGACTTGATTCTCGGGGTCTTGGCTATGCTTTTGACACCATTAGTTTCGATACTCCTAGTCTAACCTACTTAGAGTACTCGGACTATGTTCCTAAAGAGTATCCAATTGTTAATCTCAACTCCCTTGTTGAAGCTAAACTCAATCTTTGTGCGGAAGAAGATGGCGCATGGACGTCAGATGCAGATATTTTCAATCCCATGAATCTGATTAATGGGCTTAGAAACGTTGAGATTTTGAACTTAACTTTTGAAGCTGTAGAGGTGAACTGTTTCCTTTCTCTTTGATATAAGCAAAAAAAGAACATCTTAGGTGCCATTAGAAGATTGATAAATTAGTTGACTGTCTTATGTTTCAGATGTTTGATGTTTTCCGTGAATCAATCCCAGTGTTTGAGAAGGTGTCTCAGCTAACTCTAGGCCTTTCTAACTCTCATTGGTTTTCTGTACCAACAGTGATGAAGAAACTTCCAAATCTAAAGACTCTCATCCTCGAGGTATATCCCAAAAGTTCTTTTCTGTTGCAAATCTTGAATCTCAAAAATACTTGTATTCGTTTCAGGATTCCTTGCACGATGAACAACAAATAGAAATAGGTGGATGGCTTTGCGAGTGCGTGTCAGAGTATTCTTTCCTATTGTCTTGTCATGTGGAGGTCCTAAAGATAAACGAGTACAGAGGTTCAAAAGGAGAGCTGGAGCAAATGAAACATATCTTGGGGAAATTGTCATGTCTCGAGCTTGTGGAAGTTCGTGTTCAGGTATCAGCAAGTGACGCAAAGCTGAAAATCATGGCGGATCTGTTAATGCTTCCCAGAGCGTCAATCAAGTGCAAAATCCAGGTCAAGTTTTCTCGAATGAGGTGCTAGGAACAAACTCTACTTTTGCGTTGGAAACATTGTTCATTAGGATACAATCTAGTCTATGGTTGGTATGAGAAAAACTTCAAGCTCATAAACAAACTTGTTAGCAAATTCTTTCGGAGTTCATCCAAGAGTTTTCTATTGGCTCTGCACCAGTCCATTTGATTAACAACTCCATCAAATCCTTAGGCGTATATCTCTTATCTAATAGATCCTTGATAAGAACTTTATTCGAAATCAAGAAATCCTCCCGGAATACAAGAGTTCGACGATCTCTCACGAGCTATCGTCTCACTACACTCTCTCTCTCAAGAATCGATATACTCCCAATTACAACAGAAACTCTATTTAAGTCTTTCTCATTGTAACTGTAAACCTTCTAATCGAATGAGAGTCTTTCTTCTGTTTGATTTACTCTTCAACACTTCCCGCCAAAGCCTTCTCCTTCTTCTTTCTTTGGTAAATCCTCCAAGGCATATCAATACCCCCCTCGCCAAGATTCAGCTTGCCCTCAAGCTGGAAGTGTGGGAATTGATGGTGCAGATCACGCACTAACAGCCAAGTACTGTCATGAGCTGCTAACCCTTTCCAAGAGACCAATACTTCTAAACACCCATCACCATTGTAACGAGTGTCCAGCACATCCGCAGGTTCAATCACCACCTCATCTTCAGGTGAAAGTTCAGTTGGAAGATCAGTAACTTCATGATTCTTACCCAATAAAGGTTTCAACTGTGATACATGAAAAACTGGATGTATACGAGATGAAGTGGGAAGTTTCAATCGATATGCCACCTTCCCAATACGCTCTAATACTTGATACGGCCCATAATAACGAGCTGACAGTTTTTGACAGAGACGTTTGCTCACTGTGTTTTTCCGATAAGGCCGAAGCTTAAGGAAAACCATCTGTCCAACATCAAACTGGAGGTCACGTCTGTGTTTATCAGCCGCGTTTTTCATTACTTCTTGAGCTCGTAACAAGTGATTCTTTGCAGAATCCAGCATTGTGTCACGTTCTTTAAGAGCTGTTTCCAGTTCACCATTCACTGTGGAGCCTTGTTCAAATTTCAGCATTGATGGTGGTGGCCGTCCATACACCAACTGGAATGGAGTTGTCTTAATCGCAGTATGATACGACGTATTATACCACAGTTCAGCCCACGTGAGAAACCTGTACCAACGGCGAGGATGAGAGGAAGTGAAGCAACGTAAATAGGTTTCCAAGCAACGATTTAATACTTCCGTCTGCCCGTCAGTTTGTGGGTGATACCCAGTACTGAATTTGAGTTTTGTACCCGACAGCTTGAAAAGTTCCTTCCAAAACTGACTCTGAAACACCTTATCACGGTCAGAAACTATGGAAGTAGGAAACCCATGTAGTCTCACAACTTCTCTGATGAACTTAGCAGCAACGTCCACTGTGGTGAAAGGATGGCGCAGCCCTATGAAATGGGCATATTTGGATAAACGATCCACCACAACTAATATCACATTCATACCATTAGAGAGAGGCAGGCCTTCAATAAAATCGAGTGAAATATCTTCCCAAATGCGAGTTGGTAATGGTAAGGGTTGTAACAAACCGGCAGGAGACAGTGTTGAATACTTGCAGGTTTGACAAGTGATGCATTCAGCAATATACTTTTGAATGGCTACCTTCATTCCAGACCAATGGAAGTACTGCTGAATGCGTTTTGCAGTCTTCAAAACCCCCGAATGACCACCGCTCAAGTCATCATGGAATTCATGAAGTATCAAAGGAATGTAGCTTGAATTCGGTGGAATGACTAATCTCTGCTTGTACATTAGTCTGCCTCTGACCACTGAATAACCTTTTTTCACTGATTTCCCTGATACAATATCCTGTTGCAGTTGCTTTATAACCTCAGATTCATCCACTTCTTTCAAGATATCTTCAATCTGCAGAGATTTAGGTACTGTCAGAGCAAGCAATGTAGCTGTTAAGGATGACAAAACAGAGTGTTCCACCCTTGATAAACCGTCAGCTGCCTTATTCTCAATACCAGGTTTGTACACGATATCAAAATCGTATCCCAATAGTTTGTGCAACCATTTTTGATATTCCAAATTGACCTCTCGTTGTTCCAGTAAGAACTTGAGACTTTTTTGGTCAGTTCTAACCAAGAACTTACGGCCTAAGAGGTAATGTCGCCACCGTTGAATAGCCAACACAATAGCCATTAATTCTCGCTCATAGATAGGCTTCAGTTGCTCTTTATCCGTCAGACCATAGCTGAAATATGCTATTGGATTCAGTCGTTGCATCAAGACTGCTCCCAACCCCGTCCCAGATGCATCAGATTCAATGATGAATGTTTCTGTAAAATCTGGCAGTGACAGAACATGAGCTTTAACCATGGCCTCAATCAACTTTTCAAAGGCATCTTGAGCTTCTGTGGACCATTTAAACTGATCCTTCTTCAACAAGGATGTTAATGGTTTGGCTAGTGCCCCATATCCCCGGACAAACCGTCTGTAATAGCCCGTAAGACCCAAGAATCCCCGTAGCTCCTTGACTGTCTTAGGGATTGGCCATTGAGTCATAGCAAGTGTTTTCTGCTTGTCAGTCTCTACACCTGCTGATGATATAACATGACCCAAATACTCAATCTGCGGGACTGCAAACGAACATTTCTTCTCATTCGCATACAACTTCTGCTCACGGAATATATCCAATACCAATTTCAAATGAGTCTCATGACTTTCCAAATCAGCGCTGTATATCAAAACGTCGTCAAAGAACACTAAGACAAACTTCCGTAGGAATGGTCGGAACAGCTCATTCATTAAAGACTGAAAGGTAGCAGGCGCATTTGAAAGACCAAACGGCATCACAAGAAATTCATAATGCCCGTCATGTGTTCTAAAAGCCGTTTTCTCCACGTCTCTTTCCAACATACGTATCTGATGATAACCAGAACGTAAATCTAGTTTGGAAAACACCGCAGCACCATGCAACTCGTCTAGCAATTGATCAATAATCGGAATAGGGAAACGGTCCGCAATTGTAGCTCTGTTCAAGGCCCTGTAATCAACACAAAAGCGCCAGGAACCATCCTTCTTCTTAACCAACAAGACAGGGCTAGAATATGGACTCTTACTCGGCCTTATAATGCCATCCTCCAACATTTTTTTAACCTGTTTCTCCATTTCTTCCTTCTGTGTATGGGGATAACGATACGGTCGTACATTAATGGGTGCAGTATTTGGAACCAAGTGAATAGCATGTTCCCTGTTCCGAATAGGTGGTAACTGAGTGGGAATCGCAAAAACATCAGTGTATTCTTCCAGTACTGTTCTGATGTTCTGCGGTTGTACAGTCTTGTTCAAATCCTCTGACTGTAGTAACACATTCTTCGGTCTACCCTCTCTGTTGTGGTCTGTCACTAAAGATCGGAAAGACCTCTTGGTTGAGTGAAGAGTATGATCACCCACAAAGTTGATATGTTGACCTTGATAACAGAATGACAGCTCATGTGTATCCCAGTTAATTTCGCAACGGCCTAAGGTACGAAGCCACTGTATTCCCAGGATAATATCTGCACTCCCCAATTCCAAAGCTATGAAATCCGCTTGGAACTCCACATCATTTACTGTAAATGTGACGTTTGCACAAACCCCCAGACTTGAAACAGCCACACCATTTCCCAAATGGATTTCCATATTCGGATATTTCACTGCCTTCAACCTAGCGCGTTCCACAACTGCTGGAGCAATGAAGTTGTGAGTGGCTCCACTGTCCAACATCACAATTATACTGACTTTCCATATACCTCCTCTGAGTTTGGTTGTAGTTGGTGAAGGAGCTCCCACAAATGCACTTAGAAAAAGCTCCCTTAATTCAGTAACTAAACCATTCTCATCCTGAAAAGTATCATAATATTCTTCCTCAGATAACTCCACTTCTACTCCATTCACTATAGTAATAACTTGCAAGTGTTTATTGGGGCAAGGCTGACCAAATGTGTGCCTATCCTCACACTTATAGCACAGTTTATTCTTCCTTCTAAACTCATACTCAGCAGGTGATAACTGTCGATGTTCTGCTGTTGGAGTCGGTGCTTTAGGACCTGTTTTCTCAGTATTGGCATTGTTATTGCTCCCCCATACTGGTTTCATCTTTCCCCATGCATTACTATTGTACGTAGACGATGAACCTAAGGGATTGGAAGTCGTTTTTGAAGACTTCAAATCACTCTGACGGTGTGGTATCATCGCTTGGCACAATAACCCATCCTCCATTTCCAAAACTGTGGCCACCATATGAGGTAAATCACGCGGTTCTTTCATCCTCACAATCTCCTGTAATTCCGGCGTAAGACCACCTTTGAAAATTGATTCCAACATCTCATCATCAACTCCAGTCACTTGTGACGACAATTCCTCAAATTGTTGGACATATTCAGATACAGGACCAGTCTGTTTCAATGCAGCTAGACTATCCTTTGGTGTACGCATCCTAGGGTTACAGAAACGTGTTAATAAACGTTTCTTGAAGGATTGCCAAGTTGGAAATGGAATGTGTTGTTCTTCCCATAGAAACCAACTCAAAACTGCGTCTTCCAAACTCATCGACACTAGTTCCATCTTCTGGTTTTCTGTGTATCGCCCATAACGAAAGAACCTTTCAACACGCGCAATCCATCCATGAGGATTTTTCCCATCAAAAACCGGCATAACCATCTTCTTTATCATATTATCTCTGTTTGGCATCATCGCTTCTAATCCATGTGTGCCAAATTGCGGAATCTTAAAGCCAGGTTCCGTGAAAGGAGTATGTACCTGGTGTGGTCGACCCTCGCCTTCCCGATCCTCGGTCGACGGTAAGCGATCTTTAACAATTGTCATCAACGCCGTCATAGTGGCTTGCATCGAATGAATCGTCCTATCCAACGTTATCGTCTGTGATTCCGCCTTCATCTGCCGCTGCACCAGCAATTCCATCGACTGAGTCAATTTGTCGAGTCGTTCCGACGAATCGGCAACTGCATCGTTGAGCTCGTCAACTCGCTTCCATCTCTCTTCAATTTCAGAATCCATCGCGATGATCGATCGATCACAACGTCACTCGCACCAATTTGATAAGAACTTTATTCGAAATCAAGAAATCCTCCCGGAATACAAGAGTTCGACGATCTCTCACGAGCTATCGTCTCACTACACTCTCTCTCTCAAGAATCGATAAACTCCCAATTACAACAGAAACTCTATTTAAGTCTTTCTCATTGTAACTGTAAACCTTCTAATCGAATGAGAGTCTTTCTTCTGTTTGATTTACTCTTCAACACTTCCCGCCAAAGCCTTCTCCTTCTTCTTTCTTTGGTAAATCCTCCAAGGCATATCAATCCTCTGGCTCCTTTGTTGTTGGTATCTCACCCGCACAACCCGAAGGCAAATGGCTACCGATATCAAGAGAGGAAGTGAAGATTTGGAGTTACAGATCTAGTTGGAAGAGAAAAGTTCATGACAAATTGACAAACATTTAATCTCTCTCTTTCTTTCTTGTTCAATATGAGAATAGTAATCTCAGAATCTATTCTCAATCTTTGAATACTTAAATGTATGTTCGCTTCTTGAAACGTGTTCTTTTTACTGTTGAACTGTCAAAAATAGCATTGTCAATATTTATATAGCAAAATTTTTGGAAACATAAATTTTTAAAAATAAACGACACGATAAAAGACTCAAATGATATTTTTATTGATATGTTGGATCGGAAACAAAGTACAAAACCTAAGAATTAAGAGAAAATATAAATCTAGTATATATAATTGTGTATATATATTAATTATCTTGCTGAAAAGGATAAGCATGGTTGATAGATTAATTTAGATTTGAAAAAAATGATTAATGGAGAAAACCGTGGGTCAATTAGTCAGTATTAAAAACTACTTCTGGTTTCAAAATTAATTGACATAGCTAACAACAACATATACCCCTATAGCTAGGTTAACAACTCGTATTACGCTATAATTAATTAATTTTTATATGTTACATATATATCAAGTTGTAGCTAACCAGCATCATCATACCTCAGTTTATATATGATTTTTATAAGACCAGAGGCTATGGTGAAAATATAGATTGTTTTACAAATATTTTTCATCAAAGTCCATAAACGCTTGGGCGTTCAGGTACCCGTTCGGGTTCGGTTCGGGTCTTTCGGATTTTCGGGTTTTTGGGTCCTGACATATAAGACTCATTCGGGTATTTTATAATTTCGGTTCGGGTTCGGTTCAGTTCCATTCGGGTTCGGTTCGGGTCCGGGTACCCATAAAATCATAAAACAAAAATAAAAATTGGTTAATTTGAACAACAAATTGTTAAAATGAGACAAATATAACAAGAAATTTCGTATATTTCGTTTATTTTGGATATTTTAGCTATTTTGATATAAAAATAACCAATATATATGAGTTGGTAATTATAGTTTTAGCTAATTTTGTTATGTTAAATATAAATATAATTAATATTTTGGATATATAATTGTAGTTCGGATATTTCGGGTACCCATTCGGTTCTCGGTTCGGGTCGGGTTCGGTTCCGTTTCTTCGGGTATAGAGGTTTAAGACTCATTCGGATATTTTATCGGTTCGGGTTCGGATTCGATTCCTTTTTTTCGGTTCGGGTTCGGTTCGATATTTCGGTTTTGGGTTTTTTGCCCAGCCCTAGTCTTAACTAGTCTCGAATAACACCTAAACACATTGATTAGTCCCAAAACCCATGCTTGAGAGGTGAATAAGCAAAGCAAGCCAAAACCAATATACTAAACAAGTTACTAGACCACTTGGTAGATATATGGCAGCCATATATATAAAAGCTAATATAAATCCGGTAATTAATTTAAATAATATAGTAAAGTAGCTGATTGTGTTGAAAAAAAACTTAAAAAAAAAAGAGCTTCCTCTAGTTGCGAAAAGCCCTAATTTTCTCTCTCTTTCACCTCTCTTCTCCTCTCGCGCCGCCAAGCTTACTTCTCAGATCCATCCCGTTTTCCGGCGCCAGTGGCTTCCCTAGCACCGGCGCCGGACATCTCTTCTTCTTCTGCTTCTGTTCCAGTGTTTGTCTCTCTCTCTGTTTTCGGTTTCCGGCGGTGTTGGGGATTACGGCGGTTGCGTTCGACGGGGTCCTTTGGTGTAGGTGGCGCGGACGTCGCGGTGTCGCGGGTCTGCGGTGGAGGTGATGCTCTCCGCGCTTCTGTGGATGGTGTCTGCCTCTTCCGCCTTGTCCTCCGTCGAGCTCTGTTCCCCCGTTAGTCACCGGCGATTTTCTCTCGGCGGTTTCCTCGGCGTGTCTATCCTTCTGGCAAAGCGTGCTCGTAGGCGTGGCGGTGGCAGGCTGGTCTCAGCCCTAAATCCGACTCGGTCTCTCTCTGTTGGGGCGTTTCTCTAGCAGCAAGGGGTGGTGATGATAGATCGGAGCTCGCTAGCTCTCGGCGTTGGAGTGCGGACTTAGAGGACGGGTCCTCCTCCGGTTCTGAGTGTCGAAGATGGTTCTGGTCATGTGGCAACCCTCTTCGAGGTGGCTCACGTTCTGGCCTGAAGCATAGACCCTCTTGCGGTGTTTCTCTGCGGTGGTTAAACGGGTGGCTCACCGGTGGCTATCACCTTTGCAGTGTGGTTCTGGTGCCGTACCATCGTTTGTGGCCAGGGTACTCTGTAAGTGATTTCTCCTTTTTTTTTTCCCAATGACAGTGCGGCGGTTTGCGTTTTGTTCGAGATCTGTGGTCGGGTTAGCTCCGGGATAGAACCGGTGTGGTTAGTGGGACGGTTTGGACTTGAGATGTAGAGGCGCCGGTTTATTGTTGCGGCTAACGTGTAGCTGTGGGGGCTGGTTCTTGAGAGATTCGTTCGATCGAGAATGGTAGTTGGAGGTGACTCTTCGATGGCCCGCTTGGGCTCCCTTGTCAACAGATGCAAGCTAGTCCGTTACGGACTCCGGAGATCCCGTTAGTTTTCGGAGAAGCTGTAGGCATCTCTCCACAAAGGTTTGAGGGCTGGCCTTAGGAATGCTCATGGCAACTATGATGTGAACTCTAGTTCTTCGGAACTATGGCAAAAGCGGGGTGGTCCACGTTTTTGGGCGTGTGATTGCTGCTCTCTCGTTTGAATTTGTCTCGGTTATTTTTTTTTTTTCTTTCCCGAGCCTTACTCTTAGCTTTGCGTTTCTGTCGTTCTTTAGTTGTGGATTTGTAGTTTATTTTCTGTTTGTCTGCTTTCTTTGTAATCTATGTATTTCTGTCAAAAACTCGAAAATCGGTAATAAATCTTAACATTTTTACCAAAAAAAAAAAAAAAAAAAAAAAAAAAAAGTAGCTGATTGTGTAACTACGTGGTTGTAGTTAAGTTTGTTATATCATATAGTCGAGCATATAATATTTTTTTTTACTTTTAAAGATTTTTTCTCGATCAAATTTAGAATTGTTTAAATGGATTCATATAGTATATACATTATTACAATTATTTATGAGAAAACATAAATCTTCAATCTCGTAAGAACGAGCCACTTTCCCTTCTGCATGTCTTAGACATTTTTTGTTAATATATCATGTCTTGCACTTTGACGACATTTAAAAATGTCTTAGATTTATAAAATGATTACGTTGTACATTTACGGATTATAATTTTGTTTCATTCTTTCCCCAAATCATTACTTTATATATTTGAATAAAAATAGTCTTGTTGAAAGTTATAAGCAATTACAATATGAATCAAAGAGAAAACACATATAAGAAGAGTCATGGGGGATTTCTTCTTTAGCAAGTAAATGAGCTGGTATGTTTGTGTCTCGTAGAGACCAATGAATTGCACTATCTTCAAACTTGTGTAGCCAAATTTCTGCTTCAGGGATGTAGTTTCGTAGTTGAAAATGTTGTGAAGCCTTGTTCATTAGGTTTATCCTTTGCTCCAACAACTTTGCATAGCAACTATAAGGGCTTGAAATTCACTTTCCACAGCACTTGTATTGTTTATTTTCGCTTGATCTCCTCCTAAGTATTGCCCTCTGTCACTTAAATTCGCATTTTCTTAATCATTTAGCCGCGTTTTAATTTTGAAAAATTTAATCGCATATTCAAATATAAAATTTCGTGGAATTAGTCTTTGAATCTAAAAAAAAATTAGGATCATCACGAGTATCAAAAAAAATGATGCATAAAATTGGGTAGATAGAAATCAACTTCATTGAACTCACATATATTGTGACGAAAAGAAGCTTAAAAGAAAAGAAAAGAAAAGAAAAGAAAAGAAAATGCTTAAATATACGATTCATTAATGTAAGATATGATGATTATAGATAAGATCGAATATTAAATTTAATAATCCGATTCATAACTCATCTAAATACAGATCATTCATTACAGTGGCCAACTTGTAAATATTTTAAATTTTACGATGGGCATGCAAGGGTAAAACTATAAATTAGTAAATGTCCACTTGCCCAATTATCGTTCTAGGAACACCCGTGGTCATCTTTTAACCCATAATTCACTAGCAAAATACTCTAAAACTGCCACCTTCTACGTTTGACACCTGTAAGATTCCTACGTGGTTTGCTCTCAATTAATTTCGGACAGAGCTCATAACAACGAAAGCTCTGCTTTTTTTTTTTTTTTAATTACAATCCTGTAATCAACTTTATTTATTCAGCATTATTTTAGCTGAGGTTATCGGAAAAAAAAATATTTCTGAAAAATCTTATTCCATTTCAAACCCACGATCCCCAATCTTTTTACAACCTCTCCACGATCTTCTTCCATCTTTTTTTCTCCAACGATGAGCTCTAAGAATTAAAATTTAGATTATCTTCCTCCATCACACGAACCCATGATCCCCAATTTTTCCACCATCTTCTCCAACTCATTGCAGCCAAACCATGAACCCTAACAACTATCTCTTACCCAATATTCCGTTTTATATTTGTTATCTCTATTTTCTCTACAAAGAAAGATCGAAAGAAGTGATTCCCGGTCAATCGATTGTAGGTAATTTCTCACCCTTCTAATTTGTCTCTTTTATTCTATTTCAATATATGCGATGGTGTTCTGGAATGGGAAAATCTAACCGAAGAGAGTTGGGGATTCCTGATAGGATGGAGATACGTCTCTACAATGAGATGTCGGAAGTGTCGAAGGGGTTTAAGACACAGTCGGCGACTAACTTTTGGTGGAATTTGCAAAATCAAACCTTTTTATATGAATCTGTTTTTTTCCGGTTATTTTGGTATAACATTAGTCCATGCATTATACTTTCTAGGGAGGTACTACAGTGTGGTGCATTGGTTTTCAGAGGATACATAATCAGGGGATAACGATCCTTGGAGGTAATCCAAAAGCTTATGCCTTTATTACTTGAAACCAACGTTCTCTCGCTAAAAAAAAAACATATGTTTTCATCTTTTGCTCTGCAAATTTAGTTATTAAAGACAAAATCTTTGTCTACGATCTGGTCGGTCAGAGAATCGGATGGGCAAACTAGACTGTAAATCTCATCCCTTTAAACCCAAACAAGATCCACAAAAGCAATCTCATCTTTCCACACTTACAAATCTCTCAACTGTTATCTTTCTTTCAGGTTCAAGGTCAATAAATGTCTCTGCGACCAGCAGTAGCGGAAGAAGCGAATACGTGAACGCAAGACAGTTTAGTGACAATGCCGCACCGCATAACCTGTCTTTGGACATTGTAGGAAACATACTAACGCTCATACTAATGGTAATCAACATGTTCTTATAGTACACAGCTTTTATAGATTTGCCTTTATGTAATTTATGTACAACTGTTTTATATGGTCGCTGACGTGTTATTTGTGGTCGCCCGAGAGTAATTTTCTCTCGAATGGCGAAGCCAAGCAGAAGAAAAGTTAACTTCGTTGTTGTCATTTGTCTTTCTTCTTTTTCATTCCACTGTTAAGGTTTCGGATGTAAATAATTCGTTTATTACTTAGTGGTGTGTGTGCATCGTTATCCTGAGCACAGGTTCCCCCCCCCCCCACTGTATTTGATATTATGTATAATATTAAGTAGCAGATGTCAGAAGTATAGGGTTAAGAGTCTATGTCTACAGAACCTTGGTACTGTTATTGGGTTTATGTTTAAAACTTATGAATGGTTAGCTAAGTCGTGTCTTACAAATATTTCATTGTTTTTTCACTTGTGTTGTAAGGTGATTTATTCATGTATGGTATCAAAGTATCAGTCCCATTTCTTATGGAGTAGTTATGCAATGGTCAAAAGAAGGTATGTTGACGATTTTAGAACAGAATTCAATCGTAAAGGGTCATTTCTGGTTTCTGTTTGCTATCTTAAGTTTGAACATCATATCTAATCTACTATCATTAGTTTCTTCCCTGATGATTCTGTTTCCAATCGATTTATTGTGGGTTTATCATATTATCTTCTGGCTGACATCAAATTGAAACGAGGAAAAATTGGAACAGCAGTTAAAGGGATTGAGCATCAAGTTTCTGGTTTTTGGGCCTGTTCTCAACTTTTATTATGTTGTATGTCTGTTATGCAAATCCTAAGCCTCTTTAGAAGTGTTTCACATTCACTAGGAGGACTATCTACGTTAGATTCACTTCACTTAATGAGTTTGGTTTTGGGTTACATAGATCATGACTTTTACTTTACATACTCTACCTTAATGTCTAGACCCTTTTTGATTCGCTTGGATACTTTGACCAGAGGTTAGCAGTGGTCGAAACAAGTTTCTCATTTGAGTTAGTAATGTACTGAAGACATATGTTCAATGTTTCAAAAATCGCCTGTATATATAGGTTTGGTAAATCTGGTTTTCTAGAAAACTAAGGTTCATTACTGTACTCTTATCCTATAACAGGTTGGCTGAAGCTAGCTCGGATTGGAATCAAGGTTTTTATATTATGCATTACTGTCACAGAACCTTATGGCCCTAAATCCCCATGTTTTATCCCATGACACTTATCTTATCTCAAATTATTTATTTATGATATATTTATTTTACTACTAATAGTTTATTAATTTGTGATATAACTTTAACCCACGAAATTTTTAAACAAAACAATTAGCCCGTGCAAATGCACGGGCCGAACACTAGTTTTGCATATAAGAGTATGCTTGGAAACAGAAAATGAAACCAGCTTCAACAATCGAGAGAAATTGTACTTCGAACCCAAAACTTTTGAAAACATTTAATTCACACCCCTTTTAAAATATCTGAGAAAATGTGCGGAGGAGCAATAATTTCCGATTACATAGACCCGTCGCGATCCGGCAGAGTGACGACCGACCAGTTGTGGTCCGATCAGGTGAAGAATGTTAGAGCTGGTAAGTCTTCCTGGAGACGCGACAACGTGGTTGACTTGACACTCGACGACTTCGAGGGAGATTTTCAGTATTTTGATGAATGCGAGCCCGAGAATGATGAAATCGGCGGCTTCTCTACGGCCAAGCCGTCGCTCTTCCTCTCCACTCGCAATCTTTCCGGTGAGTTACTCAGATTCGATTCTTTCGTTCCTTAGATACTGGCTAGTGTTGGATCGCTTGGTTTCTCTGTCTTAAAGCTGTGAATTCTTTTATCCATGGCTAGGCTTAAACCGGAGGATGAATAGAGAAGATGGGAGGAAGAAGAAGAGTAGTCGGTACAGAGGAATCAGGAGACGGCCATGGGGAAGATGGGCGGCTGAGATTCGTGACCCGATCAAAGGAGTTCGAGTTTGGCTCGGGACGTTCAACACTGCAGAAGATGCTGCAAGAGCTTATGACCTTGAGGCTAAGAGAATCCGAGGAGCTAAAGCTAAGCTCAATTTCCCAAACGAATCTCCAACATCATCCTCTAGAAAGCGTAAAGCTTCTTCACCACAACCTCAGGTTAAGATAAGACAAGAGAAGCACGAGGCCGGTGGATTGGCAGTAGCTAGTAGTGGCTGTCTTGATTTCTTGTGGGAGGAGAATAATAACGCGGACACGATTCATGTTGATACAAAATGGCTCGAAGATGTTATCATGGGTGATGCGAAAAAGAAACAGAAAGGTTCTTATGACGGTGAAGATGACGAGCTTCTAGCTTTTGAGAATCAGAGGGAGTGTTTCTTTCAGATGCCGTTTATGGACGGGAGAAACTTTGGCTCCTCGACATCTCTGAGCAGTCTCTTTGATGGAGTCAATGTCATGGATCTTTGGTCCTGAACGGGTTCTATTGTAACAAACGACATGAGTCTTTCTTGTTCTGTTTGTGTGTACCGAGTGTCTTGAACCTTGTAATCTTGTCATTGTTAAAAGAAAGTCTTAGGATAATTGGTTAACCAATTTCCTGAATTTGCAAAATAAAAGAAACCAGATTTAATTTTTAAAAGTCATTTGATATGTTTTGAATGTTGCGAGGCTCTTAAATTATATAATTGATCAGAATGTAGAGAATAGTTGTAAAGAAACGATAAATATAGTAGAAATTCCATTCAAAACAAAAAAAAGTGCAAAACAGAATAATCTAAGTGACTTGTCTTAAGAGAAAGGACTGAAAAAGAAAAACAATTAAGGTTCGATAACTCTTCAATCCCAACAGTAACAAAAAAGCCATTGTAAAGGCTATCAACTTTCCCAACCGGAAACTGGAGCAGTTGGGGGTGGCAGAGCCGTGTCCCATCCACCTTCTGCTGCTGGAGCAGCTGAAAAAAAAACATAAACAATTAAGATCAAGATCGTAAATTAAAAGATCCAGAGAGCCAAGATAGAGTTTTAGGTTATATCTGTCAAGACTCACCGCTGGAATCGTTCCATGAACCAGCGACAGGAGCAGCAGAGATTGGCGCCTGGGCTTCTCCTGGCCATGCAGCATCAGGGATCGCAGCAGTGGTCCATTGGTCTCCACCTCCATACTCAGGAGCAGGTAGTCCAAAGTCTGCCTGACCGGCAACTTCATCCTCATCATCTGGCTTAGCCTCCTCGGGCTCCCTGTAGAAGAACAGGTCAACCTGTACAGAACAATATTTAAAAAAGTCACAATTCCAAACAAGAACAAAGGAAATGTTGTGACAGACTTCTATGTATGCCTTTTCAAGAAGGACAAGAGTTTCAAAATGATATTACTCTTACCATGACATCCCACTTCTGTGCAGGGCGAATGGTTCCACGCATCTGAAGGACCATGCGAGCAAGAAGCCAGAAAAGACAACCAATGCTGTGTTTTCCCTTGTTGTTGGCTGGGATACCAATGTCAACAAACCTCATAGGAGAGTCGGTGTCACAGAAAGCAATGATTGGAATGTTTCCCAAAGCACCTTCCTTGATGGGCTGCAACACACACACACACACCACATCCAAATTAAGACCAAACCATCAGTTGAATCAGGAAAAAGACTAATCAGTACAATATTATTTATCAAAGAGGTTACCTGGTGGTCAGTCCGTGGATCTGTAAGAATCAGAAGCCTGGGTTCGCTGAATGAGGTTTGCATTTGATTGGTGAAGGTACCAGGAGTGTGCCTTCCAGCAATAGCATTGGCTCCTGTGTACTGAGCGAACTTCAAGACAGCTCTCTGACCATATGGCCTAGCTGACTGAACAATGATGTCTTGTGGGTTCTCAATAGCAACGATAACTCGTGCAGCCATCTGCAACTTGTCCCATGTTTTGCCAAGGTTGATGATGTAAATACCTGACAAGGAAAAAGAACAAATTCAAAATTAAAAACCCAGAGAGAGAGAGTACAATACACAAAAACCAAGCCCTTTCGTTCAGATCCGTGGTTGCGGCTAAACTCTACTTTAGAGATTAAAGTGTTAGGGAATTAAAACGACCAGCAAATCCAAAGCCTATCTAAAACAAAAACCGCAGGAACCAAACACAGATCATAAACAAACAACGAGACAAAAGACACATAAACATACAAATCCACCATATCAATATGCTCTATACATATATATTTAAGGCATACATAAGTGAACATTTCAAGACGAGAAATTACCGTCGTTGCGTCTCTTGAAGACGTAACGCTCCATTTGGTAATTGCAATTCTTGGTTCCAAGGTGAACCTCAGCAGCACACATCATCCTGATGTCAGCTTCCTTCTGGGAAAGCTGTCCTGAGCTAGCAGATCCGGTAGTCGCCATAATGTTTTCTCTCTTCTTCTTCTCCTCCGACGAGATAAGATTCTTGCAGTGTAAATCACACGAGAGGCGACGTAAAGGGACTGTGAGGGAGACGGCAATATATCAAGCAAAACCCTAGTTTGTGTAAAAGTCTAGTTTGCCCTCGACTCACCCCTCGTAAATATCAATGACTGTGGTAAATTATTTTGACTGCTAATCAAATAGAACTGAACCGATAATCGCTGGTTTAGTTTCCGGTTTGTATTTTTTTATACCGATTTCTAAGTGTGCACAATTTGTTTTTGGTAAGCTATTGAAGTTAGAACCCTAATGATTTCTCTCCCTTTCTCTTCCGACATCTACGTCAAATTCTCCAACCAGTCTTTGTGAATTCTCCGATTGCTCGGTCTTTATAGCTCTTTGATTTCTCTCCGATCCAAACGCATTTGGAATTGTTCTATGATCTTCTCCGGAACGAGCTCATAAGGTTTCAATTTCATTCTCCTTAGTTTCTTCAACCCAGACGGGTTGAGCTTGATCTCTGGTGAGAACTCATGGGTGTCACGTTCAAGATTTCGAAGACTGGTAGAAAGTTCCGGCCAAGGATTTCTACTGAATCGGCTACTCCTGACTCTCCAGAACAGCTGAATTCGAAAGCAATCGTTCTATCAGGGAAATCAAAGGTAACTTAGCGATCATGTTTTGCGTAAACAATTTCTTGTTTGGGAAATTGAGATCATCTTGAAATTCTGATTTCCCTGGTGAATTTGTTATCTTCTTGCATCAATGTGAACGATGAATCGAAGAGAAAGAGTTATACCATGTTGTCTTATGTTTGATTCAGGCCATTGTTGAAAGCCATGATGGTGATGACTCTGGGTTTTCGCTGTCTGATATATCTCCAGGTTAGCATCTCAACCACTTGTGCAGCACATGATTTTGCTAAACTCGAGCTATGTTAATTTGAGTGCTTTTGCTTTCTCTTTGCAGAGCATGAAGTTTCATTCATATTGAGCCTCTATCCTAACGGGTACTACATAGGAAAACCCTCTGAGGTATATACTAGGACTTCATGTACTGAGAGTCTCTATATGAGTTTATTTATCTTCTAGTTTCTCGTATTTGATTTTAATTCCTACACAATTGTTGTTTTTTGAGAAGCAGGCTGTTCAACAGACATCCTTTCGAGATGCTCCAAAGGTCTTACGTCCGTATGATAGGGCAGCAGAGAGTCTACTTTCGGTAAATATTTAGCATGAGGAATTATAAATTTTACAAGACTGTGTTATATTACCTGATTCGAAAATGGAATTAGTGATCTGGTGAATGAATTCGTAGTACTGGGAAAGTAAGTTTCGACTTTGTATTATTAATGAGAGCCACTAGATCTGTAATCTTAGTTGTTGGTTAAAGTTTTTGTACCAAAAGTGTCTGAAATCTCTATTATGGACGTCTGTTTTCAAGAATTTATTTTGAGTAGGAACAGATAGGATGGGATCTTATGCCAGTGTAAATGTTTTCAATCGTTCAACCCAAATTAAACATTTGAGTGTACTGCACTACTTGCTCGAGTTTCGTTAGATTCATTTTCAAATCATCTTTCCACTGAGTAGATGTTTTGATTTTTCTCTGGTTACTTTATAGGCTATTGAGGCGGGCAGACTTCCTGGGGACATTTTGGAAGATATACATTGCAAATTTGTGGATGGGGTGGTCATATGTGAGGTGAGTTATTTGCAATAAACTATTTGAATAGAGCCTAAGCCTTCCATGACCTGGCATCAAGTCAAAGTGAACTAGCAGTCCCAAATGGTCGTCCCAAAAACTAAGTAAAGAAATTCATAAGGCTTCAAATTTGTTGTAATTATCATGGTTCTAGTTCCTGCGTTGCCTCCCATAAGCTCTTGGAAACAGTCTAAACAAAATTATCTTAACTAATCGGGATGCAATAAATAAATAAATGATTTGTGTTTTGAACGAATTATAAATGCACTCCAGTTCCATTATTTGATTGTTTGTGGGTTGCTCGTATTATGATTACTATGAGCTTCTGAAACACGTTTGAATAGTTGGAAACATAAAATAACCTGTTTTTAGTATTCCTGTAATTGACTGCCCAGATATCATCTTACATGACATCTTGTTTTCTAAACTTTTTTTACATACTATTGTAGGTGCATGACTATCGGAAACATACCCCTGAGCAAGTCTCTCCTGTGATAAATAAAGTGCGCCTTAAGATGTCACTCGAGAATGTGGTAAAAGATATTCCATCAATGTCAGACAACTCATGGACATATGGTGATCTCATGGTAATTACGGTTGCTCTTAGATTATAGGTCGAATATCTGAGTATTGAAACTATTCTGTACTAATCCTTACATTACCTGTAGGAAGTGGAATCCAGAATATTAAAAGCCATACAACCTGATCTTTGTCTGGATCCTGTACCCAGACTTGATAGGCTGAGTAAAAACCATGTGTCCGCTAAGGTATATCTCATTAAAAAGACTACCTGTTCTTTATATTCTCAGTTGCTTTTATAATATCTAAATTTTTTTGTTTATACTCCATAGCTCGATTTGTCTCTTTCTACGTTGCGGAGAAAGAGAATGAGGCAAATGACAGAAGTGACAGTCATGTCTCAGAACAAGATTCATGGGAAAAAGGTTTGCATTGATCGGCTTCCTGAAAGTTCAGAGCGAGGAAATATGGCGGGACATTTGTTAATGCATCATACCCAGAACAACCAGGCTATTCAAAATCCTGGTACTAATATGCTGGTGGGGTTAAGAAATCAGACCTTACAAGATGCGACACTGCCTTTGGTACCACCTCAGCAACAAAGGCACCTGGGAACTGGAAATATTAGAAACATGCAGGATCAAGGATCAAATTCTGTGAGTGCCTCTGGAGCTTCACCTGGAGGACTAGATGCTATGTTGCATTATGGCTCTGATAGTATGAGCCCCGGTGCGTCTTTTCATAGGAAGAGAGAAAGTCAACAAATGTCTTCTATGCCTGGTTTGAATAAGCGGACAAGGGTTTCACACGTGGGTCCTGATGGGGTTCAACAGCAACGCATAGATGGCCTTCATGGAACCGATACAAATTGGAAAAATGCGCTTCAACAACAAGACATGCTAGGCAGAAGTATTCAATATCAAAATGCAGATATTCAGAGGTTTTCACCACAGCAAATTGAAGGAGTTATGAATCAGGAAGGTGGTCCCATGCAATTTCCAGCTTCACAACAGGGGGCAATGCGTTACACTTCGAAAGAGGAGCCATTTGAGACTGGTAAAATTGATGGTAATATCAGAAACAATATGCCGGGGGTGGGAAACGATGCAAATGATTTGGATCCGCGTATTCAGCCAAGGATGGCCCATAATGGATTTATGAGATCAAATTTCCCTCAAACATCCTGGAATGTTAATCCAGGCCAGCAGATTGAAAAAGACCCTAAAAAAGAAGAACAATTCAGTAGAAGGATATCGGCTCAAAGCCCACGTTTATCAGCAGGTGCTCCACCACATTCCCCACTTTCATCGAAGTCTGGCGAGTTTTCTGGTGGTTCTATGGGGGCCCACTATGGAGTAGCTGCAGCAGCTCAAAAGGACAAGGCTGTAACTTCTATCCCTACTATTGGTGCTACACAGTCAGTGGGTTCTACTGCTAATGATGCTATGCAGCAAAGGCAACACCAAATGGCTCCAAAACGGAGGACAAATTCTCTTCCTAAGACGCAAGTTATGACCACTGTTGGTTCTCCTGTTAGTGTCAATACTATGAGTGTCCCAGTTAACGCAAGGAGCCCTTCATTGGGAACCCAAACTTTGGGCGATCACGCAATCCTCGAGAGATTCTCAAAAATTGAACGAGTTGCTGCAAGGTATGGATTTTATGAACCCTGTTTTGTTGAGGTTATTCCCATCAAATTCTTCTTCATGTGGCTAGTGGTTTACCTTGAACTATAAAACAGCTATAGTTGAGAAACAAGTAATCAAAATTGAAGCCTTTTTATGATTTTGATTTTCACATGATACTTCTGCTTCTTCTGTTTGGCTTTACACTAGACCATTGTCGGCATTGTCCCACTCTCCTAAGTCTCCTTATATCATTGCATTTATACAAATTCTGTTGGTGCATGAACAAGTTTTGATCCTGTATGTCATAGATTTTATTTTTTTGTTGGTGTTTGGTTCTGTTTCTAGGTACCAACTAAATTGCAAAAAGCATAAGGTGGATGAGTACTCTCGAAGGCCTCGCTCTTATGTTCACCAGTCCCTGATGGTTTGTTTGGCGAACCTGTCGAACAACGAGGACTTCAAAGACGAGGACAAAGCATTATCAAAATCTATTCTTGGTGGCAGCATGAATACATGCAAGACAAGAGTCATGAACTTTCTTCTGGTAGACCGTGTAATGCAAGGTCTGTTTTCTGTTCTAACCAGATATCTGGCGATGGGTACATTTCTCTATTTGATTGACTCTGACTCCTTCATCTTTTTAGGTACTGTTTCTTCCCTCGTCCCTAGAATAAGAACAAGACTGGTGATGTCAGAGAAACCCGTCGATGGGACAGTAGCATGGTATCAAGGGGACATAGATGATGGTGATGTTTGTCCGTCTGAAGATCATCTGTTAGTCTTGCCCAATACCGTAAGTTGACTGGAAATTTGACAGTTATCAAACTCACCCTGCATTCTTTTTTGATCTGCAATATATCTTAAACTTGCACTAACATTCAATGTAATACTGACTTATATTCATCATTATTTATTGGTTGTTGGGTCATGTTTGTGGCGTTTATGTCACTGCTGTGGATACTTTGTGTAATTCTGGACATGGTTAGTTACTTAGTGTATGTATACATCTCTCTTGTTAGTTGCTTCTGCTTGTGTCTCCTTCTCGCCAAATGCAATCAAAAGGGGATAGACAAAGGATGATTAGTTGTTCTCTTATATGCACCACTTATTTTTTTTGGAAATTATGCTGACTTGTTTATTTGTCCTCACTTTGTCACAGCACATGGCCGATCTACTTGCTGCTCAATTTAAATCACTGGTACTTCTCGTATTATGAATCAATTAGGGAAGTTCCTGGTTCTAAGGGAAAGCTACTTACAGATTGATTTGTCTGCTTATGCAGATGTCACGTGAAGGATACCTCATGGAAGAACATATTCAGGCAAAGCCAAATCGTGGGGATGCTGGCCCAAGCAGCAGCCAACCGAATTCTGCGGGTGGTTTTCCAAGAGGTAACTCTGCAAATGATATGCAGCAGTATGGAGATGCAGCTGCTGGACAAGCGCCTAATGAGGCATCAAAACAGGGGAATGCTGGAAGTGCGCCTGTTAACTCGACCCAGAATATTCTTGCAAATGCAAGGATGCTTCCTCCGACAAATTCTCAAGCCATGCAAATGTCGCAAGGACTTTTGTCTGGTGTCTCCATGCCTATGCAACCACAACAGCTTGACCCACAACAACAGCTACTGTCATCACAGCTACAGCAGAAAAATCAACAGTCCATGTTTACACAGCAGCATCCACAAATGCAGAGAGCATCTATGATAATGCCTACAAATCCTCTATCAGCTATCAACTCGATGAGCCAGAGCTCTGGCATGCAGCTGGGTGGTCAGATGGCGAACAAGCATTCGCCTCATCAACTACAGATGTTACAGCACCAGGCTGCAATTCAGAGAAAGATAATGATGGGGCAAGGATCAGGTGTAGGCATGGGTATGGGTATGGGTATGGGAATGGGAAGCATGGGCAACAGTATTGCTGCGCTTGGAGCTTTTGGCAACCAATTGAATATGGCAGGAAGAGGGATTGGAGGAGCCGGAATCTCATCGTCTATGGCTGTTCCTGGCATCAGTAATATGGGCCAGAACCCGATGAATCATCCAGCATCAAATTTGAATGTTATAAGCCAGCAGATCCGATCTGGTGCATTACCTCCTCACCAGAGCGCTGCGGTATTTGCAAACCTTAGGTTGGCGAACCGAGGAGGTGTAATGGGTTCTCCCCAAGCCGGGATAAGCGGCGTGTCAGGTACCAGGCAGATGCACCCCAGCTCAACTGGTCTTTCCATGATGGATCAGAATACATTAAACCGAGCTAGCCTGCAGCGAGCTGCTGCTATGGGTAACATGGGCCCACCTAAGCTGATGGCTGGAATGAATCTTTACATGAATCAACAGCAACTCCAGCAGCAGCAGCAGCAGCAACAACAACCCCAACAACAACAGTTGCAGCAGCAGCAACAGTTACAGCAGCCTATGTCTCAGCCACTTCAGCAGCTAGCTCAGTCTCAGCAGCATCAGCAGCAACTACAACAACATGAGCTGCCTCAACAACCACAACAGCAGCAACAGCAGCAGTCAACAGCCTCCCCTCTTCAATCTGTGCTATCACCACCCCAAGTAAGTTCACCATCAGCTGGAATTAGCCAGCAGCAGCTGCAACAGTCCAGTCCCCAGCAAATGAGCCAGAGAACTCCATTGAGTCCCCAGCAAATGAACCAACGAACTCCAATGAGTCCCCAGCAAATGAATCAAAGAACTCCAATGAGTCCTCAGATAAGCTCGGGTACGATGCATCCCATGAGCACAAGCAACCTTGAGGCTTGTCCAGCGAGTCCACAGCTAAGTTCTCAGACACATGGATCTGTTGGTAGCATCACCAATTCCCCAATGGAGCTTCAAGGTCCCAAGAACAACTCGGCTGGTAATAACCCCTAATCAAGAAACCTAATGATTGGGTAATAAAAGTCGTGTATCTTCAAAACATGAGTTGTGTAATTTAACTTAGGGATGGGACGAACATTGGAAGTTTTTTTAGTGTCACAGTTTTAAGTTTTGCGTGTACAATTAAAAGTTAGATTCGTGACCTGTGCCTGCAGAGAAAGTAAAGAATCCATTGTGCTTTGCAAGTGAAAGTGCCATTCTTATTTGGTTGTTGATTAGGTAATTAACAACTGTGGTTTAAGTTATCGAAGATTTTGTGAAAGATAGATTTTGTTTATGAATATTTTTGTTCTTATCATAAAGTTTTAATACGATGTATCAACCACCATTCGGGCATAAACAACATTGTGGTAGTGAATTGAGACCGCGGGACGGGGAGGTTTTCCAAAACCACATCTAAAATCATATAACGTCACCAATCAAGCAACTGTTATTGTATTTTGTCAGAAAAATGTACTTACCAAATAAATAAATAAAAACTTTTTTTGTTTGTTCTCTTATATCAAACTAGGTTTCTGGCCCGTGCGTTTGCACGGACTAATTGTCTTGTTAAAAAAGTTTTGGGTTAAAATGATGTCATAATTTAATAAAACTTTTATAAAAAAATAAACTATATATAGTACATACATTAAATAATATTGAGATAAGATAAGTGTTTACAAAATAAATGTGATAGTGTGGAATTAATTGGGAAAAATAAATAAAAAACAAGCTTATAATCATTATTATCTTTTAAAAAAGTGGCATGCATAAAGATCACATGTATACACAAAAACGTTAACACTCTAATCATTGATTAACTTCAAGTATATATAACTTAAAGTTACATTGTTATAAAAATTTACATTGATTTAAATAAGTTCGTTGTACAAAATGTATTTTGAAGGTTTTTTGTTGGCTCTGTTCTAAGATGAAAGACATGGCCCTAGATCCTTGAAGAGACTCCGAGGATAGTGTCCTGGTCCTGAACACCCTAACAGCACGATTCAATTCATCTGGTCATGAGTATTGAGCGTATATTGATTGTGGAGTTGCAAGCTAAGGGAAGCTCTGGAAGAAACTTTCTTGATATAAAGTAATGTAAATGCTGTTAAATTATTGCATGGATATTCTCACCGTTCACCAAATCGTAAGAAGCTTATATGAATGACATGAAGCATGTAGATGAAGTTGCCACTTACCCGTGAGTTTAAACATTGCCTTTTGAGTCCGCCTTTTGAGCTTTCAAGGTTCTTCTGGACATCTCTTCGGAGGTCCCAGTTCGGTTTCTTTGGAGAAATGTTGACCAATGGGTCCTACATTGATGAATTCCAGAGTAAGTTAAGCGTCACAGGTAAAAAACAATGATTCCAATAGGGTCTGGTGGTACATTTAGAGATAAAAAGAAAAGCAATCACACACCTCTTTCTTCTCCACAGCAGGTGGATCAATTGGATCTTCGAATTTTGGTAGTTCTGGTGGAGCAACTTTACCATCCTGAAGCTCCTTATCTTGAGAAACATAATTTCTAAACTTCATGGTTGGACCACTGTCGAATTCAATAAGTAATAAGCACATGGAAAAAATACAATATAGCATGAACGATCAAGCAATGAAACCAATCACATAAGCAAAGTATAAATCAAGTAAAGAAATATATTTTAATGGAGATCTAGGAATGAAATCAGTAATGTTGTTTCTAAACTGGAAAACAACTGAGATGAAAAATAGTATGAAAAACATATAACATTAGTTATGATAGATAAAGTTTTCTGAGCTAAATAGGTTGTACCAATATGTTCTAACATAATATTCTTCTAATCTGAAAAATAAAATATTTACAGAACATGTTCATGCGTTTAAAGCATAACCAAAGTGACATTAGCCAAGCTGGTTTCCTGCTCACATTCTATGCTCCCATTAGTAGCCCCTTATTTTAATAAAAAAAAGTGCAACAAAGTGTTACGTTTTAAAATACTACAGTTTCCCGTAGCAGCCTGACATATGCTGGAACCAAATCTGTCATAGAGATATTAACAACATAAAATTTGTGTCAAAACAATAAGATACATATACAAACATAGAGCTTACGAAATAAATAAAACTTCCAACATTGCTCTTAAATGTATATGTGCTTCATGGTCACAAAATTATTTTACGGGAAAGGAATCCTAGATATAACAAAGATGGCAAAAAATCTGTGTTAGAAGTCACATACCTTGTGCAATCAGGACCCACTGCCTCGTAAAGTTTATATAGCTAATTAGCAACCATGTACCGTCACCGCATCACGGCCGATCTCTGGAGATCGAGGAACCGGGTGATAACCGATCCAGGAATCTGACCCGAATCAATAGCAGCGGCCAGGTCCTGTACCAATTCAATATACAGTGTCAGCCAAAGTTTTCTTGTTGAAAAAAATTAAGAAGAAGATAACATGTAAATATAGAATTTTGGTTGAAGGACAAAATTAGTCTTCTTGTTGAATATAGAACTATATACCTTAATAAAATTTTGGCTAGTAGCTTTCAAACTGAAGATTTCTTCAATTAAAGTGCAACTCCAACACTCGATGTGTGATCAATGAGTGTTGTGTTGAGATAAAATCAGTGCAACCATAGAAACTAAAACAAAGAGCAAAGAAAAATGTGATAAAAGAGTGTGAAGATGATGTACCTTCTTCTTGGAGATCCTACAGACACGTTGATAATCATATTTGTTAAGATTCAAAGATGGTGATCGTACAACATATTGTTTGTGGAGTTTGACTTGGAATCTTTTGGTGAAGAAAGCTGCACCTATGGTTGATTCCTGTTAAAACAACCAAGTACCAAAACCTCAAGGATGAACCACAGAAAATGCGATCAAAATCTCTGGAAAAAGACTAATGGTGAGAATTCACCAACCTCGAATTCAACAAACTGTTCTTTGACGAACCGAAGCATAAGACTTGATTTTCCAGCTCCAACATCTCCAAGTAAGACCTGAAGGAGCACCAAAACAAAAAAAAAATAAAGGAATGAAACAGAAATTGTCTTCTGCTACAGAAACCAACAAAGAGAGAGCTTACCTAAACGATTAGATACTAAAATCAATCCACTGATAAGAAAATCATCAAGTAGTTACTATTACTCCCTCCGCAAGAAGTGTAATCAATTTTGCGTTTAACTCCCAGTTTTTCCAGATCCACGAAAACATGAAAATATACATAAACAAAAATCGATTGCGATTTCAAAGAGCATAAAGAAAATCGGAATAGTAGGAATTGAGAATCAAAGAAAAAAAAAGTGATTTCATACCTTGGATGTGAGAGAGATGGAGATCGACGAAAACTGGAAGTTCTGCAAATCTTTACGGTTCATGGCGGAGTGGAAAATTTTTTGGGAGATGAAAAAAATAATTTTAGGGTTCATAGTTCTGGACAAAAGGGATGGAGATGAACTCCACCCATCGGCATGTTGATGGTTGCTTCAACCTGTACAATAAATTGATCAGATCCTTGAATTTGTGATGATAAAATCTCTATTAGGAACAAAAATGGAAAATTATTGTGAGAGATATTACACAGAATCGAATTCGTCAAACAATTCTCTCGGTGAGATAATAGCAAGAAAAAATAGATTGAATGAATATATCATTGTGTTGATCCTAGTTGTGGGAGGAGGTTGAGGAGAGATGAAAATCGTGTGTGAGGATCGTGGAGCTGTAATGGAGATTTGAAGCATAAAAAAAAAGAAAGAAGAAGATTCAGGATCGTCGAAAATGAGTAAAAGAAGCTAAATTTATTTTTATTTTTTTCAGAAAGAACGAAAATAAGAAGCAAACAGGTGAGAAAGAATTAGCGAAAATAGAGGGGAGGAGGACACGTAGGAAAAAGTACAGGTGTCAATTAGAGAGGGTTGCAGTTAGAGGGTATTTTGCTAGTGACTTATGGGATAAATAAATAAAGGATAACCCACTTATTTTATTTTACCTATTATGGTGTTCTCTTGAGAGTTTTTCATTTTAATAATAAATTATTGTTAAAGCTGTTAATAAAATAAACTTCTCTCTCTAGGAAATTGTTCCGTCTTCTCTCTAACCTTTCTTTTTCGTTACTTTTGTCACTTTCTGTTCGGCGAATCTCTTCTCTGCTTTCCTTTGTTTTCTATCTGCGAGTTTTCGTCGATGTGTGTGTTATAGTTTTGTTCCTTTTGGTTTGAATAAATCCGACTTCGTTCGGATCTACGGTGTCTCTCATCGGCTCTCTTTAGAGAGCATCTTCCGATATGGACCCGTTGCGCCTCATCTCTCTGGCGACATCGGTTTTCTTCATCCTCAATCGTGCGCTCTTTTCCGGTGGATTCTTATCTTCGCGGTTTCCATCTGCTCTCGGAGGTGGAGCTTCATGATGGGCAAAAGTCCGAGCCAATAAATTGGTCTCGTACGGCAGCGGAGCCTCTCGGCACTGGCGATGTACGACGGCGGTTTGAAGCTGAGATCTCCCTTATGCGTTTGTTCTAGCGAGAATCCTTACGGCCATCCAGATTCCCAGATGAGTTACGGGCATGTAGCAATCGGAGTTGTGGTCACCGGCGAAGTTTCCCTCCCCGTTCGGCGGTGTGCATGACGGTGCTTTCCTTCGGGCGACACGTGGAGAGTCTCTGGACAGGTTTGTGGCAGCGTTGCCATGTTTTCTTTGTTGTTGGGCTTTTGCATTTTTCGGCCTAAAAATAATCATTATATGCTTTGTACTTATTTGGCCCATAAATCAATACAATCTCGTTGACAAAAAAAAATAAATAAATAAATTATTGTTATTATTTAATTTAATATACCTAAAATTGTTTTCAAAATCATACATTTTAATTTAACTAATTTATACAACTTTATTATAAAAAATAATTGATAAATCCAAAATTTTGAAGAATATGTTATGATTAAATCAAAATCAGGATTTCCCAAAATACCCCGACCGAAAGATCTGAACCGAACCCGATCTAAAAAAATGGTATCGAACCAAATCTGAAACCGAAAAAATACCAAAACAGATCATAAACTTCAATATCCTAAGAACCAAATACGAACCCGAACTCGAATCAAACCAAAAACTGAATAGATAACCGAAATATCCAAAATACAATTATATATCTAAAAGTATTAATTATATTTAGACTTAAAATAACTCAAATATCAAAAACTACAATTATAATATGAAGTTGTCAGTTATTTGAAGACTAAAATAAGCAAAATATCCAAAATAATTGAAACTCTAAAATAACTCTGACATGTTTTATATTTCTAAACCTTAAACCCGAAAAACTAGAATGTATACTTGAACGCCCAACCTAATCAAAACACTATATAAGATTTTATTGTATTGTAGTATTTTTTTTATAATTTAACATTTATTTGATTTAGTATTATATGTTAAAATTAAACGTTTACTCTAAATATATAGAATATTTATAATTCATAAATTTATAAAACGAAAATAATATTTTAAATACTATTTTTAATATATATAAAAAAAATTTCATCACTCAAATATTTTATTGTGTAAAATAATCGTTTTCACCAGTCAAAATTTATTTTGTACCACTTATTGTGTATAAACCGTATTTATCATGTAATCTGCACTTACCGTAGTTAAATTGTATCGTATTTTCAAACCGCTTTTTCGCATAGCTAAAAAACAATGTTATATTACATGATTTGTAAAGAGAATAATGGAGCAGATTCAGTGTAAAGACCACTAATAATTATCAACTTGGTCAAACACATTAAATGTATCATATCATCCAACTTGTAATATCATATCATCCAACTTGTAATTTTGTTAACCATTAAAAGTCGTCGTAGTGGATAACATGATTTTAGTTTCTCTGCTAATATATATCCTTTTATTTTATTTTTTACAAAAGAGAAAAGAATGGAAGGGAAGAGAAGACTCGGGCAGAGTCGCAGTCGCAGCAGGTCTTAAAAAGAAAACAAATGACAACTTGTTCTGTTGTTGTTGAGTGTAGCTTTTTGTCTGCGGGTCCCACTTTCCCTAAAAAAAAATATCCTAATTCTCTTGCTGAGACCACAACTTCGAGCTAGCTAGCTATTTGGAAAGCTCTCCCCTCCTTACTCGCCTTCAAACATGACCGACATCTCACGAGATCTTGGTGCCAAGCGTCTCCGAGAAAGCCTTCTTAGGCTGCTTGCTTGCCAGCTTATTATTGTTGGCCAGTTCTTTGGCTTGCGGCTCGAAAAGTTAATTCAAATTAATGTTTAATTTGAACAATTAAAACATATTATTTGTTCATGTAGACACGTACAATACAAATATTCTACTTTTTATCCAATTTAAAATTATTTTATAATCCTATTTTTTTATGGGTTTCTCAGTTTCTTTTGTATGCAGTCTTCACATAAATAAATTGTGTTAAAAATTGAGATTCAAACGACCTAGTGTTATATAATAATTATTATAACTAAAGATGAGATATGTGTAGCATATATATATATGTAAGTATATGACTTTTCTTTTTTGTTGGAGAATGAAAACGAGAGGGAGAGAGACTTGCTAAAAAAGTGAATAATATTCAAAGCTCTCAGGCACGAAACTCGAGGTCAAACGCAACTTCAAACTTTCAAACAAAAGAGGCATAAACTCCCTTTTATCCATCGGATAAACCCTTGTAGTTGACAAAAAACAGAACTACTTTTGGCAAAGAGCCTTTAACCGGCGGTCTCCCGCCTGTGCTTCCGGCGGACAGAACCCCTTAACGCGGCAAAGGACCTGTCATATCGCCGACCTCCACCTTCTACAGCAACTACAAGCAGGCTCTTTTGCACGGCAGACAACAATCACTCTCACCGACCTCACTTAGTTACCATCGTCCGGAACTACAGAACCAAGGAAAACAAAGCTTACAAGACCCAAAGGTGTGAACGAGTAAAGAGCAAAAGACAACTTCAAGGAACTTACAGTAACCAGGCACCAAAAAGGCTTCATAACACCCATTTCAACAATGGCTAGAAGATTCTCTTATGCGGAGAAAGGGAAAATGGTGACTGAGGGGAGCACAGGACCTCGAAGAATCAGAATCCAAGCACCTGAGCTTGACACCACACCCCAGATCTTGGAAAACAGACTCACACTCATAGGAAGGCTCACCAACCCAGATGCTCAAAACCTATGGGACATGATACCCCAGCTCTCAAGAAGGTGGAACCTGAAGGGAAAAGCAACGGGATCTGACCTCGGAAAAGGTTGCTTCCAGTTCAGGTTTGAGTTTGAGGAGGACTTAAAACAAGTGCTGGACAACAGACCGTACCAGTTTGCTAGATGGATGGTGATCATTCAGAAATGGGAACCAACACTAGCTCCAAACTTCCCTTCACTAATACCTTTCTGGATACGGATTAGAGGACTCCCTCTTCACTACTGGCAAGAGGAGCTGGTTAAGAAACTTGGCAGGGAGATAGGCCAACTGAATGATTTTGAGATCTCAACAACTGTAGCCAGAGTAAGAGTAACTATTGACGGGCTCCAACCACTGATAATGGAATCAGTTATTGAATACGCAAATGGAGAGGAGTCAGTCATAGAGCTTGAGTACGAAAGGCTTGGGAAACACTGCAAAAGATGCTTCAAACTCACCCATGAAGAAGAAAAGTGCCCTGATGGGAATGTAAAGGACCTGCAGAGAACACAGACTGAGAACAACAGAGACAGGGAGCTCCCCCCAAAAAGAGATGAAAGACAAACCCAACTGAGAAGAGACCAAAGAGATTACAACCTCAGGAGAGACAGACATGGGGAACCTTTTGGAACCCGAGTCTCTGGGAGACAAAATAGCTATGGGATCCATACAACCAGCCATAACCAATCAGCTGGACTCTACCGGGAAAGTGCAAAAACCACCAGAGAGTGGAGACCCACGGGAAACACAGTGCAAAGGGCTCAGTATGTCCCCCAAGATGACCATGAGAGAAACAGAAGAGAGCAGTCTGTTAACTCGCCAATGATGACTGATCTCCAAGGTCTTGAACAGAGAAAAAACACCCTTAACCAAACTCTGATGGGAAGATCACCACTGTATGGTGAAAGGGAAAGCACTCCTATCCATGTGACCAGACCTCTAGAGAGAAACCTGGAGACCACAGACTTTGCCAACAAAGAAGTGCCCTCCTTTGAGACTGTCATGGCGGAACTGGATGAGGTTACAAACAGATACCTGAGCTGCAGCGACCCCATTGAGCGTGCAGCACGGGCACAGAGAGTGTACAAGGGCGAAGAAAGAGATTTGATGAAAGATACAGCTCTAGCAATCATAGAGGCTGCAAAGAATAAAGCAAGAGGTCCTCTCCCAAGATACCACCTAAGGGATGAAGAAGAAGAAGAATCTATCTACCTGGAACACGAGAATACCCCCTTCACTAGACCTCTGGAGGAAGCAGGACCCTCAAGAAATGTAACAGTAAGGAACAAAGAGAAACCTATAGCACGCAGCCCGTTTTCTCTGAGAGTGGTGAGCATGAAGAATCAAAGAAGATGCACCAACCAAGGCATGAACATCCGAAGAGAAACCCCTGCAAAATCAAAGCAAAGACGTAAGATAAGAACAGAAGACAGACAGGATGAGCCAGCAAACGAATCAAGAGACCTAAGCCAAGAGGAAGAGAACCCTGAGGAAAGACATCAAAATGAGCCCGAGAGATCAAACTCGAGAAGAACGCCTGCTAGGAATCTTAAAGGGGATTTTCAGGCCGAAGGAACCTCCGGTCCTTAGTTGTGGCAGCATGGAACTGATGTGGTTTGGGCAACCCAGTCACGTTCCAAAGGCTAAAAGAAATGAAAAGGAAAAATGCACCAGATATAATCTTCCTCAGTGAAACAAAAAATCAGGATGCGTATGTTACAGAGAAGATGCAAGAGCTAAACTATGAAAACATCTGCTTAGTAACACCGCAAGAAAATGCCCGAGGAGGCCTGGCTTTAGCATGGACACAAGATGTGAGGTTGCAAATACTGGAACAAAACGAAAACTTCATTGACACTGAAGTAATATTCAAAAATGAGCACTTCTTTGCAACCTTCGTCTATGGAGCACCTGAGAGAGAAAGAAGGAAAGACGTATGGAACAAACTGAATGCAATTGCAGAAACAAGAGACGCAGCCTGGTACCTAACGGGTGATTTCAACGAGATAGTCAATGAGCATGAGAAACAAGGAGGTACAGCTAGACCTGAGGGATCCTTCTCTGATTTCAGAACTTTCATGTCTGAAAGGGATCTCTTTGACCTGAAACACTCCGGTAACTTCCTGTCTTGGAGAGGAAAACGAGGTGACCATCTTGTGTACTGCCGCCTGGACAGAGCCATGGGTAACAGCTTGTGGCATGACAACTTCCCTATGGCTAGAAGCGAGTACCAAAGCTTTACAGGATCTGATCACAGACCCATAGTAACCTACTGCTCCCAAAAAAACAAAAAGAAAGCTCGCCTGTTCAGATATGACAGAAATCTGAGAAACAACAAAGAGGTTATACTCCTGATTAAAAAGGCGTGGACGGGAAATGGAAGTGGATCAGTGGCTGAGAGAACAGACAGATGTCGAAGAGCCATTGAAGACTGGAACAAGAGGCAACACAAAAACTGCAGGAAACTGATTGATAAACTTAAAGGGAAGTTAGATAAAGCAATGACAGAACCAACCTCCTCGGAAAACACCATCCGAGAAATCAACAAAGAGCTTAGAGAGGCTTATAAAGAGGAGGAATCCTACTGGAGACAAAGGAGTAGACAAAATTGGCTGGCCCTAGGAGATAAAAACTCCAGTTTCTTCTTTGCAGTTACGAGAGGCAGAAGAGCAATAAACAGACTGTCAGTTATTGAAGATGACGAAGGAACAGCCCTTTATGAAGAAGATCAGATCACAAAAGTCATAACAGATTACTTTGACAAGCTCTTCACATCAGAACAGGCGGATCCAAAAACTGTGGTTGAAAAAGCAATTGAGAGAGTTATCACGGAAGAAATGAATCGCAAACTGATAGCTATACCAACCTCGGAGGAAATCAGGAAGGCCCTGTTCTCTATCCATAAGGACAAAGCCCCTGGACCCGATGGATTCTCGGCATGCTTTCATCAATCTAATTGGAACCACATAAAGGAGGAGATGATAGAAGAAATCCAGAAATTCTTCAGAACTGGAGTACTGCCACAGAACATTAATCAAACCCACATCAGGTTGATACCTAAAAGCCACAGTCCAAAAACCATAAAGGAGTACAGACCCTTGGCAATGTGCAATGTATACTACAAAGTTTTCTCCAAGATCATCACTAGAAGACTCCAACCTACCCTAGAAGTCATCATCTCAGAAAATCAATCCGCTTTCGTGCCAAAAAGACTGATCAGCGACAACGTACTAATCACACATGAAGTACTTCATTACTTGAAGAACTCCAAAGCAACAAAAAGATGTACAATGGCGGTGAAGTCGGATATGAGTAAAGCCTATGATCGGCTTGAATGGAACTTCATAGAGGAGGTCTTAAGAAGAATGGGATTCCATAACACACTGATTGGATGGATAATGCAGTGCATCACAACTGTCTCATACTCCTTTTTGATTAACGGTTCAGCAAGAGGCAATGTGTATCCAAGCAGAGGTATCCGCCAAAGAGACCCTCTATCCCCGTTCCTCTTCATTATATGCAGCGAAGTTCTGAGCGGCTTGTGCAGGAAAGCTGAAAAAGAGGGGCAACTAGTTGGGATCAAAGTGGCAAGACACTGTCCAAGGATAAACCATCTACTCTTTGCGGACGATACAATGATTTTCACTAAAACTGATGAGAGAAGCTGTGAAACTCTGATGAAGATCTTGGGGGAGTTTGAAAAGGTGTCGGGGCAGAAGATAAACAAAGACAAATCATCAATAACCTTCTCAGCAAAGACGAGCCAAGAAGTCAGGGAAAGAGTCAAAAATCAGATTGGCATCACAAAGGAGGGAGGAAAAGGGAAGTATCTAGGATTACCAGAGTTGTTTGGGAGAAAAAAGAAGGATCTATTCTCGGCCATTGTAGACCGGATCAAACAGAAAGCCTCCAGCTGGTCATCCTCGAGGTTATCAAACGCAGGAAAGTTAGTAATGCTGAAATCCGTCCTGGCTGCAATCCCTGCTTACACAATGACAAGCTTTAAACTCCCTGTAGGCTTGTGTAAAAGGATCCAGTCTGCTTTAACCCGTTTTTGGTGGGATTCTGAGCCTGAGAAGAAGAAAATCTGCTGGATTGCTTGGTCAGATTTAGCAAGATCAAAGAAGAAAGGTGGAATTGGTTTTAGAGAGATCCAAAGATTTAATGAAGCCCTTCTTGCAAAAACCAGTTGGAGATTACTCAAAAATCCAGAAAGCTTATTAGCAAAAACTCTACTAGGAAAGTACTGCTTTGAGCAAGAACTGCTAACTGTGGAACCGCCAAACAACTCCTCTCATGGCTGGAGGAGTGTGATTGCAGGCAGAGATCTATTAAGAAAGAAAATTGGAAAGGTAATAGGGGATGGTATGGAGACTAACTTATGGACTGACCAATGGCTCATCTCAGACAAGAGAAACTTGTTAATGGGTCCACCTACTGCTGAAACAGCAAACTGGACAGTGGCAAAGCTGATGCACGAAGGCTCTAGAGAATGGAATACTGAGCTACTAAAAGAACTCTTCCCATTGATATGGAAGAACATCAAGTGTATCATTCCTAGCAAAACAGGGTCAAAAGATGAATTCTTCTGGATGGGAACAAAGGATGGTAAATACACTGCAAAATCAGGCTATCACTCAGCTATGGACGAGAATGAAAGCAGCCAACAACTAGCGAATGAGTTCAACTGGGTTGAGGAAGTATGGAATCTAAAAACTGCCCCTAAGATCAAAACGTTCATCTGAAAAGCAGCAAAAGGAGCTCTCCCAACAGGCATGAACTTGGTCAGAAGAAAGGTGATACCGACAGGAAACTGTCCGAGGTGTGATGAGCCTGAAACAACAAACCATTGCTTCTTCAGATGCAGGCTAGCACAAGAGGTGTGGCGTCTGGCACCACTATCACGCTTAATCCAAGCTACGGAGAGCGAGGAGGATTTCAAACCCCTGCTACAGCGAGCAAAACACATCCACAGCCTCCCGCCTACAGGGCTAACGATACCAATGTTCCCATGGATATGCTGGGGAATCTGGAATGCGCGGAACCGGAAAATATTCGAAGACAGAGACATCACACCTCAGGAGATAATCACGGAGGCTTTGTTTCGGGCAAAAGAATGGAGCAATGCTCAAATTAACCAAGGAGAGACAAAGATCGCACATGGAAACCAGACCTCACACACACCGATGGGCCATGGGAACGAAATAACATGTTTCACAGATGCGGCTTGGAACAAAGACGAAACAAAAGCCGGACTGGGATGGATTTTCGAATTAGGAGCAGGAAACACCTTTCGGCAAAGAAATCAAGTAAAGAATTTCATTAACTCACCTCTAATGGCGGAAGCAGCATCACTCCTGGAAGCTCTGAAGGACGCAAGACACTTGAACATCCTTAATCTCAGAGTCGCATCAGACTCGGCAAGCCTGATCGCAGCAATCAATGAACGCAAACCACAACCGGAATGTTTCGGATTAGTAAGCGACATTATCAATATGTCATTCGGATTTAATAGGTGCATCTTTCAATTTGTACCAAGAACTGAGAACAAGAAAGCTGATGACCTTGCAAAAAGGGCATTAAGGCAATCTGAAACCTCACTCTCTGTAATCGACTAGGGTTTTTTTTAATGAAAGTTTATCTCTGACCAAAAAAAAAAAGGGAGAGAGACTTATATTAACTTCAGAAGTATATATATATATATATATAGAGAGAGAGAGAGACAAGAGTTGAGAGTTTTGGTCGTAGAAGAAGTAATACTTCTTGTCCTTAATTCATTATCAAAGTGTCACATACAACTCCTATTTATACTAGTGTAAGGCGGTAGAGTAAACCGACTTATATAAATATTAATATAATAATGAAATGGATAATCATCCATTTATAACATTCCTCCTTGATTATCCATCTTGTATTACGTACTGCCTCATTAAAAACTTTATCATGGAAAAACCCAGTGGGATAAAAACCATGACAAAGAAAAGAGTACAACGACGTAAACTCCCCCTGATGGATAGAAATGATCTTTTCTTCACAAATCTCGTAAATGTCGCATTCTTTTGTTTTGAATATGTTTCTTGAATGTTGTAGTGGGAAGCGCCTTTGTAAATAGATTTTGTTCAGTTGCTCTTGATATAACCTTCATTGGGTTGGATGACACATGCAACATTATCTTCGAACACATTTGTTGGCTCTTTTCTCGGTGTCTAGCCCGCCAACTTATGGTAATGAGTCATGGATCTAGTCCATACTCATTCTCGATATGACTTATGAAATATGATAATCTTCTCGTTGATGTGAAGACGTGACAATCAACGTCTGCTTTCGAGAATGCCACGAGATCGCAGTACTTCTCATTGTAAAAATGGATCCGGTTTGCGATCGAGCTTTATGTGGATCAGATAAATATCCTGCATCTGCAAAAACCAAACAAGACCAAGCGCAGAATTTCGAGGATAATATAATTCCAAGTCAATCATACCTCGGAAATATCGAAGGATGTGTTTTATCCTGGCCCAATGTCTCTATGCAGGAGATGGATTGTATCTTGCAAGCAGATTAGTAGCAAAATCTATATATGGTCTGGTACGCTGTGCAAGATACATGAATGCCCATATAGTGCTTATATAAGGTATTGATGGACCCAATATTTCCTCGTTATCTTCACAAGGTCGAAATGGATCTTTGTTAACATTAAACGATCTATTGACCATTGGAGTACTCAAAGGATTTGCTTTATCCATATTAAAGCATCTTAACACCCTTGTGGTGTAATTTGATTGATGCACAAATATATTATCTTGGACATGCTCTATTTGGAGCTCAAGACAAAATTTTGTCTTTCCAAGATCTTTGATTTCAAACTCTTCTTTCATATGAGTTCTTGCATCATCAACTACCTTTTGAGTTCCAATAATGTTCAGGTCATCAACATAAACAGTAATGATCACAAATCCTGAAGAGGATTTCCTTATAAATACGCAAGGGCATATCGCATTATTTATAAATTCTTTCTTCAACAAAATTCGCTTAAGCGATTATACCACATGCGTCCGGATTATTTCAATCCGTAAAGTGATCGTTGTATTTTGACCGAACAATTTTTTTTCCAGATTCTTTTGGAATCTTTGATCCTTCTGGGATCTTAAATCCGTCTGGGATTTTCATATATATGTCACTATCTAGTGATCCATATAGATATGTAGTCAAAACATCCACAAGGTACATTTCTAGATTTTTCAATGCCGTTAGGCTCATTAAGTACCTGGATGTGATTGCATTCATTACCGGGGAATATATTTCATCATAATCAATCTCGGTCTTTGAGAAAACCCTTATGCCACAAGATGTGCTTTATTTCTTATGACTTCGTTTTTCTCATTTCATTTTCGCACAAAGATCCATTTACACCCGAGAAGCATTACATCTTTAGGTGTATTAACCACAGGTCCAAACACATTTCTTTTATTGAGGGAGAGTAATTCTTTATTGATGGATATTAGTCATTTCTCCCAATCGGGCCTTTTCTGGCACTCCGATACGGACCTTGGTTCTGGATCATTTTTATTTTTCAAGATCTTTGGATACAGAAAAAGGAGAACATTCCATCATTATATTTTATTTCATTTCTAGCCCATAGTTTTTCATGTTGGGCGAAGTTAATGGAATTCTCATACTTTTTCTGCATCATATTCGCCTTCAAGACGAATTCCTTTTATTTAAAATAACTCTTCTTTCACGAGATTTATAACTTGGGATGCTATATTTAAAATAACTTACCTTTCACGATGTTTATAACTTCGGATGCTTGAGGAAAATCTTGTCTCTTCAGCCTTTTCTTCCCCTAATTATCTTTATTAACTTGCGACAACTTTTCATAAGTTTCGCTCTAATAGTGTTTCCGGAAACATATTTCATTTGGCCAATACTTTTATCTCTGCACTCATCTTTGGAGCGGAGATTCATAATATTCATTGTCTCTCTACACTCATCTTCGGAGCGGAGACTCGTGATCCTCATTTTCTCTCTACGCATAACTGCAGAGCGGAGATTCATGAGCGCTATATCATTCATTTTGTCGACAATCATATCTGTCTTTGGTTCATATTTTCCCGTAATGACATGGTTAATCGAGATCTCTTTATCAATATCATTGATTTCATTCAGGTACCTGATCTTATTATTAACCAATGCCAACGGTCTCATTACTCCTTTTCGGGAGTTTAATCCTCATTTCAATAGTCATTTGCTCCTTTTTCTTTATGAGGATTTACTTTAGCTTTGGAACCAAAGGGGTCTATCACGTTTCTCACGTGCCATAGACACACTATTATTATAGGAGCATTCTCAGCTGGAATATGAGATTTCTTTGAACTTCAAGTTCATCATTCATTTATGCAAGGATCACAATGAAATCTCATTCATCAGCATTAGATTTGCAATATATCTGAATAATGATCCTTTGAAGCTTTGAACCTCAAGTTCACATTCATTTGTTCAAGGATTCCAACTATTCATAATTCTCTTTATAATGATGGGAGAAAAATCTCACCACAATGATAATATGCAAATCTTACAACGAGCACATCACCGAGTGATAGCTCAACATTATTAGAGCGAGATTTATCTCCAGCTCTTACGTTTCATCCTCTGTGGATGTTACTTATATGCGGTGTGGAAATCATATATCTTACATCCATGCTAAAACATGGAGATTAAATTTCACCATAATTGGTCATTGTAATCTCTTAGATTTGTTTATAAATAAGCTCATTTTGAGTGTGAACATAATCATATGTATGCATAAGTTTATCTCATCGACAATAAGTGACAAATTGCATAACATGAACTCACCAGAGTGATCAAATCTAGGATTTCATTTTACCAAAACTATCAACTTATTGTCGATGTGGGATTCTTTAATTCTCCCCCTCGAGATGATAACTCTTCCAGAATATCCATCTCGAATGAATCCCATTCTAAGATCCACAACATAACCAACTTTGGTCATGCATTACTTTCTTGGATCCTTTTTGAACTTTCACCTCGCGTGATTGGTAGGAGGATCAAGATAAGCCAAAGAGTGTATACACTAGGTGTTATCATTTGGTGATTCTCTCAATCCTCCCCCTAACGCGGGGAATTCACTTTCATCAAACCATCATACAAAATGAGCTATTTCAACCAAAATAGTGATTTGGCCATGAACCATATGATTCAATCATATTTATAATTCGGAGGACATCATCGGCACTCTTCCAATGTATGTTTCCTCTCCGATGTAATGCAAATATTTTCAATGTCATTTTATCTCTCTTTCGATATATCTCCGGTACTTAACAAAAGTCCGCGAGATTTTAGGAGAATATAACATTTGGTTCCCCTCAGCATTGAAAATTGGCTAATCCATGCCTTTCATAATCTTTGCATTACCTATAGGATACTCACGCTTTCGGCGGAGTCCTTTATTTTTTAAGACAAGAGAAATATCGTCTACAACGTGCACTGTAACATTGTTTGTCAGACCGATTCTTCATCATGAATCCCAATTCATGATATCATGTTATGTCAACCTAAGTTCTATGTTGATCCCATCAACAAGAAACTTGTGACATCAAAAAAAAATTCAATCGAGATGAAATCGGTTTAATATCGTTTCTCTTGTCTTATGTACTTTTTCATACAAATTGGCTAAATATTTTGGCATACGACATGTACATATCCAATTTCATTTTATGCCAAACATGTAACAAACATTCTCGTTTGTGTTTTCATTACACAATTTTTCATTTAACTTATGAGACTGGAATCTCTTTCCACGTCCAAGTCTACCACCTTATTTATAAGCGACCACGGACTCTACCGTGTCTGTATTCTCGTCATAAAAAATTATCACAATTACTGGTTGCTACGACATTCACTTTTGATAATGAAACTTTTGAGAATGGAGCCAATCCAGTTAGACGAGCATGATGGTTCATTATCTTTCAAGCCATCATGTAAGTGGTGACGTAAAATATCATTTCATTCGATGTTGTTTTAGAGGAGGCATAGCCTACGACTCGATTCAGGAGGAAGCAAAACCTTCTACTCCAGAAATAATTCAACATAAAAAAATCATCTCAGGACGACAACATCCATGTGATTTTTTTTCTCAAGAAATGATAAATTTAAATGCATAAATTGAAATGCATAAATTTAAAGGCATAAATTTAAATGCATAAATTTAAATGCATAAATTTAAACGCATAAATATAAATGCGAAATTTAAATGCATAAATTTAAACGCATAAATATAAATGCGAAATTTAAATGCATTAATTGAAAAGTTAGATTAGTAATCGAGGAGGCAATGCCTACCATAAATTCAAGGAGGAAGCATAATCTCTCACTCCATAAATATGATCTGAAGTGACATAGTCTACCATATGATCAATTTGTGTAGGCATAGCCTACCATAATTATAAGGAGGAGGCTTAACCTACCACTCCATAAATATGATCTGAGGTGACATAGTCTACCATATGATCATGATCGTGAAAGCATAGCCTACTTATAACGATCGGTTCGGAGAAGGCAGTGCCTATCTTTCCGAAAATAATATATGAACAGAAATATAAAAGATATAGTTTTTTCGTAAAATAAATTGGTTATAATTAAACCTCACCTTTTTGGTATTTGACCGGATCCGGATCGAGAGACGGTCGTGCTGATAACGTGTTATATAATAATTATTATAACTAAAGATGAGATATGTATAGCATATATATATATATATATGTAAGTATATGACTTTTCTTTTTTGTTGGAGAATGAAAACGAGAGGGAGAGAGACTTATATTAACTTCAGAAGTATATATATAGAGAGAGAGACAAGAGTTGCGAGTTTTGGTCGTAGAAGAAGTAATACTTCTTGTCCTTAATTCATTATCAAAGTGTCACATACAACTCCTATTTATACTAGTGTAAGGTGGTAGAGTAAACCGACTTATCTAATCTATTAAAACATGAAGGTTTGTCATGGTACATAAATGTTGTTCCCGAAATTTGCCCTTGATATTATTAGGATTTGTAACCTTCATTAAGGGTAAAACTGTAAAACAATTTATATTTGATTTATTATCTCTACAATCCATGTTTCCAAACAAGACAATTATTAAACATGTAGCCAAACAACCAAAATCTAATGGGTCCCACTTTCCTAATTAATTAAAATCAAAACAAATTAATTGATAAATATAATTAATAATTTATACATCAACTATTATATATAAATTAAGATTCTCTAATTTATGATTTAATTCAAAATATATTTATAATATATTTTAATATCTCTTTATTTTGTTTCATATATATATATATACATATTACGATTGATGTTTTTACGATTGTACTTTTTAGCAGGTTTTTCCATCAAACTGAAAAATATTTAATTAATTAAACGGGTTGAAAAATTAATTAGCCAATCTCGATTATAAATTTTCTATAAAAAAATTCGCATATAGTAAATAATTTCAGTTGATATATTTTAAAATTAATAAAATATTAAAATGATTTCATACTTATATTATTCAAATATTTGAAGCGTCAAATTATGTTTTATGTTTGAATGAAGTTTTTAACGGATAGTTCCATCAAATTTGCAAATTATATATACGACTACAACATGTATTTTATAAAATAATATTTTAGATAAATAAAATAACAATTAAACATATACCACATAACTTTTAAAATAGTTGTTTTCACATATATTTATTTTTTCCAAACTATGATCTTACGATACAACACAGATTAAAATATATAATGCGAAATCGTTATTTTAATCTCTTAATCCTTACGATATATCTCCTCCAAATAACACATAATTCATTTAAAAAAACTAAATTGATAACTCACTGTTATAATGTTGGTTAAACAATTATAATCAAAATTAGATTACATAATTAAAAATCTAAACTACTATTAACAAAATGAATAAAGAGTAAAATTTGTAAAGAAAATTATACCCACACTTAGAAGTGTGGATCAAAATCTAGTATAAATATTAATATAATAATGAAATGGATAATCATCCATTTATAACACCTAGAAGTTTGAACACATTTATATATAGATTTTTTTACATATCATACTTTAGTACCACAACAACGAAAATTAAATATATATCAAGTTCCAAAAAAAGATTAATTGTTTTTAACATTTGATGCTCTCTCTCTACTTCTCAGATCTTCTATTGCCAACCCGGGAACTCGTCGATGGACCACATTCCTTTATTAAAAACATCAACTGTCAACATCCATTTCCATTCATTCACAATAAGGCTGTAATAAATCCTACCAACATACATATATTATCATTAGTTTTTACAAGGCTCTACTAACATCACACAATATACATCATAATTTTAATAGGTTTTAAATATATACTAGATTTTGACCCGCGCTTAGAAAACGCGGATTTACTTTTCTTTACAAATATAAATTTTATTTATTTTGTTATTACTAATTAAATTTTTTTAATTATGCAATCTAATTTTTTATAATTTTTTAATCCGCATTATAAAATAAATTAATAATTTAGATTTTAAAAAGAAAAGTGTGTTATTTGAGAGGAGGTAGTAATTAATAATTTATGTTTTTATTAAATTAAATATATATATATATATATATCAATTGGAATTAATTTATACATATATTTGTTTTAAATTCGTGCAAAGTTTATTTTTAGAATTCGAAATTGGCTAATTTATTTTTTAACCCGTTCTTATAATAGTTTAAATATTTTACAATTTGATGGAACAACCCGCTAAAAATGTAATCGTAAAAGAAAAATTCTTACGAAATAAATTAATTTAATATATTTATATAATATAAAAATAAATATTTATATTTGAAACAAAAAAATAAAGAAGATATTAAAATATATTATAAATAAATTTTGAATATAATCATAATTAAAGAATATCATCTTATATATATAAATAGTTGATGTTTAAATTATTTAGTTATATTTATCAATTGATTTAATAGTTTCATGTTTATACATATATATATATATATATATATATTTATTATTGAGAATTAGAAAAATGAAACCCATTATATTTAACTTGTTTGGATACATATTTAGTAATTGTCTTGTTTGGAAATATGGATAATAGAGAAAATGTTATATTCTTTAATTTCCCTTAATAAATATTAAAAACATCTTTAAATCTTAAATGACACAAATTGTAAATAACACATACCCTAAAGGTTAGTTTTTAACGATTCTAATTTTTTAATAGTATTGATTAGATGAATCGAATAGATTTTGATTAAGTGCGGGTTTAATCGCAAAAAGTACAATCGTAAAAACCTGCTAAGTATAAAACTTCATTCAAATATTTTTCAGTTTGATGGAAAAACCTGCTAAAAAGTACAATCGTAAAAACATCAATCGTAATATGTGTATATATATATATATATATATATTTGAAACAAAATAAAAAGATATTAAAATATATTATAAATATATTTTGAATTAAATCAGAAATTAGAGAATCTTAATTTATATATAATAGTTGATGTATAAATTATTCATTATATTTATCAATTAATTTATTTTAATTTTAATTAAATAGGAAAGTGGGACCCATTAGATTTTGGTTGTTTGGCTACATGTTTAATAATTGTCTTGTTTGGAAACATGGATTGTAGAGATAATGTTCTATTCCCTAATTACCCTTAATGAAGGTTACAAATCCTAATAATATCAAGGGCAAATTTCGGGAACAACATTTATGTACCAAGGCCAAACTCCAATTTTTTAATAGTATTGATTCAGGGAACACAACAAACTTTTTTATTAAAAAAACGAGAGAGAGCGTGCAAATTAAATAAATACCTCACCCGAACTTATACAGCGGTAACTGTCGACATTAATTTTGTTCGGAATATCATCATTTGGTAACTCATCACTATGCACCGACATAGACGAAGACGAAGATGAAGATGAACAAGTTTTGAACTGATTCACATCATCTTTCAACAGTTCTTCAAATAACTTTTCGAATTCTTCTAAAGTTTCGTCCCCCTGTTTTCCAAATTATGCAAATATCACCATCACCACTAATTTACCACCAGCGTATACTTGCAAAATATAAGTAGTTTGCCTAAAAATACAAAAATTAAGAAATATATATGTATATATTTTTAAAAAGAATTATTAAAAATGTAACTAAAAACCCGTTTAACAATCATAAAAGAAACAACTAAATACTACTATTGGTTACACACTTTTTAGTAAAATTAAAAGATCTTTAATAAAAACAACTAATAATACTACCTATATTTCTTAAAAAATGATGTTTTATAGTTTTCATACAAATTAAAAAATAATTAATATTTAGTTATAAATACATTTTTTTTATTAAAACACTTTCATATAACTATAAACCAATAGTAATTCAATATAATTTTTGGGTTCACAATTTATAAACATTTAACTAATAAAAATTGTATACAAAACCTAAAACATCAATCTTTTTGAAACAATATTTTTTCTAAAACATCAATCATAAAAAAAACAGAGGAAATATAAAACAAAAGAAAAACACTAAAATTATTTATACATTGAAATATAAGGAGTAGTAATTAGTAATAGTAATTAAGCAATAATCAATTTGTTACCGTAGACTGAGTTTGAGCCATCAGAGTCACCATCTCATCTATGAAATCAGCCATTCCCTACACAAAACCCAACATAATTAGAAAAATTAGATATTAAAAACTCATTTGCTTCAAAGCGTTATGTTTTTTTTTCTTAATTTAATTTATTTTTGTCAGCAACATGCACTATATCCGGTTTGTATATGAGTCATACCATAATCAAAAACCACTATGCAACAAATATTGGTCAACTTATGTATTTTTTTTTTTAAAAGTAAGGAATAAGCTTTTAGAAATATCGGAGATGGTTTGAACTCGAGCACGAGAAGTTATGTTTTAATGTCAGAAATATCTAGATGGAGAACTTACAGTTTCGTCGTCATCACTGTCATACGCTCCGACGTCATACAATAACTTCTTGTTCGAATCCGACAAAACTGTTTTAGATAACACAAAATTAATTACTAAACCGGAACAGCACAACGATAAAACAAATCAGACCCGGTTCAAAAGAAAACCCATTATTACCAGAATAGGCTCGTTGAACAGATTGAAACTTCATATTGGCTTTGTCTTTCTCATTTTCTTCACGAAACCGATCTGGATGCCATTTCTACATACATCGAACAAACAAAAAATTGTAGAACCGGATCGCATTCAAGCACTATTACTAGACCAGATATGAAAACAAAAAACTATGGAACAAGAACGAAACAGAGGAAAAGATGTAAGAAACCAGAACAAGGTTCTTGTAAGAAAGTCTGAGATCTCCTTGTGAACATTCGTTGTTCAAATCCATAACAGCATACAAGTCTTCCTTCTCCATTGATGATGATATTGGAACAGAGTTCATGGTTAAGTTAAAGTCGACGAATTTATCGGAAGAAACAACGAGAATGGATCGAAAATCAATGTGTGGTATTTATGAGATGCAGTGGATTTGGAAACGTGGAAGAAGAGAAGCGAAGAGAAAAGAAAATAAACAGAGTTTCTGAGATTGGGGTATCGTGCTTCGTGTTTTTTGTATAATATATAGTTTTTATGGTATTTAAATGTAACAAAGAATGCTCGAGAAACTCGCCACTTGAACTACTTTGTCTTTTATATTTATCCTCGTTTTAGCAACCAACTTTATAAAAAGATGTACTACTACTACTATTGTTTTCTATTTTCTGATTATACGCAATCAATTTTCGATCTTCTCCTTTTTCTGCTTTAAGAATTAAATGAACAGAATATTACACTAAGATATTATTGAAAATTACGATAACATTATCAAACCAAAAAAAAAAACATTTTAAAAGATAAATATCAAGGTAAAGCTTTGGTTTTGTTTTGTTTAGAAAGTAATCAAACGTGTACGGAGACAGTGATTAGAGATGCTAAACGTCATTAGAGATCTGATGCCGTGACCCTACATTTGTACCCACCTTATTCTTATCGGTTCAAACGTTAGTCATAATCTCGTTATTATCCTAATAATATTTTTTTTTTTTTTATTCATCATCAATTTAAGGTATAGTTTTTGAGCAACTTGCCTAATATGGCCCACATAACTTTATGTCTTTACTTTTTTGTTCTATTAAAGCCGAAACAACTTGCTATAAGTGTCAACTCACAAACGTTTTTAATGTCCAACAACTTGGATCCAGTTAACCCAAATCCCGGTTTAACAAGTTAACCAAAGAACATCAAAGTTTCTTTTATGGTTCTCAAAATGGTTTTCATGTCATTCTCAATGCTTTGATCCAGTCAAATTCGACTCGGAAATCGCCAGCGCCTAATTTAGCTCCAATAAAGCCACCTCCTTGTGAATTAACAGATAGAGACATGCCCACAACACGACCTGGATTCATCTCCATTTCTGCATCTATCACATTTCCTTTCCATGTTGGTAAGTACCGAGCCAGAGGAACCTGAGAAAGAAAATTGTCAAACTTAGGTTTTGGTTATATAACAAAAAAAAAACATTTTTTTAAAACCAGTTGCCTTGTGGAAGAAGTATGAGACTTGCCTTAGCTGTATACCAGTTTCCCTTTGGAGCAAAAACAAAAGCCTGCCATGAGTTATCTTCTGCTTGTCCTGGCGAGTTTACCCAGTTCTCTGTATATATCTGAATTAAAATCTCGGTTTAGTTTACGAGACTAATAGATGTGCTCCTATAAACCTTGTGTGTTGAGCATGAGACTCACAGTAGAGATATAGCATCTTCCATCTCCTCTGAGCCTCAGGGCAATAGAATCATACCCGTCGAGATCAATGAAGCCATCAAACTACAGAAAGGAGAAGGTGGTTTTAGTTAAGTTGTGCTTAAAGCCTTAAACTCTAGTCAAACTTTTGGTTTAGATTGATGATGTGATGATTAGTAAGATAGAAAAAGCTGTGTGTGTTAACCTTCTTCGAGCGCATTCCACAGAAACCACTCCGGTTGATATTCCATTTGGAACCTTCGCTCATGTCCGTAGAGAGGTTCCCAGAGAAAACACCTGGGAAGAGATATAAGGTGAAAATGGTCACATTCCGATTGCAGAAATAAGCATGATGACACTTGGAAACAATGGTACAAGAATCAAGAAACCACATACATTCATTTACATGCATGTAATTTCACCAGAGGCACAATAAAGAACCTAAACGGCTAAACCCAAACTAATTGTAGATCAAGAAAATTATGGTGTGGAGAATACTAATTAACATTTTCATGCCTCCCTATATGAGCAAACGGCAAGTCTGTTTGAAAATCTATCTTGCACAAACTGGTTGTGTCAGAACCAAGCGAGAAAGCAACAAACGAAAAAGGCGAAGCACACTTGGCCACATTATATATACTAACCAGTGCAATCTGATCCATTTCCTCCATCTTTAATCTCCAATGAAGCCGAAGATAATCCTATAAAGTAAATATACAAGAAGATAATGAGCAGATCACATGAAGAATGTCTACGTACTGCGGATATTCAGAAATCTTATTTCGTCTCAATAACTGTTAATACGAATCAACGAGGAATGAAAATAAAAGAAAATTTTCAAAACAGAACATGATTATGAAGAGATGCCTGAACCTGTGTGTTTTAAGTACCTCCATATTCAGAATCGGAATACAGGTGCCATGTCTTCAGGTCTTCTTTTGAATTGAACTTGAATATACACTTCTCCACAGGCGGTACCCATTCTTCCAGTTCCCACGTTAGAGCTAAAGTATGTACATCGTGACAACAAGTTAAAAAGACTAGCTAAAAGGCTGCAAAGCATAATGGTAAGAAAACTTTCATCCCTAGAGAAACAAGTCTTGAGACATAATCTTTCTTTCCAATCAAAGACATTTGATTATTAGTATTCGCGACTTTTAAATGGAAAAAGATACCGAAACCAATAGCAACAAATTCAATAAGTAACAAGAAGTGTCAAACATGTTAATTTGACTAAAAAGTGCCAAGAGAATAATAACGAAAAATACCCTTCTTTGTTGCATTCACCGAGGCTTGCCACAATGATCTAAATCGTGACATTCTTCTAAACCTCCTGGCTGGTCAATTGCTTTCCCAAAAAGGCAATGGAGAAACCCTGTACAACAATAGACTAATAAGAGATCTTAGTGGACAGTAAGTATATTAACTTCAGCTAATTCGGAGTCAAAGATAGGATCTAATGCAAGACCTTTTTGGATCCATCCGAAGAAAAATTGAGCAGAAAACAATGCATTCCCTTAAAAACCTACACTTGCGGAAGAAGACTATCTACCCACTGAGGCATTTCAGCAAACACTTGGAAGACAAAAAAAATTGATAAAATCAACATCGACCCATAAAGGAAAACAAAACGATGAACGACGAATACATTCAAAGCTTAAACCAAATAAGATCATAGAGACCAATCGACAAGAGTGTGGTTAAATTGAACACTAACTAATCATAGTAAAAGGCACACATATCAAATCATCAAGACAAAGGATGAGTAGTTTTAACCTGAGTTTTTCTTTACGTACATACAATACACACACTCCACTAATTACGCCGTCGCCGCCGTTTCACAGTCACTGGCAACGTAGGCCACCGATTAGCGTCAGGTAAACTCGAAGCCCAGCGTGGAAGAACCACATCGGTCGTTTCATAAGTCCCGTTTCCATGTAAGATGTCATTCATTTCATTATTTTAGCCCATGTGGCCCATCAAGGCCCAATACTGTCGTTTGGCTTATCTGGTTTTCTTATGAATTTAGTGCCACTTTTTTAACCTCATTTCAAATCCAATCTAAATTGGAACTGACATTCGAATATTATGGCAATCTTAACTCTGTTCGGATTATAGTTTCTTATATATAGGCCCTGTTCTTTGTATAGTCTAGGGCTGGGCAAAAAATCCGGAAATGAAATACCGAACCGAACTCGAACCGAAAAAGAGGAACCGAACCCAAACCCGAACCGATAAAATACCCGAATGGGTCCTAAACCTCTATATCCGAAGAACCGAAACCGAACCCGATCCGAACCGAGAACCGAATGGGTATCCGAAATATCCGAACTACAATTATATATCCAAAATATTAATTATATTTTTACTTAACATAACATAATTATTTAAAACTATAATTACAAACTCATATATATTGGTTAGTTTTAGATCAAAATAGCTAAAATATCCAAAATAAATGAACTATACGAATTTTTTGCTATATTAGTCTCATTTTAACAATTTTTTGTTCAAATTAACCAATTTTTATTTTTGTTTTATGATTTTATGGGTACCCGGACCCGAATCGAATCTGAATGGAACCGAACCGAACCCGAACCGAAATTATAAAATACCCGAATGGGTCTTATATGCCTAGACCCGAAAACCCGAAAGATCCGAATCGAACCCGAACGGGTACCCGAACGCCCAGGCCTAGTATAGTCGTTGAGACGAGCAACTGCGATAAGAAAATTTGTCATAACTGCTAGAAAATAGTCGCAATTTTTCATAAAAGGAATCGTTGATTACTGTTGTGAAGTTTTATAACCTTCGCTTGAAATTCCAACAACACTTTTTCAGATCTGCGACACCTTTTTCTCTTTCATGCGACGGCTTTTTCACTATCATTTTGCTTTCATTGTCGTCCTTTTGCTTTGGTTCTCATGCTATTATAGTCGTTTTACTCTATCGCCGTCGTTTGTTGCAGCGACTATACAAAAGAACAGGGCCATAATCTAAACTAAATAGCAATACATAATAATTTCTGTGAAAGCCTCTTTGGTCCGAAAGTTGACCAAAAATTCATTATTGTTCCTACAAAAATATGTAATTCTAGTTTTACAATGCGACTAGTAAAAATAGATTCATATACTAACACCCCGACTCGTTCTATAAAATATAAAACAACTTAAGACGCCACAATTTGCCGAACACCGCAAATAGTCCCTAAAGTTAGATTAGTCCATCTGTGATATCTGACCTTCTCGACTAAAATCTAAGACTTACCAATCATAAAATTACAACATGATGCAATATTAGTGATAAAATGTCTATTATAAATGTGGTATAGATAAAACTGTCGTAAATCATCGTAAAATTATCTATTATCAAATTATCCATATAATATTCTAATAATTTGTAATAAGTGATTATTCAAACGACCTAAAAAGTAATTAGAAAAGTTTTTATTCACAATTGACAATTAAAATAAACATGTTAAGAAAATTGATGAAAATGAACTATTTGATGGACTACATAATTTCTCATCAAGTTTAATGGTTTCTATCACCTCTTAATCCTTTAATAAAACAATTTAATTTTCATCCCAATGTATACATACAGAGATGTAATGAACAAGACATAAGTAGATGAAGTTTGCGGAAAGGACACACCGAGTGACTTCTCAATCATTAGCATGTCGGAGAAGCAATTAAGAAACTTAATTAAACTTAACAACGAAATATCTCCTCTTGAACAAATATGCTATTTTAGATAAAGTCCTCGAGACTTAATAATATTCCGTGCGTCCCTTTCGTCAGCACCACGACAATTATCAGTACTTGTATGTTGAACAGATGGTAAGCAAGTAGTATTAACCATAAATTTATTATCTTATCTTATTAATCTATTAACTTTAATAAACTTCTTAAGAAACTAATATTTTTTTATATGGCTGAGAGTTCAGAAACATTAAAAATGAGTATGTAAATATCTGCAACTAGAAAAGAGAGTAGGGCCATGAAATTGGGACCAGGTCACCAACGCGTCATGAGAGCGACCAATATTATTTGCAAATTTTTAACAAGGCATATTACGATTTATACAAAAATATATATCTGAAATTGACACCATAAATATGATATGATACACATAGGACCGTATCTCAGATATCTAGAGTTCCGACGGTTTTTTTTTTACAACAAATGTTAAAAAGAACCATAGTTCTCGATCATCTATATCGGTGACTCGAGACCGATATGAACACTATTTCATAGTCTGATGTGAGCATTTTGTGCTAAGCTATCCGTCGTCAGATTGTTTTTGCGAGGTATATGCTTGAGGCCAAATATCATAAAGAACTTCTTTCTTCGATCGAATTCCTCCAAGTGAATTTGGAAAACTGGCTAGTCCTCTGGTTCAGATACTATCTTCACCAATTTCGAACGGTCCGTTGCAAAAGTTATATGAGTTTGTTTGAAGAATTTCGTGCATTTCATGGCCCAAATCAAAGTTTCGAATTCCACATGAAGAGGGGATAAACTTATTCTGGTATTCATCGAACTCATCATAATATTTACATCTCCCTCATAACAGTTATACCATCTTTGTCCCAAAAATACATCTCCTTCTTTATAAGATCCGTCCACAATACACCATTTCCCTTTTTGAACCAAACTGTTTGCAGATCTGTGAGACTCTCCCAAATGTTCAGAGTTTTCCTTTGTCCCAATTAGTTGTGCATCTCCCCAGGTTACAAATTCTATTTCCGCCAACCTCAATATTTTTTTTAGAATCTTGATCAATCTGATTATATATCATATCATTTCTGTTTTTCCATATATACTATAAAATCCACAGAAATTGACTTGTGTCATGAGGATGTAATTTTTAGAATAAGTAGTACATATTCGTATAATCCGATTTTGTAGGAAATTATGATGAATTTGTAAGTTCCGACGGATTTTAAAAACGAGATTTATTAATTAACGATTTTAAAAGTATACAAAATTGTATTTTAAATAACCACAGTGCAAAAACATATGAAAAATGTTCATTAATTTTTTTTGTTCGTTTTGTATAAATAAAATGGATCTTTCCGAATTTTGAATCAGTTCAAGACTAGCTAGTTGGCAATGTGTATATGTAGTATGTCTTTTTGTAAATTGTAAAAAAATTGGGTTTTATGTTCATAATTTTCTCCAGATCTAGAGTCAGTTTTTAGAAATTTTGATCTAAAAATAACATTTTGTATCAAATGTGGGTTAAAACTTAAATCCGGAATATAAAGTAACCAACTCCATTACACTACCATTACACTACCAACATTGGTAATTTCCGTAGTATCTTAGGAACTCTTCCGGATTATAAACAAAACACCATGAATATCAATGATATAAATCATTGCTAGTAATTTCTTAAAAATAAAGAAGGATAAATAGATAAATTTATTAACTGGGATCGTCATCATATTCATCATTTTCTAAAATCTGTATTAATTCAAGCAACTTCAAACATCATTAAAGTCTTTTTTTTTTTATGTCATGAGACTCATGACTCATGATAAAGATTCCGTTACAAAAATAGAACAAAAGTTACAAAACCGTCACAATAAAAATAAACAATAGAAACAAAGGCGACCATAAAATAAGTTTCTCTGAAATCATCATTCTTTGAGTTGTCTGTTACAGTGAAAGGATATATATGTTATAATATATTTTAATAGAAAATAACTTTAATTTTGTTGGTTGTAACAAAGTAAGAAGCTACATACACTCATCATCATCATCACAAAATTGCTCGAGAAAAAAAAACAGAAGCAAATGACATGGTTTATGAGATCACGTTTTGATCACACACCGCATCGAATCAAAATACAAATCAGCAGCAACAACAAAAATAACAAAACATACAAAGTATACATTATACGAAATAAATATGTAAAAAAATCGTTCGGTCGAAGTCAATAAGTATAGAACTCAGCCAATTCTTCAACGGATCCTCCTTCTTGACCAGTCTTGAGCATCCACAACAAATGCTCAAACAAAACAACTTCACAAGCTACAACAATCTCACGATCTTGTTCGACGGATCTAGAAGACGACCGATCCACAAGTTCTTGGAAAAGTGGGTGAGAGATGATGTCGGGTCTAAGCATGTAAGGTCGTCGAGTCTGACCAACATAAACAACATGGAGATTGTCCTCTGAGAGCTCATCCGAGACGGCGGCGGAGGAGGATGAGTGTTGGTGGTTCTTGGCGAAGGAAGGCCATTTCTTTATCGCCGACTTGAGCTTTGTCAGCTTCCCTACTTTCGCCATTGCTTATGAAACAAACCTCTTTTTCTTGGATTTGGAACAAGAGAGTTGTTGAAACTACGTAGGGTTTAGGGTTTATGAGGATATATGATTATATGAGTGTGTGTGTGTGGGTCAAAATATTGAATGAGAATGGAAATGTTTGAGATGTTCTTGGGAGGAAATAACGAGGAAGGTTCGTGTATAAATATTGAGTGAGATAGAGAAAGAGATAGTGAACGTATAAGATGCATGACCCACTGATTGATGCATAACAGCTAAGAGAGATGAGGACATAAATGGCAAAACTAGTATTTCTGTGCCCATTGTTTTCCTTCTTAGATCTTATAATCGAATTTTAGATTCTATATAAATAGATTTCCGTAATATATATTACGACAATAACTGATTTATTTTCATGTAATTGTAAATATACTACAAATGTCAATTAACAAAAATCAATGTATAGACATGAATGATAATATAAATTTGTAACATATGAGATAACAACACAATTATATAAAGTTCAAAAAAACAACACAACTATATAACATACATATATTTTTGGATTATAATCCGGAACTTCTACGGCATTAAAAAAATTAATATAAAATATTATAAACTCTGTTTTTTGCATTAGTTTTAGTTGCTATGTTTTTAAGAACTCTCTTTCTCACATTTTTGTAAATAGTTATTTTTTGTTTTGTTTTATTTTTTTGTTTTGACAAGAAGTAGTTCTTTTTGTTGATAAGTAAATAATAATCACATTTCAACAAAGAAAGATAAATATTTAATTTAATTAAATTAGATTAACATGACAAAACCATTGGATCATATGTATACTATTTTTTTGGGAACTTTTGTGTACTATTTTCTTACCTATGACATTTTTTTGTCTACATAGAGGCCACTCATCATAAATCAATATATGAAAGTTCTTGATAAACGCATATATATTATATGTTTATTCAGTAAGTTTCCGTTGGTGTGTGGATGTGTAGGCAACCTCTTATTGCGTGTTGTTGTTTAATGATCAGACAAAGAGTGATGTTGTTAAGATAACGATTACATCTTGTCCACAATTTTGTTGAATATTACCTGGTAATGCTAATTGTTTGTCGTTCATACATAACCAAAATAACAAATATGATCATCGTTTGTCGACTAAATTTTTTAAAAATTTCTTAACTCATTTGAATAACATAAATTATATCTAAATTTCCAAAACGACAACCATAAAACTATTGAAGAATCGCAAAACAAATATGATAATCCACAGACAAAGTTATTTTTAAAACTAACTTTGTTCTTTTAACAAAATACGGTCCTCTTAATTAGTGCACATACATATTTGGAGTCTTAAATATTGAGTACTCTTTATGTCTCAAAATACATGATGTTTTAAATAAAATTGCTGAAATTAATAAACTATTTTTTAAAAAATATATATATAAATATAAATATATTTTTATCTAGAATTTAAAGAGTTAAAATGTCAAATAATATTTAAATATGTATAAAACTTGTAAAATATTTTATAAATTTTTTTATAATCTAGTAATATATGAGACAAAGAATACTAGTATTTATCTAATGTGCTTTAAAAATTCTTAAAGTTAGTTTGGTATTTATGAGAAATTAGGTGGAGAAGACTTTAGTACCGGTCTTTATGGAACAAAAAAAGTTGTGGATGGTAAGCTAATCATTTAAGGAACCCATTTTATATACTTCTTTTTATAAATGGTAGAACATATACCTATTTATAGCAAAATGAATCATATAGTAAGATAGTACTCGCTCATGATTAGACGTTAGATAACTGTCCAATGTCATATATTTACTTATATACTTAGAGCATCTCCATCCATTAGAACCCCATATGGGTTTCTAAATCTATAAAATATTAATATTTATAATTTAATTTAATTATATAATTAAAAGTTAGATTTATAAAAGAACTGATCCACTTAAAGAGGGACAAATGTTTTATGGGGTTCTTAAGTAGAACTCATAGGTTCTTATATAAGAACTCATGGTATCTTAGGAAGAACTCCTCTCTCTCCTCTCTCTTACTTTTTAATTTTTTATTCATTTTAATTGTTAGAACCCCTCTTAAGAAACTCTCATTGAGGATGCTCTTATGTAAGACAATCAAACTACGCCTAATATATTTTTTTTTTTTTGTCAACAACTACGCCTAATAATTTGATCAAGGGTGATTGTTTATAAAAAAGAATTAGAATTTTTGTCTAAAACAGTGAATTTATTGAAGATTAAGAAAGGAAAATGACACACGAACATATAAGCATATATTGTCTATACTCTACACATATATCATATATGCATAAGTATATATTGTCTATATTAAGTAAGTGGTTGTGGTCAGGGGCAGATCCAGAACACATATTTATATGGGGCACGAATAAATAATACAACAAAAAAATAAACATAAACACAACGAAATGATATATATATATATATATATTTTTAGATTTGTTTACATATATAAGAATATATAAAATGATATATGTAATAATAAAAAGCTTTTTATAAAACTAAATTCTTAAACATTTGGTAAATTAGATCCAATTTTTATAATTAACTAGATTTACTAAAAACTATTAGTTTGTTAAATTATAAAATAACATACTAACATTGTAAAAGATTCTAAAATATCATATTAGATTCTAATGTTTTTTTCTTTTATTAAAAAATTAAACATTAGAAAGTTTAAGAGAGAAATAAATAATAAGGGCAGTGGAAATATAAAATGCAACCATTATAAAAAATAACTAAAACCAAAGAGAGAATAAAAAATGGAGGAAAGTGATAAAAAAAAGAACATGAGATAAGCTACATAAAAAATCATAATAAAAAAATATAGGTAACACAAAAAAATGGTGCGAAAGATAATCGAACACTCTACCCATGAGCCATGAGGGTAATTAATGATGTCACCGGCAACCAGTAAAGCTAATTGATCAGCAGCCAATTTAGTTCCTTACAAAATTTAAATAACTAGTGTGGGGCACGTGCCACACCCTTTGCCAACCTAGATCCGCCCCTGGTTGTGGTCTAATCATTTCTATTTGTTGGAGATTCATCATGTTGGTTTAAGATAAAGATCGATTCTTTTCAAACATAAAATTATCTAATTATTTTATTTGATCATTTGTATATGTTAGCTTTTAGTGGTAAAAAATCGAATTTCTATGAGCCTGGGGAATTAATTAGGACTTTGGCTATGATGATTCTGATTATCAATATATATATATATATAAGCAACCTGAAATTTGGAATACTAATTACTTTTGATTCGTAATCACTGTAATGATTTGATTAAATTGGATTATGTTAATTCTACAATTTGAAAATTAGTGCCATATAAATATTTTATATAATAAAATAAAATTTTTCTAAACACAAATTATGAAAAGTTACCATGTGTCATATAAATATTTAATATTTTTTAATCTCTTACAGTTAATATATTTATCTATTTCTAATTTATTAACTAATTTTACATTCATAAATATTTTAAAGTAATATATTATATTTTGATCATAACTAAAATGAAATGTCAATGAATATAAACTTTAAAGATATTTTTTACAGAGTATAATGGGATTTTTTAGATCATCTATTCTTCTAATCTTATATAGTAATGTTTTTTCTTTTTCTTCCATATGTCCCACATAATTTTAATTATTTTTATTTATCGTATTTTTTATTAAATAAAAAGAAAATTGAGTTTGTATATATTCACTATATATATATATATACATATATATCTAAAATATTTTATTTTTACATATATTAATCTCTAATTTACGTAACTCGTAAAACTCTCTAGTTACTCAATATTATATGGTATACTACTTTTTGTTTTCTTTTGTCTTTAGATTTAAATATATTACTGAAAAAGGCTAGAAACTTATTTAAGAGAATTTCTTAGATTATATTAAAACTAGAGTCCAAAATCTTATATATATAATGGGAAACCATTCTTTCTAACTAAGACTCACAGTGTGACACGTGTCACCTTTTTCATGAAAATGGGCTTTAAAAATCGCAGCCCATAGTCCAAATGCATACCAAAAAAATTTAGAAAGCCTAATTTCCAGACCCTCCCCTTCTTCTTCGCTGATTTCATTTTCATTAATTGCCAAATGCTTCAACTCCCCTCAGCCATCGGGAGATCCAAACCGACGACGTAACGAGAGTAGAGCGAATGCGTTGAGAGATCAAGATCTTCGAAGCTACCAAGGTTCAACCCACCTGAAAATTTCCGGGGAAAAATCGAGGGTATTGTATGAGAATGAGATGTTAAGAAATTTCAGTCGGATGCAAGAACTAAGGCTCGACAAAGTCGTTACAGGACCCGGAATAGAGTTCCTCGACAGATCAAAGCTGGTGGGAGAAGCAAAGCACTTGAAACCAGAAATGGAGCCATTGATGTGCGAATATGAGAGAAACAGACTCTAAACCGGTGAGAGACATGAGAGACGAAGTCACGACACTGAATCCAACGTTAAGAGGCTTGGAGTGAGATCAATGGAAGAAATCTTTGTAGTCTTTGCAAGTCGCATGGAAGGTACACGGCTTCTTCTCTAATTGTGCCGTTGTTTTGGTTGTAAATCGTTAACGTCTAAAACGCTATTTTTTTGGATCGTGTTGAGCAGACACCATTACAGACTCCCCTTACAATGTAGCTTTCTGGTATTGCTGATAACTCCTCCATGTATGACATCCCTACTGGCTCAAGTGATTATCCATCTCCTGGAACTGAGAATGGAAGCCACACTGATGTTAAAACAAGACCCAGTCTTTATATGGTGAGCTCTACTTTTTAAAAATGTTGTGCCGCTCTGTAGTGTAACTGCTTATCTAAGTGCTTATAAAGCTTGAGAATATGGTCCTTATTGCAGCAACCACCTTCTCTGTGGACAAATCCAAGGCGTGATGTCAATGTTGGTAAGCACTGTATTACCAACACTAAATGTCTCAGAGAAAATATACATTTCTTAGTTTGTTGTTTGGGATAAAAATGTCTGATGTGCTGCTGCCAGCTTAGGTAGATGGCCTTCATGAGTCTGAGAGAGGAAAGTATAATCAGCAGTTTACGCCAAGTACTACTACTCAAAATCTATATTCAGATCCCTTGAGTTTGAGTTGAAATCTTCTTGCAACACTGATTTGATTAGTGATTTTCTTAGTTACCTCGTCACTGTACAGATCTTTTAAGTCCACTATATCTGAGTGAACTATGGAACGTTTCTGAATTCTTTTTTTTTTTTTCCAAACGGCTTCTTCACACGTTGTACCTGCTTAAAACGCTTTACTGTGTTCGTGGTTACAATGTATTTGTGAGCAATTCAGATTGTATTGTCTCATGGTGAGTTTTTGTGGACTACTACATGATAAAACAGTGTCTTTTCCCGTCTCTTTAGATAGGCTCTCTTTGTTTGATCCAACAAAACATAGATCTCAGTTCTTTCTTTTCACTCTCGAAATATCAGTGTCTTATTTTTTTCCGCCTCATCTCTGTTTGTGAGTTTCATTTACTTTCAGGAACGCAAATATAAGAGTAAATGCCAAGAGTCAGAGTAAGTACTAGATGTTTTATCAACTCACTGTTTTTATATATTCTTACTTCATATTTCATCTGTTCTACTACACATTTGTTAAGTGTCTTCTTGGGGTTAGATCACAGTTTATTATCTCTCACTTTCAGTCTCCTTAATCAATTATACAACAACATACCATAATATTACAAGGAAGTGAAAAATAGAATGTTTGTAACCAAGCACCACCAGATTATCTTCTAGGGCTCTCTTTTTGAGTTGAAACTTTGACTGCAGAAACGGGATATGAAGAGGAAGCAGATCATATAAAGATATCTATAGATTTTCTATCGGAATCGGCTGAAGCAGACTCCAATGTTAGGCTTTGTTGCTTAAGATTTTTTTTTCTTAATGTGCATTCTGTACATGATTTCTAACATCGAACTCGCTTCTGATAGCTATGCAGGCCACTAATTTCAGCATCTGGTCATATCAGGCTGTAGATTTCATATTAGGTAATATTATTCAAACTCTTGAACTGCAAACAAATTACTCAAATCTTGAGCTGCACTTACTTTTTGGAAGGTTACGTTACATTTATACAAAAAAACATGCGTTCCTCTTCTTACTGATTGCACTTTTTGGCATGTGCAAGGGTCACTGAAGAAGCTGATATCAATGGGGAGAAACTTGGAATCTGTTGAAGCATCTATTAGTTCCATGATTGGTCAGTTGATCAGAAGAGTGTGTATTCCAATTAACCGAAATGGTAACTTTATGACCTTATTTATGATTATAACTGTGTTTCTATTTCTGGTTATCATTTCTAACATTTGTTTTTTGTGTTTACAATTTGTTGTAGGGGTGAAACAAATAGAAACAAGTCCAGCAAGCAAGAAAGTTTTCTGCCGATCAAAACAAGGCATTAGCAATGGAAAGAAAGCAATTTCTGTTCACTATGACTACTGGAGCTCAGTCTACACTTTTAACATACCTGGAGTGGAGGAGGACTGTCATTTTCTGAAAGTAAGCCATTTCGGCTCTTAAATACCTTTCTTGTGCCACTTGGTATGTTGTTTTATAAGCAATGATAGTTGACAGCCCTTGCTCGAGGGAAACATCTTCCTCATCTACACTTCCAAAGAGCTCAACTAATTCTTGTGCTGGGAAAGAGATGGTTATGAAAATTCATGGCTCTGATTCTTTTCCATGTTCGAACAATCTTGAAGATGTTTCATCAGACTCTGCTCTTCAACTTCTGCTTGATCTCCCAATAAGTGATGATGATATGAGGTTCTCGGAAGAGAACATTGGCAGCTACACAGAGTCTCATGTTGGTGTTATATCCATGGTTTCTAAATTTTAACCGTATTGAAAAACCTATCGAAGAGAAAAGATTCAAACTTTGTGGATATCAGAAGTAGAGATATATATTTATGTAAATTCTTATTAGTTAGTTTAAGAACTTGAAAAAAAATCCATCTTGATTCTTAGTATTAGTTATTAACTTATTATCAATCATGTTACTAAGTTTACAAAGTTGATTCTTAGTATTAGACTATTAGTTATAACTTCAAACATAGCTTACATCTATAATTATAATGCATGAAATCATTAAAAATTGAAAAGTGTTAAAAAATTGATATAATGTATTCAGTTTGTTTTTCAAATTTTTTTAAGGAAAATAAATTTAAAAATCTCTAATATTGAAAATTATATTTGAAATAAAAAATATTACAAAGTTTATTTTTAACAGTAATACAGGTTTCTCAAATTTTTTGTTTGGATACATAAATATTATGAAAATTATAAAATTTAGACTATTAGTGAGTTTTTAAGTTATATATATCAAGAAAATCAAAATTAAAGATTATATATTAATAAATATTTAAAATATAATATAAATAAATATTTAAAACAAAAGAATTGTAAGAGAATTCTTATAATTCTATTTGATGTTGAACTTTACATAATTGAGCAGAGAAAAATCTACAAAGATGACCTAAAAAACTTCTATAATATGTGAGAAAAAAAGAATGTAAAAAAAGTAAATGCAAGAGAGAAATGAGTGCAATTTTAAACATGATGAAAAAACTAGGATAAAAAGTAGTTGAACTCAAAAATTCAAAACCCCGAAAATTTACGTACAAAACCAAGAAAATCATTCATATTTTTATAATGTGTAAAACGAATAATTAATTTATAAAGCTACTAAATTATGGTTGATGTTTAGTCATTTGGTAAACCAACTTATTTTTTATTAACATTTCTATTGACTTATCATTTTATATGATAATATTTATATTGAATATTCTTAACATCATAAAATAAAAAAGTTAAATAGACCTCACCAAAAATCATTAACAAAATTTAACATATCTATTCAAAATCATTATCTATTTTTAAAAGCTATTAAATAAAAAATATTAAATCTAAATAATAAGATAACTAAGTATATAGTAATGTCATTGTTAAAACCATATAATAAAACTTATACATTTAATTTTTTTAAAAAACCCAAGGAATTCACTACGAAAAACAAACTAAAGATCTTCTAAATTAGATTGAACAAAAAATTAGAGTCGGACATTAAAAATAAAAAAGTAAATAAAAGTAAATAGTTCATATGAATGACAAATAAATTATGACATAGAAATTTCGTAGAAAACAAAACAAATATACAAGTGAATATATAAAAAACATAAAGGTGAGATCTATGAAAAAATGAGAGATGAAGTTTAGATGTAGAACCGAAGAAAACTAAAAACATTTCATAACATAAATAAAGGATAATGAACCTACTAATTTGGCCAACCAAAAAATTATAAAATCGCTCAAACAAAATTGCTTTACAAAAAAAATAACCAATCCTAATATTTATTTAAAATATACAAAAAGGAACATGATGTACGAATATACCATAAAAATCTTAAATATGTAATTTATATTAATAAATACAATTAAAATAATTAAGAGTTCTTTGACGAAATGTGAAAAAATCTAAAATAAACAATATTAATTATTAAAGAAAAACACACAAAATATAGTTTAAAAAATAAAATAATTATAAAAATATAAAACTCACAAATACACAAAAAACAGAAACTAATATATACTTAGATTGTATTAAAGAAGGACATCAAGTATGAATGAGCCACTAAAAATCTAAATGTGTCATTATTATCTTTAGGTGATTTGTAGCTGGAAATATTTGTTTTCTATGTGCAAGAAAGGACACAAGCATCCACATGTTATTCTTAACTACAAGCTTTAAATCAAGAAAAAAAGAAAGAAAACCTGAGAGTGGAGATATGTTGCTCATGCTTAGGAGATCTCCCAAGTACATGGTATAAATGAATTAGAACAAAAGTAAAGAGGAAGAAATGTGTTTTACTCATTATAATGCATGTAAACTCAGAAACATAGCTACCAAGTATGTTTCCACAAAGTACTTTGGCTCCGATTGGTAACTCCTTACCGCTGCGGTAAGGGGCTTACCGCTTTAATGTTCACCAATCATCAAAGCGTTAGCAAAAATAATATTAATTTTTTTTCTCTCAGCTTTTTCTTACCGCTTTCTCCAACCGCTTGTTCTTACAGCTTTGCACTATTCTCTAACCGCTTACCACTTTCGCTTACCGCTAATCTTACCGTTTCGCTTTTGTTCACCAATCGGACCCTTTGATCAAGAATTTTAACTCTACTTTCAATGCCAGTCCCCTAACTTTAAAAGTTGGTGTCTTCGTTGCTCAAGCTGCTGGAAACGGTAGCCTATTGCCAAAAACTTTAGTTTCATATAGCCCCTGGATAACTACTGTCGCAGCTGCAATTGACGATCACAAACAAAAATCAACTTACCCTTGGAAATGGAAAGATGCTAGCTGGGATGGGACTATCCCGTAAGAAAATCAAAATTTAATGTTACATTTTGCAAGGATCAGGCTTAGCAAGGATCGAAAATATTAAAAACAAAAGGATAAAATAGAAGTTTTTGGATGGACCGAAGTACCCACCCACACACACACATATTCATTTTAGAAGTGTATACATGCCATTGGAGTGTATTACAACATCGATTAACGCAGAAGCTAAGATCCTCAATTACAACTATCCAAAATGCAAGGAGTTTGGGTTATATGAAGAAAAGACCACACAAGATTACACTAATATAACGAAGACACAAATGCAACAGGACTCCGCGCGTGCGCGGGGGTGGCAAGTTACCTAGTTAAAGTAGAGACAAGCCAGTTGGGATGGTGTTGTTCATGTAAGTGCGCGACAATTGTTCAACTAATCTTACTGTAGTTTTTTCGACTGCATCTAATTATAGTAATATATGTTTCATACATTTCCTGCATCGTCTTGTAAAAGAGCATAAAGTTTCATTATAACTTATAAGTTATTTATCAAAAGCGTAGCAAACAGAAGAGGTTGGTTCTCTACTTCTCTTGTATATTGGATTCAAATTCTCTTTACTTTAGATATTGAGGGAGTTTATAGGCCAAAAGAAATAAATTATTGTTTTCTTAATGTATATCTGTAAATGATTTTTTAATTGTTGCCGGAGATAAATGTATGTTTTTTAACAAAGGATATAAATGTGTGTTATAACAGATTTATTTATAGATTAATATTATACGATAGGCCTGGACAAAATATCCGGATCCAAAATACAGAACCGAACCCGAATCGAAAAAGTAGAATCGAATCCGAACCCGAACTGACAAAATACCTGAATGGGTCCTAAACTCCTATATCTGAAGAACCGAAATCGAAACCGAACCGAAAACCGAATGGATATCCAAAATATCCGAATTATAATTATATAGCCAAAATATTAATTATATTTACACTTAGTATAACAAAATTATCCAAAATTATAATTATAAACTCATATATTGATTATTTTTAGATTAAAATAACTAAATTATCAAAAATAAACAACAAAGTTTATGAAAGTTTTTGTTATATTTGTCAAAATTTGACAAGTTTTTATTTAAATATAACTAATTTTTATTTTTGTTTTATTATTTTTCGGTATCCGAACCCGAATCGAACCCGAATGGAACCGAACCGAATCCGAACCGAAATTCTAAAATATCTGAATGAGTTTTATATGCTTAGACCCGAAAACCCGAAAGATCCGAACCGAACCCGAACGGGTACCCAAACGCCCATGACAATGTATGAATATGAATATCTATGGGTTTGGAAATGTTTAAAGTTCCACTTTTGATAATGGGTTTAGGTTTGGAAAATGTTTTTAAGCTTTAAATGAGAGGTTCGCCTCTTCCCCAAAAAAGTAAGATTTTAAGATTACATATGATCTAAGCATGTCTTAATCATATCATTCAAATAAAGATATAAGATGATTTAACTAACTACCCAATTACCTCTGTATCAACTTGGACTCGCACGCCTATCATGATGCCCTTCACTATACGAAGGAGAAATTATATCAATATTTGGATGTAAATAAATGTAAACAAGGAGAAAAAAAAGGTACTCAAAATTGGTGACACACTTATGGGTATAAAGCACATTTTGAACAATGGTTCCAACTTTCAACGGTCAAGTGATAAGCTAACATAATCGTACAATATACTTTTGTTTTAAAGATGAGAACTTAAAGTAGAAGAAAGAAATAAGAAACAACAAAACACCACAAAATTGGAGTAATCGTCTCCAGAGTTTCAGTAAACCTCAACAACACAAGAAGCCTTGCGTAGCAAGCAACGATTCTTACTTTAGCTTCAAGCTATCAACGACAATGAACCTATTTTTAACCTGATGCTTTGGTTTTCTTCTTCTTCTTCTTCTTTTTGGGCTCTGATGTTACTTTTCTTTTCGACTTTGAATCATCCTCCTCGTCACGGTCTATCAAATGCTCGTACTCTTCAAGACTCGCAAATGGAGATTTCCGTTTTCTTTCGTCTTTCTTTTTCTTGTTACCACCAGCATCAATATCATCATCACCACCATCATCGTCATCAACATCTTCACCATCAAGCATATCCATTTCTGTGTCCATCTCTGCATCACTAGCATCAGCCACAAGCTCATCATCATCATCGCCCACTACTCTATCCATATCATCATAATCATATTCACCACCCTCTTCTTCCACAGCATCATCATCAACATCATCCAACATATTCTCAATCTCCTCATTGTCACTCTCATCACCAGCCTCGAATTCAACATCACTCTCGTAGTTTCCTCCACCATCACCATCATTCACATCGTAAAGTTCTTCAGCTTCTTCTTCTTCAGGTAGCTTCTTCTTCTTCTTTTTCTTTGATTGCTTTGTACTGTTCATCTTGTTCACATAGAACTTGTGGAAGACTAGATCTTCAGGAGACACATCTTCTTCTGCTAACTTGAGAATCTCAGATCCAATCATCTGGTTTGACATGTCAAGCTGCACATGAAGAAGAAGAAGAAGAAGAAGAAGAAGGAACCGTTACAAGTGAAAGTAGATAACAAAATGGTTTCAAACTCCGGTTGTTGAGGCTTGAGTTTTTTTACCTTCTTGGAAGGTTCGATCTGGGAGCCACCATGCCAAGTGTTTTGCTTTGGTTTCTTCTCCATAAATTTATCCAAGAAAGCAGTTAGAGATAAATCATTCAGCGGGTTTCCGTTGTAAACTATAGTAGTTCCTGAGAGAAGGGTTCCAGCCATTGTAGCAACCGAGGGGTGAACATGTGAAGAAAGAACCACCAATTCCCACCAACCCACACGGTCTCCGTTACTGTTAATTTGAGGTCAAGGGTTTCAGTTCCAACGAAGACTATATAATATCAAGAAAGTTGCTATACTAATTAGAAGTGAATAGTTAATTATTGCTGCCCTAAGGCATAGTTTCACAAATTTAATTGGATGAAAGATGAGAATTAGCTGACCAGTAAGCAGGTTCTCTATGGCGAGGATCGTATCCTCCAGGAAGACAACTTGATTTAAATGGCACTTGGTTTCTTTTTTCGCTATCATTAGAAACCTCCATGGTTTCTTTGAGCTCATGAGGGGTTTCTTTTATAAATAGCTCCTCAGCATCATCAGAAGCATAATCATCTTCTTCATCAGATTGCCTGACCGCCAAAGCCTCTTCGTCATCTGAACAAGAATCACCCTCTCTACTTGTGATTTTGTCACTGTCATGATCAACGTCCACAGCATTCCCTTCTTTTTCTGCTTCTTTAATGGGATCAATATCATCTTCCTCTTTCACATCCTCAAAATGTTCTACATCTTCTTCCTCAACTGATTCCCTCTGGACCACCATGTTCCTGCATGGTGAATAGAAAGACCCACTGAATAACCGGAGAAAAGCCATCATTATATATGTTTAACAGAACGACAAAAGCTTACCATAGAGGTGGCCTTGCTTTTAGCACCTCAGACAAAAGGAAAAGGCATCCACAGGCGTATTGTGGTGGCTGCTGTAGCGCAACCTAGTCAAGTATATAAGGGTGAACTTTAGAGATGACAAAATTCCAATACAGTGTGCTAATGTCAATCAATCTTTACGTGTTAACATCACTAATCAAGATAACAAAAGAAAAAAGATTCATGCAAAGGACCAACTGATATGAATAATGTCATTACTATCAATCACACTAGAGCGACAAAAGATGGGGTTGATGATTCATATATTCATGTTACCAACCTGCAAGATTCTTTTGGAGAAGGCAGCCACACGCTTTATATTTATATCGTTCTTCATGGCTCTGAGAAGAAGCCCAATAAACATTTCAGCCTGAAAATAAAGAATGGCAAATTATTGAACAGGGTTATGGAGAAAAGGATATGGTTCGTATCAATGTTTTGATCACAAGATAGTGTCCATTCAATACTTTGAAACCAATTTCGGGATCTACTAAATTGTAAGGATAATAAGGCATTCATGAACTAAGAATGAAATGACGTGATGGAAATGTAGGAAAACAGAAGCTACGAAATTTAGCTTGCCTTGGAAGAATTCATTGCGGAGGAAAGTAGAAGTTTCGAGTACAATGCACGGTAAAATCTATCACTGACAATCTTATTCTTGGATGAGATCTTGTCAAGAAGCATCAGTGATTGAACTCCTACATTGAAATTCTTAGAGTGTACCTGCATACATTCAAGATACCATGTTCTTTATTAATTTTCTGACTGCAACTGTTGAAACAGAACTTATATGATGAGGCTTTCGGAGTTACCAATTTAAAAAGCACTGGCGTCTGGGATTCAATTATATCATCGGCCTCGTCAGTGGAAACATATGGAAAAGCTCTGTTAACTCCCTGCAATAATTACTAAGAAATAAGTTGATCTGTAAAGTCTCGATGCTATAAAATTACATACATCACGTGTACAAAAATAAAATAAAAACACATCCGGACTAACCGTCAGTAGAGCTGATAGAATCCTGGAATCCAATTCAACAGGTGAATCAGAGGACTTCTCTTCTTTTATGTCCTTTGGATTGGCATTTTTCTTATCACCCACTTTGTCATCTGTGCCTGGTTTCCTATTTGCCTCTGTGGTTAAAACCTACAAGAATGGAAACACACTCCTATGTCTCAGATTTGGAAGACGTCATGTTATAATACTGACACCCCAAAAGAAAACATTTAGGGAGATCATGAAAGGGAAGGTGGAAATGGAGGGGCATAAACTTTGTGAAGATTATCAAAAATGTTTGATTTCTCACTTATATAGACTTTAGATGCCAGTTATATACCTTAAACAGAGCAAAATAGACATCAATTAGGCGTTTTGCCACTTTTGGATCATCTCCTTTGTGGCTCAATCGAATCTGGCTCAGAAAGTTAACCTGTGAAATATACAAGGGTTAATAAGCATGGTTTTCAGAAAAGCTGAACATGAACTCTCAGAAAAATTGTTTCCAATCGAAGTCAAAAGAAGCCAAAATGAGTCAATAAAAGCACATACAGCGTGATACTTGGCACGTAACCCAAGATGAGGACGAAAGAGAAAGGAGTCAACTTCATCAATCACCACAGCCTGCAAAAAAAACTATACTTTTAAGCCAAAGAGAAGACTCCAAAGTCCAAACACACAAATAATTAACAAAATTCCGACACATGCCATAAGAAGGTCGAATAGCCGCACCTTCATATTAGGATGATCAGCCAAAAGATTTGTCAGGTGAAAATCAGCATTAGATGCACTTTTGTTTTGTGGATCCCCCAACTGTGTAAAGTAATTCAAGGAACAATTAGAGGGATCACACTTGATCAAGTTTTATGACATATATACATTCCAAAGAACAATTGACAATACCTTGTTCACCAATGACACAAGCAATTTCCGCTCCTGTTCTGATTTGCTTGTCAACATGAAAAATATAGTCTGAAACCAAACCAAACCAAAAAATAAATAACAATGGTTAAGATTCCGATCAAGTTATCAAGCGAAAATACACAATCGTATCTATTAGAAATCTGAGACATCTACCATGAAATCATGCATCATCCAGAGAACAGTATTACATTTATATTACTCAAATCTCTAATATGATAACTAATCAAGAATCAAAACTTGGAGACCAGTGCTACTAAAGAGGGCTAGGGGGTCCAGAGTGGTAGTAGGATATACCTTCAAAGCCTTGTCTTTTAGCTCTGGGAGCATATCCTTAGATGATTCATCAAGGGCGGTGACAAAGCGCTCATACCTGCAAAGTCAGCATAGTAAGCTGTTAAGTGAACCATACCTATAGAAGATACAGATCTTGTACATAGTGATGGACATATCCCTCATGGCATGTTTTAAGCAGAATACATTTTGAAAGCTGTGGAAAGTATACTCTCTAGCAGTTAGAAGGCGAAAGTTTTTTTCTTGTCTAGTGAAGCCATAAAGAAGACTAACAAACAACTTGATGGGGAGCCTACAATTGAAAGCAAAAAGATAGGCTTTTATTTACCTCTGTTTCAAGCATTCCTCCCAGTACCAAAATAGCAAAAGTGAGTAACCATCCTTAGTTTCAGGAATGCTGTTTAAAGGTCGCTGTAAAAGCGTCTTCAGCTTGCGATCAGGTAATAGCCTGGAAACAAAACTCACTTAATTAGAGCCAAAAAAGATTGCAAGATTTGATATGATTACTGACATGCATAAATTAATAGGTCGGTGGGAGAGCAAGAAAAATGTGCCTTATCAAAATTTCGGATAGAGCCTTAAGACCCTTAAATGCAAATCTTTTTCCAACCTTTGAGGTCACCATTCCTGCAATAAACAGGTCCAACAAGTCAACAAGTGTTTGAGTAGTTAACACGAACGGAGACATCAACAAAAAGCTTCAGAAGATTTTTCACTATCAGAAGACACAAAAACCCCACAAAAACAACTAAAGGAACCTAGAAACAGCACTCAAGTCGCAATTAAATAGAAACATACCCAACAAGGCATCAAGAGACCTCATATTTGCAATGGGGTTCTCTCCGACCATGATCTCAAAGGCAGTGATTTTATCAGCTACTGTCCCCGACTTTTGGGCAGAAATCACCATCTTCATGTCTCCGGTCTTTCCTTTGGATGCTACAAAGTCCTCTGCGTATTGCCACATCAATCTCTCCCCTAGTTCCCTCTTCTTCTCCACCACATCCTTCAAATCCTCCTTGTTCGTCACCGCCACTTTCCTATCTCCTCCACTAAAGACCTTCTCCTCCAGCTCCTTGGCATCATTGTACCATTCCGAGCTCAATAAACTCGCTTTCACCAATGGTAGCTTAGGCAAACTCTTGTACTTGTCAAAACGCTTCGCCTTAAACCCAGTATTCTCATCGTCAATCGACAAAAAATCAGGCTTTGGCTTCAGGTTTATGGTTGGTTTCGCCGGCGCATCTTTAGGGGTTTGCTTCCTCGCTCCCAAATTCTTCCCCGCTTCATTTGGATTGTTTGACTTGGGCTTCCTTTTGTTTTCTCCTTGTCTACCCTCGCTCTGGCTCTTCTGATCGGAGCCGTCCTTCTTAGGCTTTTTCTGTTTCTGGGTTTGCGATTTACCGCTTTTCCGGAAATCAGAGTCGTTGAAACCTGAAGAAGGAAGAGACGAAACCAAGCCGAGAGAGGAAGCGAATGATGCGATATCGGATGTGAGAGAATTCAAGTCCGCCGTTGGCTTTGATTTCGACATTTGTTTTTTTCTTTCAAAGCATATGAACAAGACTATGAGACGATTAGGTTTTAATCAATCTGTGCTTTTGAAATTTGCAGTAAGGGGTTGGTTCTACTAGCTCTTTTTGCTAGGGTTTTAGAAAAACGGCAAGAGATAGAGAGAATGGTAAAAGGGTGATTTTCTTATTCTACAGGGGTAGAATAGACTTTTAGCGACGAGGCCCAAATTTTAAACAGGATCGGCCCAAACCCTAGATTGCCTTCGCTGCGTTTTCTATAAATATCCCCCAAATACCTTCACCTCGTACTCCATCAAATTCTCGTCTCTTTCACATCAGCTACGAAAACAAAATCTTCGCGCGCTCTCTCTCTCTCTCTCGCTTGATCTGTTCTTCGTACTCGAATTTTACTAACGATTCCTTCTCCGCAGGCTTTGATTTAATTTTGTTTAATTGTTTAGATTCGTATATCGTGTGTTTCTGTTTCTTTTTTTGTTTGGTGTAATCAATCTCAGGTAGGATGGACACTTCCTCGCACTTGAAGACGCAGGCTAGGTTTCAGTTTCTACACAGGAAAGTTTCTAAAGAAAATCTGGACAGATTCATACCCAACAGATCCGCCATGGATTTCGACTATGCACACTACGCCCTTACCGAACAAGGAAGAATAAAAGGTAAAGAACAGTCTTCACCATCAAGAGAGGCTTACAAGAAACGATTAGCCGAGACGTTGAATCTGAATCGTACCAGGATTCTCGCTTTCAGGAACAAACCTAAATCTCCAGTCAAATTGTTTCCCAGCGATTCCCAACAACCTAAACCCTTAAAGCATCGTAGAATTATTCCTCAGGGTTCTGATAGAATCTTGGATGCCCCTGGTATTGTGGATGACTTTTATTTAAACTTGCTTGACTGGGGCAGTGAGAATCTTTTAGCTGTAGCGTTAGGCCACACTGTTTATCTATGGGATGCTTCTAACGGTTCTACGTATGAGCTTGTGACCGTTGATGAAGAGAAAGGACCCGTCACAAGCATCAGCTGGGCACCTGATGGTTGTCATGTTGCAGTTGGGCTAAACAACTCTCAAGTCCAGCTTTGGGACGCTGCATCTACCCGTAAACTGAGAACGTTGGAGGGTGTACACCAGTCTAGAGTAGGATCATTGGCATGGAACAACCACATCCTGACAACTGGAGGAATGGAAGGAAAAATTGTAAACAACGATGTAAGGATCAAATCGCATGTTGTGGGAACTTACAGGGGTCACACTGGAGAGATTTGTGGGCTCAAGTGGTCTGGAAAGCAACTAGCTAGTGGTGGCAACGACAATTTGGTACACATATGGGATCGTTCTGTTGCGTCGTCAAACTCGACCACGAGATGGCTTCACAGGCTTGAAGAACATACCTCTGCTGTGAAAGCTCTTGATTGGTGTCCTTTCCAAGCGAGTTTGCTTGCAACTGGTGGTGGTGAAGGAGATGGAACGATCAAGTTCTGGAACAGTAACACAGGAGCTTGCTTGAATTCTGTAGACACGGGCTCACAAGTATGTTCTTTGCTATGGAGTAAGAAAGAAAGAGAGTTGCTTAGCTCACATGGGTTTACGCAGAATCAGCTTACGCTTTGGAAGTACCCTTCCATGGTGAAAATGGCAGAGCTCAATGGTCATACATCAAGAGTTTTATATATGGCACAGAGTCCAAATGGTTGTACCGTAGCTTCAGCAGCTGGAGATGAGACTTTGAGGTTTTGGAATGTTTTTGGAATACCAGACAAGGCCAAAAAACCTGCTCCGAAAGCAGCCCATGAGCCATTTTCTCATTTGAGTCGTATTCGTTGAAACAGTGATGTGCAAGGGAAAGCCATTGATTGTTACACAAGGTAACTATTTACAGAACTGTATTGACAAGTAAAGTGCACATTGTACAGTTTTTTCATGAAATTTGTTGAATCAAACTTGGATGGAATTACATATCTTGACAAAAAGAAAATGAAATTTGTTGAATCAAACTGCAAACGTGAACTCATAAATTTTTATGTCTTAAAGCTTGAGTTCGAGATCTTTTGAACACCGTCTTTCTTCGTCTATTTCCATCGACATATCGTTATGTCTCTTTGGTTTTGGGGGAGTCGCAGGCTGTCGCGAGGGTTGTCCTGGCTCTACCGATGGACCGACCATTTGTGGCTTGGGAGGAAGATGACCACCGTTTTGGTTCACTTGATACGGGGCTCTAGCCACAGCCCTGAAAATTCAAACATGCTTAAACTTAAAAATTATATTGGTCTCGTACTATATGGAAGTATCAAACCACAACGTTGTATATATGTTCCAAAACAGAGCCTCACAAGAGTATAACCAGCTAATTCTCAATATTACGACCAATTCATGTTAGACAGAACAGCTTTCAAGTTTGGTTTACCTGTCTTTTCGTTTATTAAAGAACCGATGAAGAGAGGCTCTTCTTGCAATGCGTTCCACGACATGATGTTGCTCTTTTGTTTGAGGATCATCGTTGTTCCCAGAACTCGTTGGTTCATTCAGATCAGGAATTACAACGTTGCTTTTGTTGCTAATGTTCATGTGATTCTGAGCGTTCTTTGAATGAACAGCAACTGGATTCACCTTTTTTGCTGCTTCCATTATCTCCTTCGCTTTGTCTTCAGGAAACTCGTTGTAAACTATAACTTTACCGCCGAAAAATATGGTCAACTGGGAATTTTTAGGCTCCGGTACGTTTCCCGGTTCACTGAAATCAATTCAAATTCATTTGGTAACCATTGCTTAAATTCCATCCATACATCAATAACCGGTAGTCTTGTCACTAATCACAACAAATTTTAAAGATTGGGCTTTTATTTAAACACCATAAGATCAAAACCAGATACCTTAGATCGACAAATCTGGCTTTGCCTCCGGAATAAGTAGAGGTTTCATCTACTGAAAGCTTCTGAGTCAACTTGAAGGGTCTGGTTTCTGAAATGTCTGCCTTCTTTATTGCATTTTGTTGAGCTACAACAAAACAAAACAAAATAAAATTTTATCGAAATCAAAATGCAAAATCTTAACTTTTTCTAAATTCTAACTTAACATTTTTTATTTTTCTTTTTAATACACTTAAATGGGTCAGAAATTCTATGAATAATAATGAGTCAGAAATTCCAGAATAATATTAAAACAAAAAGACTTTGACTTTGTCTGCTGCGGCGGCGGCGGTCGTCAGAGGAGGAGGATGAGAAAATAAGTACCTCTGAGATCGGATTTTCCGGCAAGCTCAAGATCGGATTTTGGAGCCAACCCTATATCTATATTCCCGAAACTTCCCTTTTCCTTCAAGTACCGACTGAGCAAACTACATCTCCGGGAAAAATTGGACTTCTCCGGCACTTGTCTAGTCGACATAGTGTGATGAGATTGCAACAACTCGAGATTCTTGTTTTTGTGTGGTGTGTATTGCACACGTACAATCGAATATTACAACTTACAAGAGGATAAATGTCTTGGGTGTTTTTGCTCATGCTCTTTTATATTATGCCAATAAGTTTCTGTCGCTTCGAATAAATAAACAGGCTAATAATGTGAAACAAATAACGTGTTTTATAATATTTTTTATTTTTCTTGGAGTGACAGTGATCTGTGTGCAATAAGGAAGCTTATTCACGAGTTAATCAAAACCTAAAACATTAGGGTTAAGACGAATTTGATATCCGAGAATTTTAAAATATCCAGATTTGTTGGATCAGTAAATACTATTTTTATCCGGATTCGTCTCTTGAATATTCGAGCTTCATAATCCGCATAAACATTAAGATATCCACGGATATCCAGATCGGATCCGTTATAAAATTAATATTTTATCTAATATTTTGAAAATAAAATCAATTATAAAATATAATTAAAATTAATATATATAAAATCATATGTATATATATATATATGTCCGAAACCGGATATATATACCTCAAAATCAAAATATCTAGATCCGATTTAGACTGATCCAAAATTTTATTATTCCGATCCGATCTACTTGAATATCTGAATTTTGGGAAGGATCTCGGATCGGATCTCATATCCCGAATAATAGTTACAACTCTATAAAAATGTATGCACAATTGTTACACTAATTTAATTTAGAAAATACCCTAAAATAGCACAAAAATTAGATTCCCTTTTTAAACTAATAGCATAACAAATTAAAATTTCAAAATAGCAAAAACTACTATGTGAAAATACTTATTTATCATAAATTACTTACAAAAGATATATATTTGGATGCCCATTTCAATTTTTTTTTAAAAAAATTATCTATTCCAATTTAGGATTTAAAATTTCCTTATTAAAAATAGTTTTTAGTTATTCTAATATTGAGTTTGTGTTCGTAGTGGAACCATAAACCATTTAACCTGATACTATTTTACTATTTTTATAGTACATAGTGGATTCCCATTTTATTATTTGTCTTCGTTGTGTTATTTTATTATTATAAAATTAATTTTTTGTTTTTTGTAAGAAAATATAAATAAATTTTGTTTTGATACTAATTTTGGAGAAATGCACGTCAATTGATAATGGGTTTGTTAAGACTTGCATGGTGGTGGTCAGTGGCGAGTATACAATAACAATGATGAATTTATCGATACCCAATGGTTAAAATTGGATACAGATGTACTTAGGAAAAATTGTTGGGTCAACATATTTTCAGACTATTTATTTCCTGTACATCATCATCACAAAAAAAAATAAAAGTAATTATTTCGTCACGAATTTATGAAATTAAAAAATAAATTAATCAATTAGTTTAATTCAAAACCAAACCAAACCAATGTTCGTAACAACTTGCAGTTTCCGGCACGTTTTCCTTGCATATGCAGTGAAATTAAAAAGAAACAAAAAGGGAAGAGGGAGGGGGGGGGGGGGGGGGGGGCGGGGAATAGTTGACGGCGACGTTACTGAAAGGCATTAACAATTCTTGTCCAAAAAATTGTTGTTATTTATGATTGTCGTTGTGCGGAAAATTCGTTTTGGTGGTGTCCTGGTGGCATTTTTTTTTTTCCCGGGCTAAACTTTTTTATTATCAAATCGAAAAATACAAAGTCGATGCTTTTACAAAGTCGATGCTTTTACGGAAGAGGGAGGGGGGGGGGGGTGGCGGTGGCGGGGAATAGTTGACGGCGACGTTACTGGAAGGCATTAACAATTCTTGTCCAAAAAATTGTTGTTATTTATGATTGTCGTTGTGCGGAAAATTCGTTTTGGTGGTGTCCTGGTGGCATTTTTTTTTTCCCGGGCTAAACTTTTTTATTATCAAATCGAAAAATACAAAGTCGATGCTTTTACAAAGTCGATGCTTTTACGGAAGAGGGAGGGGGGGGGGTGGCGGGGAATAGTTGACGGCGACGTTACTGGAAGGCATTAACAATTCTTGTCCAAAAAATTGTTGTTATTTATGATTGTCGTTGTGCGGAAAATTCGTTTTGGTGGTGTCCTGGTGGCATTTTTTTTTCCCGGGCTAAACTTTTTTATTATCAAATCGAAAAATACAAAGTCGATGCTTTTACAAAGTCGATGCTTTTACGGAAGAGGGAGGGGGGGGGGGGGGGGCGGCGGGGAATAGTTGACGGCGACGTTACTGGAAGGCATTAACAATTCTTGTCCAAAAAATTGTTGTTATTTATGATTGTCGTTGTGCGGAAAATTCGTTTTGGTGGTGTCCTGGTGGCATATTTTTTTTTCGGGCTAAACTTTTTTATTATCAAATCGAAAAATACAAAGTCATTACAGAATTTCAGAATCAAATTATTACATATGCAATATGGTGAAGAAAGTTAAAATAAAACAAGTAAATTATCGATGCTTTTAATTGAAGCCTTACTCGCAAACGGAGTATCAATCTGTTAGATTCTTTACCAGAAATTGTTCTTCTTATGCGAAAATTGTGTTTGATCTTTTTTTTTTACAGACACCTTTACTTGCACATCGCATTACAAAACTCATTGACTCCGTTAAAAATTATGAATAGTAGACAAAGTGATACCAATCCTGTATCCATGCCATTTGAGAAATCTTTGACTTTGATGTTCCAAGCGATTGATGTAGTAATGACAAGAACTCCGATATGATTTCATTAAACTGACATCTCCTTAGTGTTGCTTCAATGATTCCGGAGTCAAAAACCCAAATGATATCTCCATACCATGGGATAGGAGAACAATCACCGGTTTTTAAACCGGAAGTTCCACCGGCAAAAATAAACTTCACTGGAGTCAAACACTCTATTATGAGAGACATGACAATTATATCAAAGAGATATAACAAAAGAGAAAGGATAAAATCAGAACGTAATTGAAACACCCTGAACAACTCGCAAGTGTATAGTAGAATTGGTCCATCCTGGTTTGATAAATCCAGTCACCAAAGCATGAACCCAGAAATGATTAACCACCATCTTCGATGTAGTATCCATATCAATCATCACCATAGTGAAATCATGAATAGTTATGAATCGAAGACACCAATATATTGACAAATTATTCACCAATCTCAAAGCCGGTGAGATCTTAGACGTAGAGAAAGTAATTTTTAAGAAGTAGAAGAGACTTGGCATACAAAAAAGTTTATTGTGACTCTTCAATTCAATATCTTCTTTGAATTTTATTGGAAATTCTAATTGCAGAAAAAGGAAATTAGAAGGAGTATGGCCGACGTCGGTCGACGTCGGCCGATAGAGATTGCAAAGGATACGGAGGTTACAAGGGTTGTTAAGAAAATCGCTTAAGGAAGAGACCTCTTGGTGGCATATCTATACTATTAAAACATGAAGGTTTTTTGAAACTAATCTTCCCTTCACGTGTTATTTACAGGACATGCCATTAAAAATTATGAGTAATTAAATAGATTCATTAAAGATATATTAGTCTAACAAATTAATAAAAACGATTTAAAATGGGCGTGACCCGGTTAATAGGCGGATATACACGCGGACCTTTCCTGGCTTAAATATTTTTTTTTAATCATGTACGTTGAATTAATTAAGTTATAATTCTAGTCGTTCAATAACTTTCCTTAACATCCAAAAATCTCTATTTGAATATGCTTCGAATTACTAGATTTTAGGAAATATTTAAGGCCATTAATATTTAAATATTTTGTTTATGGATATTTAATTTAATTCGTCTACGTTTTAGGAAACAAGTAAAACTATTAGAGATATTTGATCAATGAGGGTATATACACATAAATACTCAAAATATATACACACCAACAATAAGGTATATACAAGTAATTGATTTGTTTAGATATTTTGTAAAATATTTTCTTAAAATTTGGATTCGTGACAAGAAAAAAAAATCTTAAAATTTGGGTTATAGAATATCCAAAATTGTGCTAAAATTGTAACGAATTAAATTTCTAAAAATTAGAATAATAAATTAAATTTAAATTTATATATTATTTTTTAAAAAAGTAAAATACTAATAATTAGATTGATATATTTTTATTTTTATAAAGTACTAAAATTAATCAATATTTTATGCTGGTGAATGTATGATTCGTCAGATTACACATTGATGTTACCGGTTATTTCATCAAAATTGTATAATATTTAAAGCACTACAAAAACGAGTTGAAAAAATATCGTCATTAAAAATTTCCAAAATCTCTAATTCCAAATTAATTAGAATTCAAAATATTGTCATTAAAAATTCCCTAAATCTCTCAATCCCGACAAATAAGGCAATTTCAAATCACATTTAATTTTATTAAATCATACTTCCTAAATCTTTATAAATCTTAACTATATTCATCACTCCTCACAAATTGAAAATCCTATCTAATATTTTCTCCTATTTATACACACTTAAACCGTCATTTGTCAACATAAAAAATCACCATCATCTCCTCTTCTTAGATCTTTTTTCGATTTTTCATTTGCTCTACATTTTTTTTATAGCAATGAATTTTCTGCGTAAATTAGCTATGTATGTGAGGGTTTCTTCGTTTTTTAATTCTCTTTTGCTTTCAATATGTTTTTGATGTTTTTTTTTTCTACATCACATTCATTTAGATCTCTTTCGTTTTCAGATGTTGTATGCTTTTTATTGTCTATTTTTTAATTTATTATTCATCCGAATGAAAAACATCTCTAGGGCTCCATCGTTTTTTTCTTACCTTTTGTTTTCTCATATCTTTTCATTTGCGTTTTATTAATGACTGTATTGATAGCTAATTCTTTTTTTGGTTGCGTTCATTGAATTCGACGATTTTAGTTAGCGAGTGATTGATCATATTTCCACAGTACCCATATCGATAGTTTATTTCTTATCGAGGGTATACAATTTTTTTTATTGTACATCCAATTCTTTTTTAGTTTTTTATCGTTGTGAGTGTTTTTTTCTGCATACAAATAAGATAATAAGTGGTTTTTGCATTTTTGTTCTTTTTTTACTTTTTACTTTATGTTTTATTTAAAAAAAATTTAACCTACATTTGTTATTTTTTCTTTTTTATTCTAAATAATTAATAATAAAATTTTGAATAGATTACTATGAATCATATATATGGTCATATGTAATGAATGATTTTTTTTTACGTGTTTAGCACCATCTTATCATATAATTTAATAAATAATAAAATCTAATTTTTTATATAACCTAATTATAAATATCAATATCTAAGTAATTTTAAAATATATAAAAAAATATAAATTCGTTTTTTTGGAGCGTGGATCAAAATCTAGTTCGGTATTAAAGGACATCAAAACCATAGTCGTAACCGATTATAATCCTCGCGTGGGGTGATGGCTGTTTGAGAAATGAATTTGTGTCGGCCATTCATTGACTGTACAACTTGTGCATCGACGAATACTTATCCCCGACAAGAGCTTTTAGGACACGTGAAAGTATTGCTCTGTGATTATGTGGAAATTAGAATGCACGATTTGCATTTTTTTAATACTGTGAAAATTTATGACTAGATCTATAATCTCTAACGAACCATAAATCAGCTTTTAAATATTCAAAATTTTAAAAATACTTCTCTATCATATCGAAAGTGAAAAAGATATATAGGAAACCTGTGAATATTTTATAAGCTAGCACCTAAACTCAATATTTTTTGTTTAATGGATATGTGTTTTGAGTAATTTCTACTTCAAGAGTGTTTGCTTAGTCCTAATATGAATATTTTTTGGTATTGTGCTCCATTAAATACTATTACTATAAAACTTAATTTCTAGTCGTCTTGTTTAATGAAGGTGTGCGTTGAATTTTCTTTATACAAAATCCAACACCAACCGGACACAAAGAATTTAAAATGCATGAGACATAAAATATTCTATAATAAATAGTCTAGACGATGGTGCCAAGTAGGGCTGGGATTATTATCTGGGATCCGGATCCGATCCGGTATCCGCTCCGGATCCGCTCCGAAAAAGCGGATATTCGGGGTGCCGGATCCGGATCCGGATAGTAAAATCATGGATCCGTCCGAATCGGATCCGGATCCGGATAATAGAAAATTTCAGAACCGGATATCCGATATCCGTTTATATTATATTATAATATTTTTATTATTATATATGTTATAGTAAACATCTTAAATTTATTTCTATTAACCATAAATTATGGAAACATGGAATCATATATGTCCATAATGGTAATGGATATGTACAAATGAGTGCTTACTGCGTGTTATCATTTTGAAAGTTAACACTAGTTGTGATCATGTCATTTTTTTAAACGGATTGTATATTGTTTGTTAAGCTTGAAATTTTTGATAGGTAGAAAATCCAACCGTAATTTTAGCTGTTTTTTTAGTCATATAAATACATATGCAATTAATACAGAAATTGACACGTATTAATTCAGTCATATAATTTGTTTTTTCAATCATATAAATAGTGGTAATGTAGATGATGGACATGGATTTGAAGATACAACCTCTTTTGCTTTTTTTTTTATCTTATGTTACTTGATCTTTTGTTAGTTAAGCTATTTTTTTTTATCTCTTTCACAATGATATTTTGCTACTATATCATCACATATGATCTTTTGCTATTATATTTTGTGAAAAATATAAACTTTAAAAAAATTAGTTAAATTCCATATCGGATCCGGATATCCGTGGATATCCGCGGATATCCGGTATTATTGCGGATACCCGAAAATCGGATATCCGAAACAAGCGGATCCGGATCCGGATAGTCATATTGAATATCCGGTGGAACCGGATCCAGATCTGGATACTTCAAAAAAGCCGGATATCCGGATCCGTCCCAGACCTAGTGCCAAGGGAAAAAAAACAATTACTATTCATCGCAACTTGCAAGATAAACACTTAAATATTACTTCGAAGACTACTATGCCAAATCATGTACATCTACAGTTTAACAACAACTTAGTTGAATCGTTATGTGACGCTATGAATATTGCTTTCTCTTGTGTATAATAAAGATGGAATATTTGTATGTATGTAGACTCAAGTAGGAATGTTATCATGGGTTTTAGTTATAGGGTTAGCCCTACCTGTACTAAATTTTTTAACCTTAACCCTGTAATTTGTGACAGAGCTGAAAAAGGGTTGAGTTAATTATAACCCTTAGGGTTAACAGGATTAAGTTAACTCTATATCATACAATTATTTATATATTATTTAAAAACAAGTTTAGTTATATTTTTTTTTTCAAAATGCAAAATATTTTCTTTTTCATAAAAATGTAATATCAAATTTTCATATAAAAACGTAAAATCTCGATTTTCCGCCAAAACCGCAAAATCATATTTTTCCGTTAAAACCGTAAAATCGAGTTTTTCCGCCAAAACCGCAATATCAAGTTTTTCCACAAAAACCGCAAAATTGAGTTTTCCCGCCAAAACCGCAAAATCGAGATTTTCCGTCAATAACCGCAAAATCGAGATTTCCCGTCCAAAACCGCAAAATCAAGTTTTTCCACCAAAACCGCAAAATTATATTTTCCGCCAAAACTGCAAAATTGAGATTTCCCGCCAAAAACCGCAAAATCAAGTTTTCCCGCCAAAACCGCAAATCAAGTTTTCCCGCCAAAACCATAAAATCAAGTTTTCCCGCCAAAACCATAAAATCAAGTTTTCCCGCCAAAACTGCAAAATCAAGTATTCCCGCCAAAATCGCAAAATCAAGTTTTCCCGCCAAAACCGTAAAATCAAGTTTTCCCGCCAAAACCGCAAAATTATATTTCCCGCCAAAACCGCAAAATCAAGTTTTTCCGACAAAACCGCAAAATTATATTTCCCGTCAAAACCGTAAAATCGAGTTTTCCCGCCAAAAACCGCAAAATCAAGTTTTCCCGCCAAAACCGAAAAATTATATTTCCCGCCAAAACCGCAAAATCGAGATTTTTCGTCAAAAACCGCAAAATCAAGTTTTCCCTCCAAAACCACAAAATCAAGTTTTCCCTCCAAAATCGCAAAATTAATTCCCGCCAAAACCGCAAAATCATATTTTTCATCAAAACTGCAAAAACAATCTTTATAATATTTTTAATAAGATATAACTTTCTTTTATGAAATTATATGATAATATTATTAAAAATATATAAAAATAATAGATGAGAAAGAATATTAATATACAAAACTCATTTTACTTAAATTGAATACTAACTAATCTAACTTATTTGTTTTGGAAAGAAAAAATTTAATAGGGCTAAGTTAACCCTTAGGGTTAACCCTGATTTTGAAAAAACATAGAGGACTGAAATAGAGCTATGACTATAATAGAATTGGGCTTATACTTAAGAGAGCTGGTTTGGGTTCAAACCATGAATTTAACATCCTAGACTCAAGTTGTTGTTATACTGTAGTCTGTAGATATACATGATCTGCCATTAGTAGTCTTCCAAGTATTATTTAAGTGTTTATCTTGCAAGTTGCGATGAATAGTAATTGTTTTTTTTCCCCTAGGCACCATCGTCTAGACTATTTATTATAGAATATTTGATGTCTCATGCATTTTAAATTCTTTGTGTCCGGTTGGTGTTGGATTTTGTATAAAGAAAATTCAACGCACACCTTCATTAAACAAGACGACTAGAAATTAAGTTTTATAGTAATATCTCTACATTGCTTTAATATATATATATATATATATATATATATATATATATATATATATATAAGATGTCATTGGTTAAGGCTTTAGTTTTATGTTGTTTTTTGTGTGGAATTTAAGTTGTAGGTTTTTTTTTTGGCTGGTTGTAGATTTAATACTTTGATATTTTGAATGTAGGTTTATTAAGATTTAGTTATTCATCTCATAAATCTTATAAAGCAATATATAAATACTCTAAGCATTTTGTTGTCTACAACCAAAAATAAAATAAAATATCTATATTATTAAAACAAGAATATTTTTTTTTTAAACTAGCAGTTAGTTATGTATTATATTACATAAAATATTGTTACACATTAATGATTTATTAAATGTTATTAAGGGTAACTATGAAATATAACATTATCTCTACTAACATGTTTCCAACAAGACAATTCTTAAATATATATCCAAACAATCTAAATGTAATGAGTCTCACTTTCCTAATTATTTAAAACAAAAACAAAATATATATTATATATATAATCATTAAATTATTAAATCAATTGATAAATATAATTAAATAGTTTATAAATTAATTATTTTTGTAAATATAAGTAAAATATTACCTAATCTATGATTATATTTAAAATATATTCACAATATATTTTAATATTTTTTTTTGTTTTAAATATAAATATATATTTCATATTATAACAAAATCTTATGAAAAAGTTTCTAGTTATTCGATTTCTTAATAAAAAATAGTTATTAAATTCGTATTTATTATGCAATAATTTTAATATATTTTGACCTATGAAACAAATATAAAAATCTTTATATATTTAGAACGTTACAAGACGGAATAATATATATAAATCAATTTTAATAAAAAAATATTAAAAACAATTTTTGTCTACTCGAAGACGGGTTAAAAAGATGGATTAACTAATTTTAATTTATATATTCTAAATTTGAAAAATATTAAAATTATTTAATATTTATATTATGTGAAATTTTGAATATATGATGAGTTAGATTACAGTTGATTTTTTACGATCGTAGATTTTAAAGGGTTGTTTCATCAAAAATTCAAAATATTTAAATTACTATGTGATGGGTTGAAAAATATATTAATTTGTTTGGATTATAAAAATTGTTCATTGGAAGACAAGTTAAAAAGATGAATTAACCGATTTTAATTATATAAACGTTAAATCAATACAAAAATGTTAAATGAACGGATTATCATGTTTCGACTTTCATAAATTTGAAATTATATTTATATAAATTACTTAATTTAATAATTAAAATATTTAAAACACATATAAATTATATATGAGCTATTATGTTCTATAAAAATAAATATTTTAAATGAATACAGTACATATTATACTTTTATAATAATTGTTTTTGATTGATTGTTTTATCAAATTTTCAAAATATTTAGACTAAAATATGATTGGTTGAAAATAGATTAATTTGTTTTGATTATAAAATTAAAAGATTTTTTCATTAGAAAATAAATTAAAAGATGAATTAATCAATTTTAGTTATATAAACATTAAAATGAATTTAAACCAATGCAAAAATATTAAATTAACAGATTATCATGTTTCTATTTTCATAAATCTGTAATTATATTTATATAAATTACTAATATACTTATTAAAATATTAAAAACATAAATAATTTATATATATTTCTTATATGATGTTCTATAAAAATATTTTTAATGAGCACAATACATATTAAACTTTTATAATGATTGTTTTGATGTGTTGTTTTATCAAATTTTCAAAATATTTATACTAAAATATGATTGGTTGAAAAATAGATTGATTTGTTTCGATTATAAAAATATTTATAAAAAATGTTTGATTAGAAGTCAAATTAAAAAGATAAATTAATTAATTCTAATTATATAAACATTTAAATGAACTCAAACCAATGCAAAAATATTAAATGAACAGATTATCATGTTTCTATTTTCATAAATCTATAATTATATTTATATAAATTAATAAATATAATTATTAAAATATTAAAACATAAATAAATTTTATATATTGCTAATATGATGTTCTATAAAAAATATTTTAAATCAACACAATACATATTAAACTTTTAGAATGATTGTTTTGATGTGTTGTTTTATCAAATTTTCAAAATATTTATACTAAAATATGATTGGTTGAAAAATAGATTGATTTGTTTCGACTATAAAAATATTTATAAAAAAATTTCATTAGAAGACAAATTATAAAGCTGAATTAATTGATTTTAATTATATAAACATTTAAATGAACTTAAACCAATGAAAATTTTTAAATGAACAGATTACCATGTTACGACTTTCATAAATATGTAATTATATTTATATAAATTACTAAATTTAATTACTAAAATATTAAAACACAAATAAATTATATATATGACCATATGATATTTTATAAAAATAAATATTTTAAATCAACATAATACATATCAAACTTATATCACATTACTTTTCTAATGACTATTTTCAAACAAAAAAATTTATACAGTGCATTCCGACATTAAGCACTTAATCATTATAATATTCAGTTACTAAAAGTTGTGTTGAATAATTAAAAACTTATTATAAAAACAAAAAAATTGGTTCTCTAGCGCGGATCAAAATCTAGTGTAGCTTTAAGAAAATTGTGTAAAGCATGATTGAAAGAAATTTAGAGTTATAGAAAAAATTATGGTTGTGAAATTATTTTACAGCACCTGCAAATCATATAATATACAATTTTATGTGATACTTGGTATGTAATGTTTGTAAATGTTTGCATTTGACGTTTCATTCATATTTATGTGCATTAAAAATTGTTTAGATGACAATTTTGAAAGATAATATAAACACCCATTTGCATTAATCAATAGAAAGTTTGCGTATCAAGCATTCGATGGGACGGAAGTTGGTCCCTTGCGACAATGGATTAAGCAAATGGATGACCATTACATACGTGTCTTTTTTTTGAACTATAATAACATATGTGTCTTTTTTTAACTAGATTTTACTATTTAAAAACATGGAAAAAAAAGTCTAGCCAATGCCTTAATTTGCAATGGGTCTTGTCCAATAATAAAAATCCTAATCCAAAAAAAAAAATGAGCCCAATAGAATTCATATCCAAAGAACTCAAATGAACTAGTATCCTAAACAGAAAATAGGTAGAGCGACATGCAAATCGGAAGATAGAAACTTTGAATCTGGATTGATCCTTGCTGAGATTAGTTCCCGTCACTAGTTAGAAGAATCTCCTGCAAATCAGAATTGAATCATTCCCGAAGAGGCTAATGGGTTATCTTCACGCTTGTTGGAACAGAAGTTGCCGATCATGGCGTCAATTGAAATGTTGATTGAAGCTACCACCGACCTGTAAGTTTTCTTGTGGATTCTTGCATTTCTCTCATGCCATATGAAATAAATTACCATTTGCCAAGTCACAATTGAGAGTTTCTTTGTCCATTTACTCCCATGTAGATTAGTTAGAGCCTCCAAAATCATAGACCAAGTCGCTACCGTAGTGATACCACAGCGCCTTGCTAACGGATTCCAGATCAAAGAGCTGAACGGGCAGCAGAAGAAGATGTGATCACATCTTTCTCCTTCTAACCCACACAATACACATAGCGGATCTACAAGAATGCCCTAGGTAATGATTCTGTCTTTAGTAGAACTTCTGTTTAGAACAAATAACCAAGTTAGAAAACTGTGTTTGAAGATACCAACACTAATCCAAACCATCTTCTTCCATGGGACATAAACTTCGTGATGCTTGATGAGTTTTTAAAGCTTTCATATCTTGAATTTTGACCATAAATGCCCATCTACAACCCATTCATAGTAATCAGCACTACAAGAAAATCGAGTATTAATAGCACCAGAAAAACGCTATGTATGAGATAGATAGCGCTTATCGAAACGCTATGTCATCGGCCGCGATAAAAAGTCTGGCACTTTAGATAGCGTTTTTTATAAATGCTATAGTATGTATTTTTAAGATAGCGTTTTCTATTTTGCTATAAATTTACTTACAATAGCATTTATTTATTGTTATTAATTAGCTATATAAAATCAATATTTAATTGTTTTTATATATTTAATTTTGTTTTATATAATTTATTTTTATAATTTGTTTCAGAAATTTTTTATTTATGAATAACATTAAATAAAAAAGATTCATTTTATTTATAAAAATGTAAACAAATTACATAATATAAATACAATTTACAAAACTTAGTTCATATAAAAAATTTCACCACAATGACTGGACAAAGACGAAGGAGCTCTAACTCTAACTCTCCATCACTCCTTTCAATTTTCCTCTGTGCAGCTTTGAATTCTTCTTCGTTTGGCTCTGAGTCAGTATTGCCACCACCATACCTAGAGACAAGAGACGAGAACATTGTATCGATCTTCTCTTTCCTCTCATCTCTTCTTCGCTGTGAAATTACAGCGTAAAGATCTTTCTCTGCACCCTTTGATTCTCTACATGTATGCAAATTTGAAACAGGTCACAACAAAGTAAACTACATAAGGACTTTATTGGAAAAAGGTAGACGTGGAGAGACTTACTTCCTTCTCATCTTAGGACTTGTGGGAGGTTCTATTTCTGAAACTTCCTTTGCCCATTTCTTGTAAGCTTTAGTTGATTTCACTTCTCCTGGTAAGGTAAACAATTAGTTTCATAGCGCATAAACAAACAACAACTTGGTAATTGCAAGAGAGAGAAGCTTACCTGCTGCAATGGCTTCATCTATGATATCTTTGAAACGGTGTGAATCAAGCTTGGGGTTTGAGCAAAGCATTGAGCATAAAAGTCTGGCATCTCTGCCGTCTAAAACAAGCAAAACAGAAAAAACAATTAAGAAAAAAGATGCATACATAGTCATCAAAAGCTGGAATTGAGTCTAACTGTTAACACCATGTCTAGGCTGCATAAACAACAAAACACAACACAGATGTTTTAAAGACAAACCTTTTCTTCTTCAGGGCCAGTGTCAAACTCTTAGAATTTTCGAGCCATCCGAGCTGCACAGATGGAAGTCTGTGAGCCTGCAATGTCCACATCCTCTCCTGTTTCGATGTTACCTAGAGTCAGTATTGGACCCCCCAAGACGTTTAGCTTGTTGGAGTATATTGATCTTGCTGGGTCTGTATGTATAACGGTATTATTTCAAAGCGAAATTAGGACCCATCCCTGCTTCAACTATGAGCTGCACAAGAGAAAGAAATGAATACTATTAGTCCTTGGTAGGTGTTGGAGGATATACAAGTGCATATCAAAAGCAGCACCACAGTCAGAAATGATTGAAAATTTAACAAAGCTGACTGTGATTCGAAGAGCGTCGCACCTGAACTATTAAATCCAAACGAAGCTTTGAATATAAATCAAAAATCAAATTTTGAAGCTTCAAACCCTAGGCGTGAACTGAACCGCTTTTGTTGGGCGGAGAAGAGGAAAGTGAATTATCTGGGTTTTAAATCTGAGTTAAGGACTTCGCCGGTGGAGAAGCATGGTTCTGAATCTGGCGATGGTGACGAAAGAGCTAGGGATTGAGCAACGAGAGCTCGAATTGGATCGGTTGGTGAAGCGTCCTCCTCGTCTAGATTCCGTCGGTGATTAGATCTTAGCCGTCGTCTGCTCCTCCGCCGGTGATTCCATCGCGTTTTTCTAACCCACCTACGAATCCAGATGCTCAAAGAGAGAGATAGAGGAATGGAAGGAATTAATAAAGGAAGCAATAGATCTGTGAAGAAGTAGAAGAAGAACCTGAAGACAAGAAGGAAGCTCGGGGTGGTATTGGGAACGAAGTTGCTTGAGAGGAGAGAGCTCTCTTGGGATACTGAAATCTGAATCCGTGGAGAAGACGGAGCTGTGTCGAATCGCAAGAACAAGACGAGACGAAATTGGTCGGCTGCGACCTTAGAGGCGGCCAACGACGGTGACGAAGATAGATCCTGAAGGTGAAGAGAGGAGAGAAAATTTTTCTTTCCCTTCTTCACCATGGCGGACGAGACGACGGTTTCAGGCTAGTTTCAGGTCTGTGAGAGAAGGTGAAGAGAGGAGAGAAAAGGAGAGGCTGAGGGATTTGAGAGATGATGATGAATGGATTTAGGGTTTTCAGTAATTGAAAAAAAATACAAGAGGCGGAAACTGAAAACATGAGAGGGAGAATTTTGTGCGCTCATTTTTTCGCTAAGTCCAAGAGGCGGGCAACATTATTTTTTCCGCGTCAATTTTTCATAGCTTTTCACATCTAATTGACCAAAAATAGCGTTTTAAAATGCTATCTAAAATAGTGAGAATATCAACCATAGCATAAACAACCAAAACGTTATCTTCTTCTGCTATTAATACTCAGTTTTCTTGTAGTGCAGGAGAGTCAATTAAGGTCATAGTCGATAAGTATGATTGAACTAGAACCTGCTTTTCTGATCTTTCTGGATGCAACGACCAATCCCCATTAATGAAAATGTTTGATAGATTACTATCATTACTTATGCACATTCGCCTAGTAAGAGTGTTTGCCAAGAAAAGTTTAAGGCTACCATAAGGGGACCAGTTGTCAGTCCAAAACCAAGTTGATTTACCATTACCCACCCGTATTTTAATCCAATCATAAGCCACACCTCTCATTGTGAGGAGCTTGTTAGCTAACCAAGAATGCTTCTATTTTTGTTTCAGCGTCCAGAAGTTACTCATGGACCCTTCCAAAACATGCCTAGTGAACCAAGCTACCCAAATGGATATAGAATTATAGAAGAGGAGCCAGATGAGCTTGAAAATGCATGCTTTATTCTAGGAAACAAGATCTCTACAGCTTAACCCACCTTCTTCCTTGGCCAAAGTACAGGTTTCCCATGATACTCTCGTTGAATGTTTACCTTGTGTTGTATCTTTACAAATAAAAGCGCTACAAAGGGAATTGATTTGCTTGATGCAGGACTTTGGAATTATAAAATTGGAGCACCAGAAGTTGGTGATACCAGCAAACACGGTGGTGACAAGAAGCAATCTGCCAGCAAAAGAAAGGGACCTAGAGCTCCAGGAATTGATTTTCCCTTTAATCAATTGCAGCAAAGGTCCACAATTGTGAATAGAGAGATTTTTAGTACACAAGGGAACATCTAGATATCTAATAGGAATAAATCCATGAGCTAGACTCGTTTGTTAACTGATCCGAACAATTTCTACAGTTGACAGGCCATAAGAGAAGAATGAAGTTTTCTGAATGCTCACCGCCAGACCATACCACATCTCAAACTGATGAAGGATTGAAAGAACAGCTTGGACAGACTTGAGGGAACCATTTGTGAAGATCAAAAGATCATCTGAAAAGCAAAGGTGAGTTGATATATCATGGTTTTTACTAGTTTTAGACCATGATATAAGTGTGTTTTTAGTGTCTTTTGTGTTCTTTTAGAGTCTTTTACAGGTATAATCAGGTTGGGAGCTGAATTGGAGATAATTGAGCATTTTGGAGATTTTTGGAGTGTTTGGCCGAGAGATAGAGTTCACTGTCCGAAACAGAGAGGGGTGTCGATCGTTGCACTCTAGCAACGATCGATGCACCAGCGAGATGGGCCGAAACTCGGCGGTTTAGAAGAATCAAGTTATTGCACTTTGATCCAGAAGTTCCTGATATTTACAAAGAAGCCCTTGGCCGAGATTATGCCTATATAATAGAGTTTTTAGTGTTTTTATTAGATACACTTTATACTTTTTACAATACACTTTGATAATTAAGAGCAGAGGATTTTAGAGCTTTTTGGGGCTGATCTGAACCTGTTACATCATCTGTATTTGGAGAAGATTTCGAACCCCTTTTACTCTTATTCTTTTATGCAATTTATTCATTCTATGATTATGTTTTCATTATCTATGTCTGAGTAGATTCCTAGTTAGGTTTAGGGTTTCTCACATAGGATTTCATGACTTGCTAGACTTGTTCAAATTCAGTTAAGGATTCATAACTATATCTGTTCTTCAATTTAATTGTGCTTAAAGCTAGTTCTAACCTGATCAATTAGAATCTAGATCTTAGGTTGCTAAATACGTCACGGAAGTGGGGTTTAGGAATCTGAACTAATTAAATTGGGCAATTAAACTTTGCGCAAACGGAAGTTTGGTTTAGGATAATTGTGAACATATCAAACTTGGACTTATTGCTAGTTTAATCTGTTAGTTCTCGCAAACGAAAGTTTGGTTTGCTGCACTTAGACTTAGAGAATTATCGCAAAGGAATTTGGTTAATTCTATATCTGTGTTTTGAGTTCTAGATCTGTGCTTAATTAGATCCTTGCTGAATGAACTGTCTGCTTGTCTGATTTCCTGAGAATACCCTAGGCTTGACGCTTTTAATTACTTGCTTCACAACCGTTAATCTCTGCTACTGATTTACTTTCTCGCACCGCAATTTATTCCATTCACTATTTGCTTATTTCTAGTATTTATTCCTATAGTTTGATTCTCTTGAGACCAAGTGTCCCTGTGGATTCGATAACCCTATATACTACTTTGACATTGCTGTTCACTTGCAGTTTAGTATAGGGAAAACTTAGAACCTATCAAGTTTTTGGCGCCGTTGCCGGGGACTCTTTGAGTCTTCGATAGGACCGAACTTAGGGTTTTTGCTAGAAATTTTTCTTTTTGTTTTTGTTCTTTTTCGTTTTTATTTTTGATTTTTGCTAACTTTTTCTCTGATTTCTCTCTGTCGCAGGTACGAATTTTGCCTTGCGTCGATCGTTGCATACCTTGCGTCGATCGTCACTAGGCGATTCTGAGAATTGAATCGATCGTTGCACTGATAGCATCGATCGTTGCTGGACGATTACAGACAGTTTATGCCAACGCAGAAAACTCGAAGTAATCCGAACTCGAGCTTGCTTAATCTCGGACTAGAGGAACTTGGACGTCTAGAAAGGACTAACAGAAGAGAAAGAAGAGAGAGAATGGTACGAGAACGTTTGATCTTGATACCAGATGCTGAAGGTACCCTAAGGGACCAAGATAACAACCCGTACAATGCTGTTGGGCATCGGGTTGATGCTGAAGGGAATGTCATCCCTGATCCTCCTGAGCAACAGGAGCTGAACCGAAACCAGGGTCAAGGACAGGCCCAAGGTAGAGAGATGGTGGTTCATGAGAGGACACTGGCTGATTACAACAGACCTGATGAGTTTCATGCAAACCGAGCAGCTCTAGTGCTTCCTACTTTCGAGAGGAATGATTTTGAGGTAAAAACCATCTACTACCAGCTGATGAGACAGATTGCTTTTCATGGTCTTCAAACAGAGCAGCCTATGGATCACATTGACAAGTTTGAGGACATAGTCACTGGCATGAAGTATGAAGGAGTATGCCCGGACTATCTGTTCCTTAAGCTATTTCCGCACAGTCTTGCTGGAGACGCTAGTGCATGGCTGAGACAACTGGCACCTGGTCAGTATACTACTTGGACAGCCTTAAAGAGTGAGTTCCTGCGTCACTTTTATGATGATGCACGCTCGGATCAGTCCAGACAGGACATACTCACCTTTTCCCAAGGAGCTGTGGAGCCCTTGAAGACTGCCTGGATGAGATTTAAGCAGTATCAGCGTGACTGTCCACACCATGGATTCACAGAAGTACAGCTGATTGGTATCTTCTTCAGAGGCATAGATCTTCCTTATCAAACTGCGCTGGACAATTCCAGTAATGCTAATTTCAACACCAGGACTCCTACACAAGCTATGCAGTTGATTGGGAACCTTATTAACAGCTACAGTTGCAAGTCTATGGATGAAAAGAGGAAGAAATCCGGTGGAAGTATAGAGGATTCTAACATGAATGAGATTAGATCTAGACTAGACACAGTCTACAATCTCCTGACGAGTAAGAAAGCTGTCCACTTTGCCCAAGATGTAGAGGTGATTCAGACTGAGGAGGACACTCAGGAAGAAGAAGTGAATTACATGGGAAGTTCTAGTTTCTAAAGCAATAGATTTAGAAATCAACAGGGAAACAGATTCTCAAATGGAGTTCAGCAAAGTGGTTTTAAGAAAGCCAATGAGTCTGATAGTAAAGTAGAGATGATGCTAAGACAGCTGATGGAGAATCAGACTAAGTACGCAGCAGATGCTGACGCGAAGATGGATACAATCTACATGGAGCTGAATGGGAAGTTTGAAAGTTTGAACACGCACATGAAAGAGCTTGATGCTAAGGTTGCAAAAACTGCTGGACATGCTCAAAGGGAAGAGGGATATCTCCCGGGGAGGACTGATGCCAATCCTAAGTACCAATGCAATGCCGTGACATTGAGAAGTGGTAAAGAGCTGTCATCTGGCGAGAAAAAGCAGTTAAGCGTTGAGGAACTCGTGGAAATTGAAGAATTGGAGGATGAGATACGCGATATTTGCTCAGCATCGATCGATGCATCTCAGCAGCGATCGTTGCCAAGCGAAATCAATGAACCGGAGGTCGTAACAAAGTCGCCTAGCATCGATCGGTGCAATAAAGGCAACGATCGACACAAGGTGACTGCAGAAAGTTCGAGTGCTGAAAACCCAAAACAGTCGGCTGAAAGAGTATACAAGCCTAAGATACCTTATCCCAAGAACCCCAGAAAAGCTAAGAATGATAGGCAATATGCAAAATGGAAGGAGTTCATAAAAAAGGTAAAGGTTGAAGTACCTTTGTTGGATTCCATTGAAACTTCCCCCATGATGAAGAGATGCCTCAAGGATGCAATTTCTGGTAAATGGTCTGATGAAGAAAGTATAATGATGCTCAATGAAGTATGTAGTGCAGTGGTTCAAGGTAGAATTCCAGAGAAATTGAAAGATCCGGGCAGCTTCGTGTTGGATTGTGCTATCTATAAGGAGAGGTTCGAAAGATCCCTATGTGATCTTGGCTCCAGTGTAAATCTAATGCCCCTTTCTGTTGCTAAAAGACTGGGGATGACAGATTTTATACCAACTAGGATATCACTGGTTCTGGCAGACAGATCAGTCATGATTCCAGAAGGAGTAATAGAGGATGTGCCTATAACAGTTGGAAAGTGCGTAATCCCAACTGATTTTGTGGTTCTACAATATGGACAGGAGCCAAAAGACCCATTAATTCTAGGCAGGTCTTTCTTAGCAACAGCTGGTGCGATGATTGACTGTCAAGGAGGTAAGATAATCCTGAATGTGGGTGATCTGAAGATGAGTTTTGACATGAACAAACTGGTGAAGAGACCGACCATCGACGGGCAGACCTTTTATGTGGACACATTGGGTGATTTGGCTGCAGAGTACTTCCATCAATCACATGCTGAGGACCCACTAGAAAGGGCTTTACTGAGTTCTATTTTGGAGTTGGAATACCTGCAGGACGAGCCTGCGATGTGCTATACAAGATTGATGGATTCTGTCGAGGTTGCAATGCAAGTAGAAGTGTCTGACGCGGGACTGCAACGATCGATACCAACTAAGCAACGATCGTTGCAAGTCGACAGAGACTGGGCAGAGGAAAAATCTCCGAAAATAGATCTGAAACAACTTCCATCCGGGCTAAGGTACGCATTTCTTGGACCGAATTCAACTTATCCTGTGATTGTCAACGCTAGTTTGAACAACGCAGAGCTCACTTTACTGCTAAGCAAGCTGCGCAAGCATCGCAAAGCTCTTGGCTATTCCCTTAATGATATTTCAGGTATCTCACCGGAGCTGTGCATGCACCGGATACATCTTGAGGATGAGTCCAAGACATCAATCGAACATCAGAGGAGACTTAATCCTAATCTGCAGGAAGTAGTCAAAAAGGAGATTATGAAACTCCTTGACGCCGGAATTATATATCCTATCTCTGATAGTGATTGGGTAAGTCCAGTCCATGTAGTACCAAAGAAGGGCGGTGTTACAGTCGTGAAAAATGAGAAGAACAAGCTGATACCTACTAGGACTGTGACAGGACACAGGATGTGTATAGACTACAGGAAGCTTAATGCTGCTACTAGGAAGGATCATTTTCCTTTGCCTTTTATTGATCAGATGCTCGAAAGGTTAGAAAATCATCCTTACTACTGCTTCCTAGATGGCTGATAGGTTCTAAGTTTTCCCTATTCTCTAACTGCAAGTGCACAGTTCAGTAGTCGTAGTATATAGGGTTATCGAATCCACAGGGACACTTGGTCTCAAGAGAATCAAACTATAGGAATAAATACTAGAAATAAGCAAATAGTGAATGAAATAAATTGCGATGCGAGAAAGTAAATCAGTAGCAGAGATTAACGGTTGTGAAGCAAGTAATTAAAAGCGTCAAGCCTAGGGTATTCTCAGGAAATCAGACAAGCAGACAGTTCATTCAGCAAGGATCTAATTAAGAACAGTTCTAGAACTCAAAACACAGATATAGAATTAACCAAATTCCTTTGCGATAATTCTCTAAGTCTAAGTGCAGCAAACCAAACTTTCGTTTGCGAGAACTAACAGATTAAACTAGCAATAAGTCCAAGTTTGATATGTTCACAATTATCCTAAACCAAACTTCCGTTTGCGCAAAGTTTAATTGCCCAATTTAATTAGTTCAGATTCCTAAACCCCACTTCCGTGACGTATTTAGCAACCTAAGATCTAGATTCTAATTGATCAGGTTAGAACTAGCTTTAAGCACAATTAAATTGAAGACCAGATATAGTTATGAATCCTTAACTGAATTTGAACAAGTCTAGCAAGTCATGAAATCCTATGTGAGAAACCCTAAACCTAACTATGGATCTACTCAGACATAGATAATGAAATCATAATCATAGAATGAATAAATTGCATAAAAGAATAAGAGTAAAAGGGGTTCGAAATCTTCTCCAAATACAGATGATGTAACAGGTTCAGATCAGCCCCAAAAAGCTCTAAAATCCTCTGCTCTTAATTATAAATTGCGTAATGTAAAAAGTATAAAGCGTCCCTAATAAAAACTCTAAAAACTCTATTATATAGGCATAATCTCGGCCAGGGGCTTCTTTGTAAATATCAGGAACTTCTGGATCAAAGTGCAAATTCTTCACTCTTCTAAACCGCCGAGTTTTTGGCCCATCTCGCTGGTGCATCGATCGATGCAAGAGTGCAACGATTGACACCTTCCTCTGTTTCGGACAGTGAACTCTATCTCTCGGCCAAACACTCCAAAAATCTCCAAAATGCTCCATTATCTCCAATTCAGCTCCAAACCTGATTATACCTGTAAAAGACTCTAAAAGAACACAAAAGACACTAAAAACACACTTATATCATGGTCTAAAACTAGTAAAAACCATGATATATCAACTCCCCCACACTTAGCCTTTGCTTGCCCTCAAGCAAAACAGAGAACTAAAACATGGTGAAGAGGTTTGAAAACTCTTCAGAAACTCATTTCATCTTAGAAGCTACAATACTCAGATTCCCCTTAGTAAACCACTGCAAGAATCAATCACAGGATATCAAGACCACAATGTACTTCCCCCACACTTAGCAACTGTCCTAGGTAAACTCCACAATCACATTCAAGCATTCAAATTCTCCCTACTGACTTCTGCAAGTATTTAAGTGCGGTCTCACCTAAGGAGTATCGATCTAAAGGCACATGGATTCTTACCTTATCAGCTCTAGACCACCATACTATCTTTCTCTAGTCCCTTTCTTCTCTTTCCCTTCTTTAACAACTGATTTTTCCCCACTGGGTATCATTTTTTTTTATTTATCAGTGTTCTTCCCGTTATGGGGTGTACTTTGGACACATTCCATGGATCACATGAGAGATAATAGTGTTTGCTACTATTCCCATGACCACTTCGGAGTTACTAACTCATCCTCAGTTTATTATTATTTTTTTTACTTTATAGAAGGGGAGAAGGGGACTAAATAGGACAGGTTTACAGGCTGTGTCAGAACTAACAGGGAATCCGACATAAAGCATACCAAGCCCTTAGGTGAGAAATCTAAGTCAGTATTAAGGTTGAAGTCAGTAAAAGGATCCTCTGATACCTGAAGTGATGTGGGTGTTCCCAGTAGGTTGATCTGTGATGGGGTTTTCTAATAGTCATAGATAGATCCTGCAACTTCATCCCAATGGTTACTTAAGTTCCTGCAAGTCTTGTAAATCTTCTCAGAAAATCATAGTTTCTTACTTAAACAATTTTGACTCAATAAAACAAATTTTTTTGAAAAACGGACTGACTCTTAAGAAAACAGAAAACAAAAGTCAGTAGCACCTCCCCCACACTTAAGACACACTGTCCCCAGTAGTGTCCAGCGAAGGATCGGTAAAAAAAAAAAAAAAATTGTAAAAGGTGAAGTTATGTCTGTCGGGTTACCTCTGTCACTAAGCATCGACCGTTGCACTAAGTGCATCGACCGTTACTTGGCGATTTTCGTGTATGGTCGATCGTTGCTCAGGACCGCAACGATCGCTGCAATGCGATTCCTTTCGTGTTGTGACGATCGATGCAAAAATGCATCGATCGCTGCACTGCGATTTAACCGAGACCTGCAAACATAAACTCACCAGAAACAAAAACAAACGTAAAATCCTAACAAAAACACCAAAAATGAAAAAGAAAAACACTAGTACCTAATGGTGGGTTGCCTCCCACCCAGCGCTTGTTTAAGGTCAATAGCTTGACCGGACGGATTGGAATTTTCAAGTACCAGGAGGTCCTGACAAAGACTTTTTCTGTCTCTGTTCAAGTCTCCTCATCCAAGGTGGTGAGTAGGCTGTAGCGGAATGCTCATGGCCAAGAAAAGATGGAGTGAAATGTGCTCCAGGATCTATAATTGCAGTCTCATCTGGCTGCTCATCATCTGCTTCCATGATTATAAAAGTCTGTCCATCTATTAGTGGCTTCCGCAGCTTCTCCATCTCATAGTGCAGTGGTTCATCTCCCAGGTGGAGGTCTATTAGACTCTGTCTAACATCAATCACAGCTCCTGCTGTAGCCAAGAATGGTCTCCCAAGCAATAAAGCTTCATCCGGATTACAGTCATATTTCAGCACAAGGAAATCCGTTGGAACTAAGTAGTTCCCAACTCTCACCGGAATGTCCATAAGAAGTCCTTCAGGAACGCGTATGGACTGATCAGCTAGGACAAGAGAAGTCCTAGTAGGAGTAAAATCCAACATTCCCAGCTTCTCTGCCACAGAGTAAGGCATTATGCTTCCAGCAGCTCCTAAATCACATAGAGAGCGCCTAAAACTATCCTCAAAGATAGAACAATCTAGCACAAAAACTCCAGGATTAGGCAGTTTCTTCGGGACCTTAGTTAGCAGAACATCACTGATATGCTGAGGAACTAATATCACCCATTCTCTCAGCTCCTCATCTAAAGGCAACATCTTGTTCAAATATCTTTGAACACATGGATGATAAGGTGGATCATCAGAAGGTGGAATTTCTTCCAAGTCTTCACCACTCTCTTCTAGCTTTTTCAGCTCTTCAATCTCTTGTTTTATCACTTCAGACACCTTGGGACATTGCCTAATGGCTTGTGCATAAACATCCTCTTGAGTGATCTCAGATACATCAGGGAATAGGCGGGCTAGCTCTGCATCAATCTCACTTTCATCCCACGGATCTTCTGCTCGTTCACGACCTGCATCGATCGATGCCATCTGTGTGTCGATCGTTGCATCACTACAGTTTCTACCCGAGAGTTTTTCACAGAAATCCGAAAATTCTGCCTCAGTCACCAACTCAGCTGTACTTAGCTCAAATTTCTCCCCTAGATAAGATCCATCATTAACGAGTACAGACCAGGCCTTAATATGAGTCTCTGCAACTCCTTTTCCCTTCAGTGAGCTGGACATCTGGTTCACCTGAGTGTCCAATTGCTTCATGTGAGTGCTCAGTGACTCAAACTTCCCATTGAGGTCTTGATAGACAGCGTCCAGCTTCTTATTGTTGTCCACAGAAAGCTTGGTTTGACTCTCCATCAGTTGTTCCATCATAGCCTCCATTTTGCTCTCATGGGCTGTAGGTGCAGGAGGAGTCTGATAGGATGTAGATCCATAGGTTCTCTGAGTACCTTGTCCATAGGTCTTCTGAAAACCACCAGTCTGTCCACCATTGGAGAATCTGTTCCCCTGTTGATTACCAAATCTATTACCTTGGAAACCAGAACCTCCTATGAAATTCACATCTTCTTCCTGAGTTTCCTCCTCAGCCTGAATCACCTCTACATCTTGGGCAAAGTGGACAGATTTCTTACTTGTTAGGAGATTGTAGACTGTGTCCAATCTGGATCTTATATTAGCTATATCAGAATTCTCTACGGTTCCACCAGATCTCTTTCTCCTTTCATCCATTGTTTTGCAACTGTTGCTGCCAATCAGATTCTCTATCAACTGCTTAGCTTGCGTAGGAGTCCTGGTGTTAAAATTAGCATTACTGGAATTATCCAGCGCAGTCTGATAAGGGAGATCTATGCCTCTGAAAAAGATACCAATCAGCTGTACTTCTGTGAATCCATGGTGTGGACAGTCACGCTGATACTGCTTAAATCTCATCCAGGCAGTCTTCAAGGGCTCCACAGCTCCTTGGGAAAAGGTGAGTATGTCCTGTCTGGACTGATCCGAGCGCGCATCATCATAAAAGTGACGCAGGAACTCACTCTTTAAGGCTGTCCAAGTAGTATACTGACCAGATGCCAGTTGTCTCAGCCATGCACTAGCGTCTCCAGCAAGACTGTGCGGAAATAGCTTAAGGAACAGATAGTCCGGGCATACTCCTTCATACTTCATGCCAGTGACTATGTCCTCAAACTTGTCAATGTGATCCATAGGCTGCTCTGCTTGAAGACCATGAAAAGCATTCTGTCTCATCAGCTGGTAGTAGATGGTTTTTACCTCAAAATCGTTCCTCTCAAAAGTAGGAAGCACTAGAGCTGCTCGGTTTGCATGAAACTCATCAGGTCTGTTGTAATCAGCTAGTGTCCTCTCATGAACCACCATCTCTCTACCTTGGGCCTGTCCTTGACCCTGGTTTCGGTTCAGCTCATGTTGCTCAGGAGGATCAGGGATGACATTCCCTTCAGCATCAACCCGATGCCCAGCAGCATTGTACGGGTTGTCATCTTGGTCCCTCAGGGTACCTTCAGCATCTGGTATCAAGATCAAACGTTCTCGTACCATTCTCTCTCTCTTCTCTCTTCTGTTAGTCCTTTCTAGACGTCCAAGTTCCTCTAGATCGAGATTAACCAAGCTCGAGTTCGGATTACTTCGAGTTTTCTGCGTTGGCATAAACTGTCTGTAATCGTCCAGCAACGATCGATGCTATCAGTGCAACGATCGATTCAATTCTCAGAATCGCCTAGTGACGATCGACGCAAGGTATGCAACGATCGACGCAAGGCGAAATTCGTACCTGCGACAGAAAGAAACAGAGAAAAAATTCAGCAAAATCAAAAAAAATAAAAACGAAAAAGAACAAAAACAAAAAGAAAAATTTCTAGCAAAAACCCTAAGTTCGGTCCTATCGAAGACTCAAAGAGTCCCCGGCAACGGCGCCAAAAACTTGATAGGTTCTAAGTTTTCCCTATTCTCTAACTGCAAGTGCACAGTTCAGTAGTCGTAGTATATAGGGTTATCGAATCCACAGGGACACTTGGTCTCAAGAGAATCAAACTATAGGAATAAATACTAGAAATAAGCAAATAGTGAATGAAATAAATTGCGATGCGAGAAAGTAAATCAGTAGCAGAGATTAACGGTTGTGAAGCAAGTAATTAAAAGCGTCAAGCCTAGGGTATTCTCAGGAAATCAGACAAGCAGACAGTTCATTCAGCAAGGATCTAATTAAGAACAGTTCTAGAACTCAAAACACAGATATAGAATTAACCAAATTCCTTTGCGATAATTCTCTAAGTCTAAGTGCAGCAAACCAAACTTTCGTTTGCGAGAACTAACATATTAAACTAGCAATAAGTCCAAGTTTGATATGTTCACAATTATCCTAAACCAAATTTCCGTTTGCGCAAAGTTTAATTGCCCAATTTAATTAGTTCAGATTCCTAAACCCCACTTCCGTGACGTATTTAGCAACCTAAGATCTAGATTCTAATTGATCAGGTTAGAACTAGCTTTAAGCACAATTAAATTGAAGACCAGATATAGTTATGAATCCTTAACTGAATTTGAACAAGTCTAGCAAGTCATGAAATCCTATGTGAGAAACCCTAAACCTAACTATGGATCTACTCAGACATAGATAATGAAATCATAATCATAGAATGAATAAATTGCATAAAAGAATAAGAGTAAAAGGGGTTCGAAATCTTCTCCAAATACAGATGATGTAACAGGTTCAGATCAGCCCCAAAAAGCTCTAAAATCCTCTGCTCTTAATTATAAATTGCGTAATGTAAAAAGTATAAAGCGTCCCTAATAAAAACTCTAAAAAATCTATTATATAGGCATAATCTCGGCCAGGGGCTTCTTTGTAAATATCAGAAACTTCTGGATCAAAGTGCAAATTCTTCACTCTTCTAAACCGCCGAGTTTTTGGCCCATCTCGCTGGTGCATCGATCGATGCAAGAGTGCAACGATCGACACCTTCCTCTGTTTCGGACAGTGAACTCTATCTCTCGGCCAAACACTCCAAAAATCTCCAAAATGCTCCATTATCTCCAATTCAGCTCCAAACCTGATTATACCTGTAAAAGACTCTAAAAGAACACAAAAGACACTAAAAACACACTTATATCATGGTCTAAAACTAGTAAAAACCATGATATATCAATGGCTACTCAGGTTTCTTTCAGATTCCCATCCATCTGGAGGATCAGGGAAAGACCACTTTTACTTGTCCATATGGGACTTTTGCTTACCGTAGGATGCCTTTTGGACTCTGCAATGCACCATCCACTTTCCAGAGATGCATGATGTCCATATTCACATATATGATTGAGGATTTTATGGAAGTATTCATGGATGATTTCTCAGTATATGGATCATCCTATAATGAATGCTTAGATAATCTGTGTAAGGTTCTGAAAAGATGTGAAGAGAAGCACTTAGTTCTTAACTGGGAGAAGTGTCATTTCATGGTCAGAGATGGCATTGTGCTTGGACATAAGGTGTCCGAAGCAGGAATAGAGGTAGACCGCGCCAAAATCGAGGTAATGACGAACCTGCAGGCACCTGATTCTGTTAAGTCTATTAGAAGCTTTCTTGGACATGCTGGTTTCTATAGACGGTTCATTAAGGATTTTAGTAGGATTGCTAGGCCACTAACTGCTTTGCTGTGTAAAGACACCAAATTTGAGTTCACTGCAGATTGTCGAACTGCATTTGAACAGATCAAGCAGGCATTAGTGAGTGCTCCCATAGTTCAGCCACCGGATTGGGATTTGCCTTTCGAGGTAATGTGTGATGCAAGTGATTATGCTGTAGGAGCTGTTCTTGGACAAAAGAAAGATAGAAAGCTTCATGCTATCTATTATGCCAGTAGGACAATGGATGATGCACAAAGAAACTATGCAACTACAGAGAAGGAGTTGCTGGCAGTTGTCTTTGCATTTGAGAAATTTCGCTCTTATCTTGTTGGCTCTAAGGTAATTGTCCACACTGATCATTCAGCACTGAAGTATCTGATGCAGAAGAAGGATGCTAAGCCAAGATTGTTGAGATGGATCCTGTTGCTTCAGGAATTTGATATTGAAGTGAGAGATAAGAAAGGGGTTGAGAATGGAGTTGCTGACCATCTTTCGAGGATGATGGTTGAGGAGGACGTGCCAATTAATGACTATTTGCCTGAAGAAAACGTCAATATGGTTGGGACAATCTGTGAGACAGATTTGGACAGAAATCTGCAGAACTGTCGGATTAATCGCGTTGCGTCGATCGATGCTACATCAGCGTCGATCGATGCATCTATCGGGACAGCAACGATCGATACATTCGATTGTGACGATCGTTGCAGCGCGGATACAGACGCAGAAACTTTCACGATACGTATTGGAAGGCATGAGTTCGAGATTAATGCTGTCATAACAAATGATCGACCATGGTATGCAGACATAGCCAATTATCTAGCTGCAGAGACTGAACCAGATAATCTGAAGGGATATGAAAAGAAGAGGTTTTTCAGAGAACTTAGGAGGTACTATTGGGATGAACCTTACCTCTATAAGCATTGTTCGGATGGCCTTTATAGAAGATGCGTTGCTGAGTCAGAGGTTCCAGATATCCTTTTCCACTGTCACGGATCAGATTATGCAGGACATTTTGCTACATTTAAGACTGTGTCTAAGGTTTTGCAAGCAGGTTTCTGGTGGCCTACAATGTTCGCTGATACTCACTCTTTTATTTCTCATTGTGATGCCTGCCAGAGGAGAGAGAAAATAAGCAGGAAGCATGAGATGCCTCAGAATTTCATTCTTGAGGTTGAGGTTTTCGATTGCTGGGGCATAGACTTTATGGGTCCCTTTCCCTCATCATACGGGAATAAATTCATATTAGTTGCTGTGGATTATGTATCTAAGTGGGTAGAAGCAATAGCCAGTCCAACCAATGACTCTTCAGTAGTCATTAAGCTGTTTAAATCTATCATATTCCCTAGACTTGGAGTACCCCGGATAGTAATTAGTGATGGAGGATCTCACTTTATTAATAAGGTTTTTGAGAAGCTCCTAAAGAAGCATGGAGTGCATCACCGAGTTGCTACTCCTTATCACCCACAGACTAGTGGACAGGTAGAGGTTTCTAACAGACAAATCAAGGAGATCTTGGAGAAGACAGTTGGGAAGACAAGGAAAGATTGGGCAGCTAAGCTTGATGATGCTTTATGGGCCTACAGGACTGCATTTAAAACGCCATTAGGGACTACTCCATTCCATTTGCTGTATGGGAAAGCATGTCATCTGCCAGTAGAACTTGAGCACAAGGCAGCATGGGCTGTAAAACAGATGAACTTTGACCTCAAACCAGCTGCAGAGAGGAGATTGATACAGCTCAATGAGTTGGATGAGATTAGACATCTTGCCTATGAGAACTCAAAGCTGTACAAGGAGAGGACTAAGGCTTATCATGATAAAAAGATTGTTTCTAGACGGTTTGAGCCTAATGACCAGGTACTTCTATACAATTCTCGTCTGCATTTGTTTCCAGGGAAGCTGAAATCAAGATGGTCCGGTCCTTACACAATAAAGGAAGTGCGTCCATATGGAGCTGTCATACTAATAGGCAAGGAAGGTAATGAGTTTGCTGTAAATGGGCAGAGAGTAAAACACTATTGGGCTAAGGCCGAAATTCCCAGAGGACAGATTTTGCCTCTGGATGCTGCACCCTCCACTTGAAAATTCCAATCCGTCCGGTCAAGCTATTGACCTTAAACAAGCGCTGGGTGGGAGGCAACCCACCATTAGGTACTAGTGTTTTTCTTTTTCATTTTTGGTGTTTTTGTTAGGATTTTACGTTTGTTTTTGTTTCTGGTGAGTTTATGTTTGCAGGTCTCGGTTAAAACGCAGTGCAGCGATCGATGCACTTCTGCATCGATCGTCACAACACGAAAGGAATCACATTGCAGCGATCGTTGCGGTCCTGAGCAACGATCGATGCTCAGCGACAGAGGTAACCCGACGGACATAATTTCACCCTTTCAATTTTTATTTTCTTTTTACCAATCCTTCGCTGGACACTACTGGGGACAGTGTGTCTTAAGTGTGGGGGAGGTGCTACTGACTTATATCTTTCTGTTTTCTTAAGAGTCAGTCCGTTTTTCAAAAAAATTTGTTTTATTGAGTCAAAATTGTTTAAGTAAGAAACTATGATTTTCTGAGAAGATTTACAAGACTTGCAGGAACTTAAGTAACCATTGGGATGAAGTTGCAGGATCTATCTCTGACTATTAGAAAACCCCATCACAGATCAACCTACTGGGAACACCCACATCACTTCAGGTATCAGAGGATCCTTTTACTGACTTCAACCTTAATACTGACTTAGATTTCTCACCTAAGGGCTTGGTATGCTTTATGTCGGATTCCCTTGTTAGTTCTGACACAGCCTGTAAACCTGTCCTATTTAGTCCCCTTCTCCCCTTCTATAAAGTAAAAAAAAAAATAATAATAATAAACTGAGGATGAGTTAGTAACTCCGAAGTGGTCATGAGAATGGTAGCAAACACTATTTTCTCTCATGTGATCCATGGAATGTGTCCAAAGTATACCCCATAACGGGAAGAACACTGATAAAATAAAATAAAATGATACCCAGTGGGGAAAAATCAGTTGTTAAAGAAGGGAAAGAGAAGAAAGGGACTAGAGAAAGATAGTATGGTGGTCTAGAGCTGATAAGGTAAGAATCCATGTGCCTTTAGATCGATACTCCTTAGGTGAGACCGCACTTAAATACTTGCAGAAGTCAGTAGGGAGAATTTGAATGCTTGAATGTGATTGTGGAGTTTACCTAGGACAGTTGCTAAGTGTGGGGGAAGTACATTGTGGTCTTGATATCCTGTGATTGATTCTTGCAGTGGTTTACTAAGGGGAATCTGAGTATTGTAGCTTCTAGGATGAAATGAGTTTCTGAAGAGTTTTCAAACCTCTTCACCATGTTTTAGTTCTCTGTTTTGCTTGAGGGCAAGCAAAGGCTAAGTGTGGGGGAGTTGATATATCATGGTTTTTACTAGTTTTAGACCATGATATAAGTGTGTTTTTAGTGTCTTTTGTGTTCTTTTAGAGTCTTTTACAGGTATAATCAGGTTGGGAGCTGAATTGGAGATAATGGAGCATTTTGGAGATTTTTGGAGTGTTTGGCCGAGAGATAGAGTTCACTGTCCGAAACAGAGAGGGGTGTCGATCGTTGCACTCTAGCAACGATTGATGCACCAGCGAGATGGGCCTAAACTCGGCGGTTTAGAAGAATCAAGTTATTGCACTTTGATCCAGAAGTTCCTGATATTTACAAAGAAGCCCTTGGCCGAGATTATGCCTATATAATAGAGTTTTTAGTGTTTTTATTAGATACGCTTTATACTTTTTACAATACACTTTGATAATTAAGAGCAGAGGATTTTAGAGCTTTTTGGGGCTGATCTGAACCTGTTACATCATCTGTATTTGGAGAAGATTTCGAACCCCTTTTACTCTTATTCTTTTATGCAATTTATTCATTCTATGATTATGTTTTCATTATCTATGTCTGAGTAGATTCCTAGTTAGGTTTAGGGTTTCTCACATAGGATTTCATGACTTGCTAGACTTGTTCAAATTCAGTTAAGGATTCATAACTATATATGTTCTTCAATTTAATTGTGCTTAAAGCTAGTTCTAACCTGATCAATTATAATCTAGATCTTAGGTTGCTAAATACGTCACAGAAGTGGGGTTTAGGAATTTGAACTAATTAAATTGGGCAATTAAACTTTGCGCAAACGGAAGTTTGGTTTAGGATAATTGTGAACATATCAAACTTGGACTTATTGCTAGTTTAATCTGTTAGTTCTCGCAAACGAAAGTTTGGTTTGCTGCACTTAGACTTAGAGAATTATCGCAAAGGAATTTGGTTAATTCTATATCTGCGTTTTGAGTTCTAGAACTGTGCTTAATTAGATCCTTGCTGAATGAACTGTCTGCTTGTCTGATTTCCTGAGAATACCCTAGGCTTGACGCTTTTAATTACTTGCTTCACAACCGTTAATCTCTGCTACTGATTTACTTTCTCGCACCGCAATTTATTCCATTCACTATTTGCTTATTTCTAGTATTTATTCCTATAGTTTGATTCTCTTGAGACCAAGTGTCCCTGTGGATTCGATAACCCTATATACTACTTTGACATTGCTGTTCACTTGCAGTTTAGTATAGGGAAAACTTAGAACCTATCATGAGTCAACTTCACATCATCACATTCAAAATGATAGTTAAACTCACCCTTCTCAGCCACATTATTAAGTAACATGGACATGCAATTCATAGCAATCACGAAGAGGTAAGGAGATAAAGGATCTTCTTGCCTCATTCCTCTTTTTCCTTTAAAGAATCCATGTACCTTCCCATTGTAACCCAATGTAAAGTTAGAAGTACACATGCAAGCTCTCAGCCAATGAAGATATGAAGGTGGAACGTTGATAGCCGCTAGGCAGTTAAGAACAAAGTCCCAGCTTAGAGTGTCAAACGCTTTAGCAATATCCACTTTAATCGTTATTCTTTTTGGACCTTTATCTTTATGGTAACCTTTGACAATTTCTGTGGCCAGGATAGTGTTCTCCACCAACAGTCTCCCTTGGAAAAAAGCAGTTTGGTTGGCAGTATCAGGTCAGGAAGAATGGGTTTCAGCTTCCTCACAAGTATCTTGGAGATCGCCTTATAGATAGTAGTACAGCAGGATATAGGCCGGTAATCACTAACAGTAGACGCCCCCGAATGCTTAGGAACAAGCGATAAAATAGTGGCATTGACAGAGGAAGGAAAAACTGTTCCATGGCCACAAAAACTTCAGAACCTAAGAATACCCAACCAACTTTGAAAAAACCTGACGTCAATCCATCAGGCCCGGGAGCCTTTTTCGGGTTGAGTTTGAGCAGGGAAGTAGTGATTTCTGTTGAGGTTGGGCTGGTAGATAGGAGATTCACTTGGACAGATGAACATCGAAATGAGAGAAGATGCTGAAACCATGGAATCAGGAGCCAAAATTCCTTGGAAGTGTGCAACTGCCAGAGAACTCATAGCTAACTCATCCGTAATAAGGACACCAAAAGTAAGCATAAAAGATCTGATAGAATTTTGAGCAGACCGAACCACCACCATCTTAAAGAAGTAAGTTGTACTAAGATCACCATATTTTAACCAATTCATCCGAGATTTTTGTTTGAAGTACTCTTCCTCTATTGAGCGCATGAACAACCATTTTTGATGGAGCTCTCTCTATCTTCTAGGTACAGAGATGGGGAGGGGTCAGGCAGAGCACACACCTACACATCTTTAAGCAAACTGTTAGTTAAAATTACTCTTTCTTGGATATTAGCATAGTTCTCTCTGATTATAGTATGCATCACACTATTTATGGATTTTAATTTCCAGCATAGTTCCCTGAGATCAGTAGATAAACTTCCATCGTGAATCCAAGCGTTCTCAGCAGTGGATAAAAAGGTTGGATGTTTGGTAAAGTAGTTGCGAAATTTGAATGGTTTAGTACCAGCTTTAAGAAGAGGGGTGGCAAAGTTTAGGAGACATGGGCTATGGTCCGAAAAATCGTGAGGTAGAAAGGTATCTAAACTATTGGGAAGGGCTTGGATCCATTCTTGGTTAACAAGGAACATGTCCAGTTTTTTAGCAATAGGGGATAAAGGTTGATTATTTGTCCATGTATTAAGCAGGCCTTGGAACCTGAGATCAAACACTCCCAAATGGAGGAAACAGTCTCTCAACTCTACCATATCAGAAGAGAGGTAGCTAGCTGATGGAGAAGAATCTTCTGTAGGGTGGATGATCTGGTTGAAGTCACCACATACCACCCATGGTCAAAATCTAAGCTGGAGATTTGAATGAAGAGCAATCAACTCAACCCACATGTCAATGCGTTCTTCTCTCGTGTTTGCAAATAGAGGTTACCATGATGATATTACATCCATGGATCACTACTTCGCAGGTAAGAGACTACTTAGATATAGCCACAAATCGGAGAGTCGCTGGATGTTTCTAGATGAAGATGATACGTCCATCATTGTCCACATCATGAATAGAGGTAAATTGTCATCTGTTGCAAGTAGTCGACATAATTTGGTTCAACATTGGTTCTTTGATATGGTATTCTAGAATAGCACCAAAAATAGAGTTATTTAGGGATAATTATTGGCTAAATGCCTTGTGTTTATCATTTAATATTCAAAAAAAGATTTATACACATTAAAAAAGATTAGGAGAGTCCCTTTGTGAAGAGGGATCCCCTTGGGTAGGAACAAAATATGGCTCCAAGAGAGGGGCCATATTAGAAAGCAAAGATGTATTAAAAATGGTAGTTGAAGTGTTTAAAATTTTTGTAGAGGAAGAAGAGAAAACAAGTGGAGGTCTAGAAGGGACATAAAACTTAGAAGGAAGAGTAATATAAGGGGCATTAAATCTAATAGCTTGTTTGGTTGTGATGTAAGAACCAGAGGAAAGAGCAAAAGTGGCAGGGAGACCCACAACAAAAGAAGCGAGGGAAGGATCTGAGGAGAAAACAAGTGGGTGGTCAGAATTTTTTTTTGAAACAGGCGAAGTGAAGACAAAAGGATCAAAAGCTTTTTCTGTTGGAGAAATAGATATTTCGGAGCCAGAGACAAGCAGTGGGAGGGAAACAGAACCAATGTTGAGGGAGGGATTGTTCAAGTCCACATCAGATACAAACGATGGGACATAACCAACAAAGGCTGGCTGAGGTCCAAATTGCACTACTTTCTTAAGAGAGACAGACGCATCAGCAGCTTGTGCAGGTTTAGTCCGATGATTCACCCTCTTTTTGATAGTATTTTTTTAGCTTGCTGATCCTCGTTGGAACATTGAACACTCCTTGCAGTAAAGGTTGGCGGTATATTTTTCTCCGCAGGGGGATAAACATTCTGGTCCGAAGGAGAGGGAGCATTCACACAGTTTTTTAGGATGTGCCCAATCTGATTGCAGTGAGTACATGAAGGAGGAGTCCAAGGATAGTGGATGTAGGCGTCTATAATGTCTCCGTTTTCCCTAACTAATTATCCACAGTCTGGAAGCGGTTTTTTGAGGTTAGCTTTAACTTTAACGTGAGCGACATTCAGAATCGTAAGATTTTAAGTGTAGTCATCTATCTCAATTGGTTCTCCAACTAACCCAGTAACTAGACTCAATCCTTCTTTTGTGCGCAGATCAAAGGAAACACCAGTCAGATGAGCCCAAAGAGGGATAGATGTTATTTCAGGAAACACATCATCAATCTTAGAACCACCATTGGGAAGTATAAAACATTGATGATCCTACATACCACATGCGCTTTTCCAGAATCTTTGATCGGATGAAGTCATTAGGGACTCTAACCATAATGGCTCTCTTCATCGGTTTTAAGTGAATTTCTAGCTTGGAGCTTTTACCTCACATGTAGTTAAGCACATTCTGTAGTGGTCCTTAATCTGACAGCTTACCCAAAAATGAACCAACAATATATTATATATGCAGATTGGCGCCTCTTTCAAATACTGCATTCGTAACCGTTACTCTCGGCTTCCCATCATGGGACACAGATGTTGGAGCAATTAAAAAACGATCCAGAACATTCTTAAACTTTTGGGCATAAGAAGGAGGAGTAGGGTTAGTGTAGGATCCCACTGGATCTAGGGTTTGATATATTGAATGAAAACCAACCTCGTTCTTACCTTTCTGGCAGCGGAATTGAGATGGTGAACGAGATCAGTGGAGCAACGCAAACGCCTTGCCTCTACCAGATACACACGCACGCTTCACTGGAAACGGGATGCTAGTGCCGGATCAATGGGAATCGATTCTCTCTGGTGTTTCTACTGTTTCTATCAAGAAAAGTGGACGGCCGCGTGTTTAGGTCGAAACTTACTTGTTATATTCGACCTAAAACACAATTAACGGGCCAGACTTAATCAAGTCTTAATTCGAAAAGCCTTTCGAAAATCCCGAATTGTGTCGACCGACACACAAGCTGTGTCGATCGACACAACACCTTTTTATCGATTATAATGTGTATCCAATACACATTAATATGATCATTACCATAATGATCATTCCCATGTCGTAGCTTCCAGTTTGCTTAGGTGTGTGACCCTATAGGATCATATAGTACTGGTAGTAAGTCCATAACTTACAGATTGCAAGAGGCTTTTAGCAAAACATTGCAACCGCCCAGTACTATACGAATGTCTGATCTCGACACACAACTATCATCAGGAGTAGGCCTGGGCGTTCGGATATTCGGGTCCGGGTCGGGTCCTTGCAGGTACCGGGTCTAACGGGTATAGAAATATAGGACCCATTTAAGAACCTGTATATTTTCGGGTCGGGTTCGGGTCGGGTCTTCTCGGGTCCGGGTCGATTCGGGTCTACTATTGCCATACCTGCAAAGACCCGAATTTTTACGGGTACTATGCGGGTGTGGATATTTACAGGTTTTTTTGGATATTTCGGGTATAAAATACCCAAATAACCCTGCAAATACCCGAATAAACCTATAAAAATATTCAAAAACTACAGGTTTTATCAGGTTTTTTTCAGGTTTTATCGGATCATATGGGTCATACAGGTCCTATCGGATCTTATGGAGTCGGTTACTAACAGGTTCTTAACAGGTTCCTAACAGGTTACTAACAGGTTCTAACAGGTTCTAATAATTATTTAGTCTAATATTTACAGGTTCTAACGGGTACCCGAAAGACCTGCGGGTAAGACCCGGATCCGAACCTGTACCCGCGGGTCTTCGATCGTCATACCCAACATGTTCTAAACCTTGGACCCGGACCCGATTTTTTCGGGTCGGTTCAGGTTCGGGTTTTCGGGTCCGGGTAAAAATGCCCAGGCCTAATCAGGAGTGAGTACAATTGTGATTTCAGGACACTATCCCAACAATCTCCCACTTGTACTGGAATCATCAATTCCTATAATCCTTTTGTCTCTATATCTCGATTTGGCATAAGGCAAGATTGGTGTCATCCTTATTAAGCCAACATCGTGTTTATCGAACTCTTGATCTCATACTGAACATTACAAACAACTGAACTACAGTTCGTTTGAGTGCGGCCACACATTTTCTCAGTATTAAATCTTCGATAGGCCCTGAGATATTTATCTCCCGTTATACAGGAGGGACAAATCCCATCTTGTTCCATCCCTGTTTCAACGCACACTTCTTGATATACTTGAACAGTGCCGTTATAGTCGCCAGTTACGGGTCGACGTTTGACAAAGTCAAAGTGTACCAATTCATATGCAAGAAAGCATGATGAACTCAGGTATAAGGACTATACTCTATAGTCGTAATGAGAACCTCTTATGACACATATATAACTATCTTGTAGATTTCTCATTAGCGGGTCATGTCCGATCATATGTTCACTAACATATATCTATGTGACTGACCGCGATAATCATATCATTGGCTCCATGAAACTTAGCCAACAGTCACCTCACAATCTAGTCTCTAACGGTTGTCAGTGTCCCAATTCTACAACCTCGACTAGGGACAAAATAATTTATTTACTTATAGGGTTTCATGATCAAGTCCTCAACTTGATGACCTATAATATGTCATAAACTTATTTTGGGACCATTATTTAGATCACAATAAATAATGCTGAAATCAAATTTCATTAAACATTTCCAAAAGAATGTTTACAAGAGCGTCTTATTATAACTAAAACAAAACTAAAACTCCCACTAGAATCAAGATTACATCTTAAGATCTCTAATGCCTACAGCAGTCGTATGACTCTCATGCTTAGGCCTTGGGAGTGACTTAGTCAGAGGATCAGCGACATTCTCGTCTGTCGGAACTCGGCTGATCTTCACATCACCTCTATTGACGATATATCGAATCAGGTGATATCTCCTCTCCACATGTTTGGACTTCTGGTGTGACCTTGGTTCTTTTGCCTGAGCAATGGCTCCGTTGTTATCACAAAACAAAGCCACTGGCTCCAAGATACTAGGAACCACACCAAGTTCAGTCATGAACTTCTTGATCCAAACAGCTTCCTTTGCCGCTTCTGAAGCAGCAACATATTCAGCTTCCGTTGTGGAATCAGCTACGGTATTCTGCTTAGAGCTCTTCCAGCTCACTGCACCGCCATTTAGACAGAAGACATATCCAGATTGTGATCGGAAATCGTCTCTGTCTGTCTGAAAGCTCGCATCGGTGAATCCATTCACCACATGTTCTTCACTTCCTCCATACACAAGGAATTTATCCTTAGTATGTCTCAAATACTTGAGAATATTCTTGACAGCTGTCCAGTGAACTTCACTTGGATCAGATTGGTATCTACTCGTCATGCTTAACGCGTAAGCTACATCTGGACGAGTGCAGAGCATGACATACATAATAGATCCTATTGCAGAAGCATAAGGAATCCTATTCATGCGTTCTCGCTCAGCAGGTGACGCCGGACACTGCTTCTTGATGAGACTCATGCCATGAGACATCGGTATGAAGCCCTTCTTGGAATCTTGCATCCTGAATCTGTGCAACACCTTATCAATATAAGTGTCCTGGCACAAACCAATCAGCCTATTCAATCTATCTCTGTAGATTCTGATTCCAAAAATGTATGCGGCTTCTCCCATGTCTTTCATGGAAAAACAACTTCCGAGACAAGTCTTGACAGACTGAAGCAACGGAACGTCATTACCGAGGAGGAGTATGTCATCGACATACATTACAAGAAACGCAATTTTGCTCCCACTAGTCTTCTTGTAAACACATGGTTCCTCTTCGTTCTTGATGAAACCAAATTGTTTTACTGCTTCATCAAAACGAAGATTCCAACTCCGTGATGCTTGCTTCAATCCATAAATGGATTTATGAAGCTTGCATACTTTCTTAGCGTTCCTAGGATCCACAAAACCTTCAGGCTGTGTCATATACACATCCTCTTCCAGAATACCATTCAGGAATGCGGTTTTGACATCCATTTGCCAAATCTCATAATCATAATGAGCGGCAATCGCTAGAAGAATCCGAATGGATTTAAGCATAGCGACTGGGGAATAGGTTTCATCATAGTCAATACCATGAATTTGCTTGAAACCTTTAGCCACCAACCTCGCTTTGTAAATTTGTACATTGCCATCCACGTCAATCTTCTTCTTGAAGATCCATTTACACTCAATGGCTTTTGCACCATTAGGTAAATCGACCAAGGACCATACTTGGTTTTCTGACATGGATCCCATTTCGGACTTAGAGGCTCCAAGCCACTTTTCGGAATCCGGGTCCATCATTGCTTCCGCGAAGGTCGCTGGTTCGTCACTTTCAATGATCATCAGATCATTGGAATCGGTTACGAGAAATCCATAGTATCTCTCGGGTTCGTGACGGATCCTTCCGGACCTGCGAACTTCAGGCTCCACAGGCGCCGGTTCCACAGATCTTTGTGGATCCAGCTGCTGCTCTTCCTCAATAGGATGAGTAGCTTCCTGTGCATCTTGAATTTCTTCAAGATGTACTTTACTCCCACTGTTTTTCTTAGAGAGAAACTCCCTCTCAAGAAAAGAACAGTCCCGAGCAACAAATACTTTGTTCTCAGATTGGTTGTAAAAGTAGTATGCCTTGGTTTCCCTAGGATAACCAACGAAGTAGCATTTATCTGATTTGGGTGCAAGCTTGTCAGAGATTAATCGTTTGACATAAGCCTCACATCCCCAAATCCTCAGGAAAGACAGACTGGGAACATTCCCAGTCCACAGTTCATGTGGTGTCTTTTCCACTGATTTAGATGGCACCCTATTTAGTGTAAACGCAGACGTTTCTAGAGCGTATCCCCAAAAGGATAATGGAAGATTAGAATGACTCATCATAGACCGAACCATATCCAATAAGGTTCGATTCCTCCTCTCTGACACTCCATTCCATTGGGGTGTACCAGGAGGAGTGAGTTGTGAAATAATTCCACACTCGCTCAGATAGTCGCTGAATTCTTGACTCAAGTATTCTCCTCCGCGATCCGATCGCAGGACTTTGATACTTTTGCCAAGTTGATTCTGTAATTCATTCTTGAATTCCTTGAATCTATCAAAGGATTCTGACTTGTGTCTCATCAAATAGACATAGCCATACCTACTGAAGTCATCAGTAAAGGTAATGAAGTACTTGTAATTTCCTCTGGCAACAGTACTCATCGGCCCACATACATCAGTATGAATAAGGCCCAATAAGTCACTGGCCCTTTCATTTGGTTTGTTGAAAGGGGCTCTAGCCATTTTGCCCACCAAGCAAGATTCGCATTTCTCACATGATTCAAAATCAAATGAGCCCAGAAGCCCATTTCGATGGAGCCTTTGGATGCGTTTCTCATTGATATGGCCCAAACGACAATGCCATAAGAAAGTCGGGTTTTCGTCATTGGACTTAAACCGCTTTGTATTTATGTTAAAGACAGGCATTTTTTGGTTTAAAACATATAACCCATTATCTAATGGGGCGCTACCATAAAACGTACCATCACGATTAAAAGAACAAACTTTATTCTTAACAGCAAAATCAAAACCTTCCAAATCCAAAACGGAAACTGAAATTATGTTTCTGCTTATCGCATGTACAAAGTAGCAATTATTTAAAATTAAAACCATGCTCGATGGTAAGGACAACTCGTAGGTGCCTACGGCCAGTGCAGCAACCTTAGCTCCATTCCCGACCCGTAGCTCCACTTGTCCTTTCTTCAGCGTCCTACTGTTTCTTAGTGCCTGCACATCAGTACAAATATGAGCACCGCAGCCGGTATCCAATACCTACGAAGTAGAACTAGAAGACATAACATTAAGTTCGATAACATAAATACCAGAATCAGACGCATCATACGTCTTCTTCAGCTTCTTGTAATCTTCCATGAACTTCTTGCAGTCTCTCTTCCAATGCCCTAACTGCTTGCAGTAGTTGCATTTATCCTCAGGAGAAGGCCCGGATTTGGGCTTCGGCTTGGGCTTGTCCTAACTTTCAGTCTGGACAACTTGGGCCTTTCCCTTATCCTTCTTAGGTTTCTTGAACCTTTTACCCCCTTGTACCATAAGTACACTGGGAGTTGCCTTCTTGAGATTCGGCTCTGCTGTCTTTAGCATGCCGTGCAACTCAGTCAATGTCTTAGTCATGTTTTGCATGTTGTAGTTCATGATGAACTGATCAAAACAGGACGGCAAAGACTGCAGAATCATGTCAGTGGCTAGCTCCTGGCTAATAGCACAGTCCAGTTTCCCCAGGTTATCAATGTAACCCATCATTTTAAGGACATGAAGACTTACTGGACTGTCCTTAGCCAGCTTGCAATCCATGAGAGATTTAACCGTCTGGTATCTCTCTGTGCGAGCTTGCTCCTGAAACAAAGCTTTCAGGCTGTTAATCATCTCAATGGGTGACATCACGTTCTCATATTGCTTCTGCAGCTCAGAGTTCATAGTCACCAGCATTAGACAATTAACATCTTTGACATCAGCTGAATGCTTATCCCAAGCATTCTTTTCTGTCTGCGGGGCATTGGAACGTGGCCTCTCGGTGAGAACTCTTTCAATGACATATTCCTTGTTCTCCTGCCTGAGAGCTATTCTCAGGTTCCGATACCATTCCAAGAAATTAGATCCATTTAACTTGTCCTTCTCAAGGACGGATCTTAGTGAGAAAGTGTTGATGTGATTTGAGACAGACATAGCTGTAATTCAAAAGAGGTAGATTTTAGTTATAATGCTCAAGAAATGAGAATTCTTATCTAATAAGAAAAACTCGCATTGTTTTCAAAACTATGTTTCCTCGGATGAATACAATGAGCCAAGATCCTCAGATTACTAAAATTCGAGTGGGCGACTCGCCGTTACTCAAATTTTAGCTATCTAGGTAAGCAAATCATTGCTAATTGTACTCAGTACAACTCTTGGTCGTGGATAAGACAAACTATGTCCAATCCACTCTGATGTCTCTGGGCCCAGAACTTCTGACAGCCCAGTCAAGTATAACCAATCCATTTTCTGTCTTGTGATCACTGACAGTTGCACTGCAAGTCTGTCAATGTTCACCTGCCTTACTCACGTTGCAGTGGATATCGAGGACTCCAAGATTATCCAACAAACGACACGAGTCTTGATAGTAGACAAGATCGGGCAAGACATCAAGATAACTTGATATTCAGTTGAGGAAAGGAACCGTTTTATCTTGATGCATATCCAATATACATCCAATAATTAATTAGTTTATTTAAAACATTCAGTTTTAATAGTTTTAGGTTCATCTAGAACTTTTAGGATTAAATTGTTCTGGTATATGCAAATTTGGGGTCCAACCAGTATATCTGCAAATGTTGTGTCGATCGACGCCAACTATTGGCATCGGTCGACACAACCCATTTCAAACCGATCTTCGATAACCGGTCAAACCGGATCGAATTTACTTAACCGATTCAATTCAATTGAACCGGTTCGGTTTAATGGTCCATGTCGATCGTCACACACTGTGTGTCGATCGACACTACCAAACCAGAACCAATTTGGTTAATTAAAATTAACCGAGCGAAATAACCAGTTCAATCCAATTGAACCGATCTATCTAATCGCATTGCCTGTGTCGACCGATACGCCCAGTGTATCGATCGACACAGCAGGAAAACAGGTACTCGATCTCAGATCGAAACCCTAGGATTATTTGCGGATTTTCGCTTTGTGTCGACCGACACACGCTTTGTGTCGATCGACACCCTACTAGAAACCCTAAAATTTTACGCGTTCTGCCGCGGCGTGTCGACCGACACACGCTTTGTGTCGATCGACACAGTGCGTTTTTCAACAGTTCTTCGTCTTTTCAATAGGAACAAAACCGAGAACAATATATGAAAACACGATTTCAACATGCAAAATTAAATTCAACAACATCAAGTTTTGAAATATTTGCATCAGATTCAATAGCTAAACCCTAACCTGCTCTGATACCACTGTAGGATCCCACTGGATCTAGGGTTTGATATATTGAATGAAAACCAACCTCGTTCTTACCTTTCTGGCAGCGGAATTGAGATGGTGAACGAGATCAGTGGAGCAACGCAAACGCCTTGCCTCTACCAGATACACACGCACGCTTCACTGGAAACGGGATGCTAGTGCCGGATAAACGGGAATCGATTCTCTCTGGTGTTTCTACTGTTTCTATCAAGAAAAGTGGACGGCCGCGTGTTTAGGTCGAAACTTACTTGTTATATTCGACCTAAAACACAATTAACGGGCCAGACTTAATCAAGTCTTAATTCGAAAAGCCTTTCGAAAATCCCGAACTGTGTCGACCGACACACAAGCTGTGTCGATCGACACAACACCTTTTTATCGATTATAATGTGTATCCAATACACATTAATATGATCATTACCATAATGATCATTCCCATGTCGTAGCTTCCAGTTTGCTTAGGTGTGTGACCCTATAGGATCATATAGTACTGGTAGTAAGTCCATAACTTACAGATTGCAAGAGGCTTCTAGCAAAACATTGCAACCGCCCAATACTATACGAATGTCTGATCTCGACACACAACTATCCCAAGTGTGATTTCAGGACACTATCCCAACAGTTGGTACCTCTAATATAGTGACCTGATTGGGGAACTTTACATCCAAGTTTGGGAGATCGAATTTGAGAAGGCTGATATATAATCATGAAACTATTAAATCAACTGATAAATATAATTAAATAATTTATATAAATTATAATTTTATTCAAAATATATTCATAATATCTTTTTTTTGTTTGAAATATCAATATGTATTTAATTCTATAAAAAAAATTTAAAAAATATTTTTAATTTATTGACTTCTTAAGAAAAATAATTACTAAATTCATATTTATTATTGAAATTTACTAAACAATAATTTAATTACATTTTGAACTATAATAAACACATAATATGTATATTTAGATCAATATAAACACAAATTCATGTATTTTAACAAAACTAATTTTTTAAAGTGAATATTATCAAAAATAAATAAATTACTATAAATTAAATTTAATTTATAAAATATATTTTTTTAAAAAAATTAGAATAATAAAAATTAAATTTGATATATTTTTACTTTGATAAATATTAAAATTGTTCAAATATATGGTAAGTCATATTACGATTGATGTTTTTACGATTGTACTTTTTAGCTGGTTATTCCATCAAATTGCAAAATACTTAAATCATTATAAGAACGAGTTGAAAAATAAATTATCCAATTTCAATTATATATTTTTTTAAAGAACTTTGCACGAGTTTAAAAAATATATATTAACTAATTGCAGTTGATATATTTTAAATTTAATAAAAATATAAAATTATTTCATATTTATATTATTCAAATATTTGATGCGTTAAATTATGGTTCATATTTGAATGCCGTTTGAACAGAATGTTCCAGCAAAATTGTAAATTATATACCACAACAACATGTGTTAAAAATATATTAGCTTCGATTATAAAATATTAAAATCAAACCTTTTTTTTTTTTTGGTCGTCAAATCAAACTTTACTCATTGAAAAAAATTAAAAAGATGAAATAACAAATTTCAATTATATAAACATTAAAATAAATTAAATAAATGCAAAATATAAATGAATTTTTCTGTTTCTATTTTGGTAAATACTTAATTATTAAAATATCAAAAATCATAATAATTTTTTTATATAAATATATGTTGTTTTATAAAAGAATATTTTAGATAAATGCAATAAAGATTAAACTTATATCACATAATTTTACAATGGTTGCTTTCATAAAAAAAAATTAAAAAAATTTACGATACAATGCAAGTTAAAACTTATAATGCAAAATCGTTATTTTAATCTCTTTATCTTTACGATAATACATTCTCTCAAATAAAACACAATTAATATTTTAAAAACCTAAATTATTAACTGACTTTTTATAATACATATTAAAAATTATATTCGAAATTAGTTTGCATAATTAAAAATATAAATTACTAATAACAAAATAAATAAAAATTTAAATTTGTAAAAAAAATATAAACTCCCTCTTAAAAAGCGCGAACCAAAATCTAATATACTATTAAAACATGAAGTTTTTTTTGAAAAAAACCTTCCTACATGTATGATGTTATATTACGAAAAGTATCATTAGAAATGTAGAATAATTAAATAACTCATTAAGGGTATTTTCGGTTTAATAAAGTTAGACAATATGTAGCCCATCTAAATATTCTCTAATTTATGATTGTATTCCAAAATATACTCGCAATATATTTTAATATCTTTTGTTTTAAATATAAATATATATTTTATATTATACAAAAAATATTATAAAAATATTTTTATTTTTACGATTTTTAAGAAAAATAATTATTAAAATTTAGTATAAAATAATATATTTTAATCTAAATATTCTCTAATTTGTGACTTTATTCAAAATATATTCATAATATTTTTTTTAGACTATAAATATATATTTTTATAATTTAAAAAAATCTCACAAAAATATTTTTAGTTTTGATATTTCTTAAAAAAACAATTACTTAATTCATATTTATTATTAAAATTGATTAAAAATAATTTAATTATATTTTGATTTATAAAATAAATATAAAGTCTTTATATTTATATAATTATAAAACATGTTGAAAATAGAGTATCCAATTTCAATTTTCTATAATATTAGAAACAAACTTTGTCTACTTGAAAACAGTTTAAAAAATAGATTAACCAATTTTAATTGATATATTCTTAATTTGATAAAAAATTAAAATTATTCAATATCTATAAAATTCGAAAGGTGTATTACGGTTGATATTTTTACAATCACAATTTTAAAGGGTTATTAAAATTTTAAAATATTTAGACTACTATAAGATGTATTGAAAAATATATTAAATTATTTCAATTATAAAAATATTTAAAAATATTTATGTTTATTGCAAGACAAATTAAAAAGATTAATTAACCATTTTTAATTATAGAAACATTAAAGTGAACTTAAACCAATCCAAAAGTATTAAATAAATATTTTATCATATTTTTATTTTTATAAATCTGTAATTATATTTATATAAAATTATAAATATAATTATTAAAATTTAAACTCAAATAAATTTTATATATGAGCATATGATATTTTATACAAATAAATAATTTAAATCAACGCAATATTTATTAAACATATCACATATTTTTTTATAATAATTGTTTCAATAAAAAATAAAATATTATAAAATTATTTTTAAATCAAAAACTCATAGCGTCTACAACAATACACAATCAAAGCAATCTCTTGGGGATGGGGGATATAGCCTCACTAAGGCACCGGATAGATGCCAAAAAAAAAAAAAAAACGCTGGATAGGACCACAATTCTTCATGTGTAACAAGGTTAAGATGATCTTTGAGAAGATAATAAAAAAACTCCTCCCAAAGATTTTCCAACGCTAGAGTTACTAATATAAATAAATTGATCTGAAAGTGAGTAGTGGTTAAGTATGAAGCTTTGAAGATGCTCCGGTAGTAGCCGACTCGTCGAGAGTTTATATTACTTTTCGTCTAATCATTTATAAATTTAAGTAGTCTTTCCTTCAAGGTGAGATGGATACGGGAGTGGATTCTTCCTAGGTTGATCTGATCCATCGATACCTTATTTGCTATGAGAAGTAGTTGGTGCACACTTCGCTTTTTCATACCGACAGCACATCACATGTGGGCTTTTGTGGCGTTTAGGGAAATTATCTACCCAACAATATATATATACGTATGTACGAATGGCAAAACTATTATTAACACAAATGCATATTCTATATCATTCCAAAACTAATATTCTTAGATCAAGTTTGGGCTTGGACACTAACACCAATGGCAGCCATATGAGCCAAACAAAAATGCATATATATCTATTCTTTCGTAATTGCTTTTGGTTTTCTCACTCTGGACTGTTTCAACGCTCCTAAGTTTCTCTCATCCAATGGATCATGAATATGACAAAGAAAAACAAAAGACAGAGAAACGAGACAGCGAGAAACAAGACAAGAACAGATAAAATTAGTAAATCAAATAAGGAAAAAAGAGGCTACTTTGATTAACTGGCAGCCTAGTTCCGGTTAAGTAAATGGCCGTGGCCTGGCTAATATGGCCGCTCGTACTATCTCTAACACCACTTTCTTCTAACTCGTTAACCAAAGCAGAATCATTGTTGAAATTTAAAGAGTCAGTAACCAACATCAAGTCTCCCAACTCTTGGACACCAGATTCAGATCCTTGAAGAGGAACACAATGATGGATTGGATTGCTCTGCAATAAAAACTGTCTTTGGCCCCCGGTTCGAACATATGGGTCTCTCAGGAAACATCGACGTTGCCCCCTTAATCGACCTACCAGCTTTACGCACCATAAGCATAATGAACAACTCCTACGGTCATATACCCGAGTTTAACCGGTTAACCGCTCTGAGATCGATTTACTTATCATGCAATCAACTCTCCGATAAAATCCCTTCCAACTATTTCACAACAATGGTTTCGCTCAAGAAAGTGTGCCTGTCCAACAACGAGTTCTCTGGCCTCATTCCTCTCTCGTTGGCCACTAAATTGCCAAATATAATGGAGTTACACTTCGAAAACAATCGGTTCATGAGGCTTATACCGAATTTCACACAACTGACTTTAGTTGATGTCGATCTCTCAAACAACCGACTAACCAGAGAAATACCACCCGGTTTGTCAAAATTCGACGTGAGGGTCTTTGCGGGGAACCCTGTCCTTTACTGTGAGAAACTAGCAACTACCTACAAGCAGCCGATAAATTATAGTGCATTGATTCCAATATATGGAACAATGAAAGATGCAAGTAAAAGCAAATACTATATAGCATTCGGTACACTAGGGGTCCTTTTCATCATCATCATCATCATCTCCTTGTTTTTCCAAAAGAAGAAAAAGAAGAGAAGGAGGAGGCCGCGTCGTGGCTCTGAACAAGACGACCAACAAATTAAGGTTATTCCAAGAGCAACATCACAACTTTAAAACGTAAAAAGAGGGTTTTAAAACTTACAAAAACAAAAATTTTGATGTGGTTGACACGTAATTGTTGATGGATCAAGAAGTGGTGGCTGGAGGCAGATTAAGAGCAGTGGCTCCGGCGAGCTGACGAATAAATCAATGGATGTGACGGGGACGACGGATTTAGTGATGGTGAACAAAGAAAAGGGTATTTTCGGTTTACCGGACTTGATGAAAGCAGCGGCTCACGTTGTCGGAAATCCCGGCGGCGGAGGCAGTCGTCCTAGCAGCAGCGGAGGTGTGGCCGTGTGGGATCTGCGTACAAAGCGGTGATCGCGAGCGGCGTCGCGGTGGTGGTGAAGCGTGTGACGGTGATGAATGAAGTGAGTATAGAAGTATTCGACAAGGAGATCAAGAACTTATGAATCTTACGACACATAAACATATAAACGCCTCTAGCTTACCATTTCCGGCGAGATGAGAAACTGTTGGTATTCCAATTCGTCCCCAATTTGAGTTTGCTTCACCGATTACACGGCAATCACGGTGAGGGTTCTGAATTACACTTGCCTTCTCGACTTAGAATCATCCAAGGAATAGCAACAGGGATGTGGTAACTGGTATCTCCACAAAGAATTAGAGTTTCTAAGCTTGCCTCACGGAAACCTCAAATCGAGCAATATATTTCTCGACGAAGACGGCGAGCCACTCATCTCCGGGTTCGGACTCCAGAGACTGATAAATCCCGACGCTCAGACTCAATCCCTCGTCGCGTATAAGTCTCCCGAAGCGGATCGCGATGGAATCGTCTCTGCGAAATCCGATGTGTTCAGTTTCGGAGTCGTGGTATTAGAGATCCTGACAGGTAAATACCTGTCGCAATACGCCGGGTTGAATCAAGCCGGCAGAACGAATCTGGTGGAGTGGATTGGCTCTGTGGATGCTAAAACCCACACTCAAGATTTAGAGCGATTTGTGTATTGATTTAGGATTTGGTGGGTTAGATTCTCGAATGAACCGTAATCAAAATAAACTAAGAATGATGAAAAGTGGATTTATATTGAATGAATTAAAAGGAATACAAAATACTCGAGCTATTGAGCGATTACAAGTGTTTTGTATCAGAATCTGTATTCGAAATCGTATGATCTCGCAAATCGTTGGAGCCTCCCATTTATAGCCTCTCTCTCATCAACTGCTTTCCTCCTCGGTCTTCGGGATCAGCTCCAACGTTCCGCATGATCTTCGGGATCTTCTGTTGGGCTCGATCTCCTACTTCATAGCTGGCGGATCGTGGGTCGTTGCACTACCTTCTACCGAGCTATACCGTGGAGTCGGAGTTCTTCGTTTTGGTCTACAGCTGATGATCTGGCCCTTGTCCTGGTCGGTTGGGCCTGGATTTTAGGCCCAAATTTAGGCCTCGTCCAGCTGAATTCACTGGAAGGGAATTGGCCTAAACATTTGCCCCCAACCCTTTAAGCGAGCTTCCGAGCTTGACGGACGGAATATTTCTACGAAAGGCCCACAGTTTTCCTTGGATGAGGTCAAATCTGGGCATTCGAACCACCCCATAGATACTCGGACGCTTCGTCTTCTCGCGTGCACCGTTGGATGATGCGTCAGTCAAAATCCCGCCAAAACGAGTGGCTGAGATAAAAGCGAGATATTCGTCACGCTTAGTCGCGGCGCGTGAGAGATACTTAGAAGATCGGACGATTAAGATTTTTGAGATCTCAAAAGATTTTGGGAGTTCTGAGGCTGTGCAATTATGATTGCTTTATAATCCACCTCTTGATGCACCCACTCTCCAAGGTACAACCGCCGCCCTAAGGTAACTTCTCCACTCTTCTTTATAGCGATTACTCCTTTTCTCTCTCTCCTTAGTTTTATTTCTTGCGATTTCTCTGTTTGCTTTTGTTTACGCAAAATCGTTCGTTCAACCGAGAGCTTTTGATCAATGTCGAAATCGTTAAGCATCAGGGTTAAGAAAGAGAATGAGGTTGTTGAGGAGGAGGAGTTCGATCATCAGGATCTGATTATGAAGCCGGAAGACATAGAGAGTTTGTATTCGTCGTATGGCGTGCCAAGGATGGTAAAGCTGAAGCTTCTCCGTCAAGGAGAGACGCTGGAATCGGTCCGACCAGGCTACTGTTGTGCCTATAAGGCCTACTTCAAAAAGTGTGGCTTGGTCTTTCCGATTCCTCATCTGCTGTTAGACGTGCTGGGCAAGCTTGGGATGGCGTTTCCCCAGATGACCCCAAATTTTGTCCGCCACCTCATCGGCCTGCTGGTTAGGGCTCGAGAGGAGGGGGTCCCTTTTGATATGTCCATTCTTCACGAATTGTGCACGATCAAGCACAACTCGGGGTCCAGAATTTTCTACCTCTCTCCTCGAAGAGGTTTGGCGGTTTTAGTGGCGGTTCCGAACCGGGAAGATCGTTGGAGGGAGCAGCCCGTTGTGTTTAAGATTGACCGTAACTCGATCTAGGATTTCAATCCTTCTAGGATCGTGACCTCGTGGTCCGAATTTATTGGTTAGGAGTAGCTTTAGTTAGGTTTCCTTATTTTGCATGTCGATTTTTGCTTTGTTTGGCATCTGATCTCCTTTTGTTCCGTTGTTTCAGAGATTCCCGAGAGATACGGCATTACTCCGCTGGTCAGGAAGCTAGCGATTGTCCTCGGCTCCAGAGACGTGCTCTGGTCATCATTTACCGCGGACAGGATAAAGAGTGCGCTCGAGCTCTCGGAAGTTGTTGAGATGTTTGATACTCGCCTCTCGACAACCCGCATTAGTAAGCGTTTTGGTTAGCTTTGTGACTCCGGGATGTTTTCGGCGGGAGCTCGATTATGAAGTCTGCCAGGACTTTGGCCTTGGCGCTGGTCCTGGTGCGATACTCAATGTCGTATTCGCTTAGTCCAATCGCCCATTTAGCCAATCTACCAGACTGACTCGGGCTATGGAGTATAGTTCGTATGGGCTGTGATGTCATCACTACAATAGCATGTGATTGGAAGTATGGCCATAATTTTCTGGCCGCCATTACTACCACGAGTGTGAGTTTCTCCATCGCTGGATACCTCGTTTCTACGTTTATGAGCGTCTTGCTCACGTAGTATATGGGTTTTTGCTCGTTCTGTTCCTCGCGAATCAAGACTACGCTCACTGCGGCGGGCGAGGTCGCAATGTAGAGGTATAGTGGCTCGCCCTCCACAGGTTTAGCTAATATTGGAGGTTCGCTGAGTTACTTTTTAAGGTCGTTTATGACCTTTTCACAATCCTCATCCCATTGGAACTTTCGGTTTCCTTTGAGGAGATTGTAAAATGGTAGGCATTTATCTGTGGACCGAGAGATGAAACGGTTTAAGGCTGCTATCCGCCATGTCAGCCTTTGTACTTCCCTCGTAATTTTTGGGGAGGGCATCTTTTAGGAAAGTTGCAATCTGTTTTGGGTTCGCTTCGATCCCCCATTCAGTTACCAAGTATCCAAGGAATTCTCCTGACGGTACTCCGAAGGAGCATTTGGCTGGGTTGAGTTTCATCCCGTACTTGTTTAGAATCGCGAAACATTCCCGAAGATGTGCTATATGGTCGCTCTCTTTGGAGGACTTTACTAGCATGTCAACGATGTAAACTTCCATCGTTTTTTAGAGCTGATCGGCGAACATTTTATTCACCAACCTCTGGTACGTAGCTCCGGCATTTTTAGTCCGAAAGGCATCACCTTATAGCAGTAGGTTCCGCGATCGGTTATGAAGGACATTTTTTCTTGGTCCTCCAGGTTCATGAGAATCTGGTTATATCCAGAGAATGCATCCATGAAGAAAAGTAGTTCGTGTCCGACGGTGGCTTCCACCAGGCGGTCTATATGCGGAAGCGGGAAACTATCCTCCGGGCATACCTTATTCAAGTCTGTGAAGTCTATGCAGACTCTCCACTTCCCGTTTTTTTTTTGACGACGACCGGGTTGGCTAACCAGTCGGGGTATTTCACCTTCCTGATTGACACGACTTTAAGCAGTCTGTCGACCTCGTCATTAACAGCCTTAGCTCGGCCAGGGCCGAGCTTTTGGCGTTTTTGTTTTATAGGTTTGAACGTGGGATCTATGTTCAACTCTTGTGAGGTGACATCGATGTCGATCCCTTTCATGTCTTTGGTGGACCACGCGAACGTGTCCACGTTTTCTTTGAGGAAGCTGATGAACTCGTTCCTCGTGGAGTTTAGGAGCTCCGAGCCGATGTTTACACATCTTTTTGGGTTAGTGTCATCGATGCAAACCGAGATGACTAAATCGTTGCAGGGGCCTCGAACCGTCGGATTGTTGTTACGCTTCGCAGTTCGGGACGCGAGCTCCTCCTTTTCTGTAATTGCTATACGTGCAATGTTTCTAGTTGTTTGAAAAAGGTCAGGTAGCATGATCTTGCGGCCTTTTGGTCTCCGTGGATCGTTTTTATCCCCGTAGGAGTCGGGAACTTCAAACATTGATGATAGGTGGAAGGCACTGCCTTCATGGTATAGATCCACGGTCTGCCTAATATCGCGTTGTATGGGGCCGGTTTGTTGACTACCACAAACTCCGAAATTTCTTGTTGCCCCTCGGCGACAGACAAGAGTTTTATAGTTCCCATCGAATAGGTGGTTTCCCCGTCGAATCCGGTTAAAGGGGTTTTTCCGCCGGTCAACATCGAATCTTTGAAGCCCATTTTCTTGAAAGCATCATAAAAAAGGAGATCGAATCCGGCTATGTCGAGTCGGATCACTAGGGCGTCATCGGCTAAAGACTTGCAAGGTCAGACTGCGAGCTCTTTCCTAAACTCTGAGGTGTACAAGAGTCCATTTTCTAGAGCCGCGATTGCAATAGTCTCGTTTGGGTACGCGATGCGCGACTTGACCTCACGGAACCTTGCGATGTAAGCTCTGAGGGTCTCGTCGGATCCTTGTTTCAGAGCCCAAAGGTCGGCTTCCGATGTTTTCTCCTCGATGAAAATCGAGTATTCGTTTAGGAATATCGATACGAGTTGGCTGAAGTTGTCGATTGAATTCCCTTCTAGACTAGTGAACCATTCTAGTGCGGTACCAATGAGGTTCTTGGCGAAGAGCCGGCAGTATCATGTTTCTTTCTCTTCGTCGGTGAGATGAGCTCGGGAGACCGCGAGCCTGAAGGCTCTGACGTGGGCCTTTGGGTCCGTGGTTCCCGCATACTCTGGAATTTTGATCTTTCCAGTATTCTGGATCCGCGCACTCGTGATCTTTCCGTGAACGGCGTCCGGCGGGTCTCCTCGATCACTTGATCGATGTCCGGAGCCGCGCTAGTTGCCGAGTGGAACGCGGCTTGAAGGCATTGGAGTTTGGCATGAATACCTTCGTCGTCCACGTTAGTTCAATGTTCGAATATAGGGAGTTGCGTACTCTGTGGACGTGTGCTACTTGGTCCCCGGATCCCGGCTTGTTGAGCTATCTCGCTCGGGGGAGGCCGAGCGGTGTTAGTTTCGGGTTCCGTTCTCGAAGGTAGTGAGCTGGAGGCAAAGACAGACGCTCCCACCGCCCGATGCATGTTTGGTTCATATTTCGTAGGCATTGGCGGGGGCATCGGCAGTTGCACTCTTTCGGGGGCTATAATACCCGTCGAGGCCGAGACCACAGAGTTCGTGTTGGGATGTGTCTGTAGGAATTCCTAGAAGTTCCTAATCCGATTAGGCAACCCTATTCTAATTCCGAGCCTAGGATCTAGGGTTTAGTTATAATGAATTCAACGAAAATCATGGATCTGCATTTACCTGGAGATTGGCAGCGGAAAGTGATCAGTAAACGAGATCCTTCAGCGATTCAAGTGCCTCGCCTCTACTTCTGTCCACACGCACACAAGCAGGAATCCGCCGGGATGCTAGTACCGGGAATCGGATATGCAGGGAGTTTTTGTGTTTCGAGAAGTTTCTGTGAGCGACCAGTTATATACCGTTAGGTTAAAACTCGAGCCTAATATCCCATATATAGGCTCGGAGTCGACCTAATTACCCAGTAATTAAACTGGGTTAATTTAAGTCATAAACCGAATCGTGTATCCAATACACGAACCAGTGTCGATCGATGCACCTAGTGTGTCGATCGACACAGTTCTCAACAAAACACCAATTCAATGTGTATCCAATACACATCAAACTGATCATATACCAATGATCAATCCCATACAAGTACATCCAGCTTGCTTAGGTGTGTGACCCTGTAGGTCCAAATAATACTAGCAATGAGCCACTACTCATAAGTCATAAGAAGTCTCTAGCAAGACATTATGATCACCTAGTATTACATGGATTGTCCGATCTCGACAATACAACCATCTTTAGAGTTAGTACAATGTGATTTCAGGACATAATCCCTTCAGTGTCGATCCCACGATCGGGCTAAACACTGGATAGCCGCTATTGGTGGGCACAAATATTTCTCGTGTGGCTTCGGGAGTCATGTACTCCTCCTCGAAGTCCAATCGTGTGCGTGGCAACGGACTCCTTGCGGAGCCATCCTATGCGGCTCCCATAGTGGGCCGCAGCCTATTTCCGAGATTCAGCAGGCTCCTATCGTGCTAATCCAGCCGAGCTAGCACGATTCCCTGGGTGACTTCTTCATCGTGCAATCTGTCAATCAGGACCGCTAACATTTTGCAGAGCTGCCATGCTGTCGGTGACGGACCTCGTCAGGCACGACGAGTCAGGTCGTGTTTGAGGATTGATCCGAGGTGCTTGCACATCTCCCGAAGGGCGATCCTCGGATCCTATACAGGTTCGAGAGTTGGTTCTCTCGGTTCTCTGTGAAGCTGAGCCCGGAGGCACAACTCCTGAAGGCTAAGAAACAAGGATGTGATCCGCTGCCCCGGATCCTGCTTGAGTCACGGCCGACTCTGATCCGGTATTCATGGTCTGAACGTTTATGTTCGTCTGGTTGAGATCTTGTGATCTCGGTGATCCGATTAGAGTTGTTGCGTTGGGATCTATTTCCACGCTAATAGGCTGTTGATCGGGCTCGTGTGTAAAAGATATCTATGAACCTTCCCCACAGACGGCGCCAAAATGTGGATGCTAAAACCCACACTCAAGATTTAGAGTGATTTGTGTATTGATTTAGGATTAGGTGGGTTAGATTCTCGAATGAACCGTAATCAAAATAGACTAAGAATGATGAAAAGTGGATTTATATTGAATGAATTAAAAGGAATACAAAATACTCGAACTATTGAGCGATTACAAGTGTTTTATATCAGAATCTGTATTCGAAATCGGATGATCTCGTAAATCGTTGGAGCCTTCCATTTATAGCCTCTCTCTCGTCAACTGCTTTCCTCGATCTTCGAGATCAGCTCCAACGTTCCGCGTGATCTTCGGGATCTTCTGTTGGGCTCGATCTCCTACTTCCTAGCTGACGGATCGTGGGTCGTTGCACTGCCTTCTACCGAGCTATACCGTAGAGTCGGAGTTCTTCGTCTGGGTCTACAGCTGATGATATGGCCCTTGTCCTGGTCGGTTGGGCCTGGATTTTAAGCCCAGATTTAGGCCTCGTCCAATTGAATTCACTGGAGGGGAATTAGACCTAAACAGGCTCCGCCATGGAACAGGTGGATGGATCGATTTGCTTCATCCGACGGTCGTAACCGCTTCCGCTGATGAGAAAATGTCGTCGGATGAAATAGAGAATGTTTTACAGATCGGTGTGAGATGCACCAGAGAAGATCCAGATCAGCGACCGAGTATGGTTGAAGTCGTCGACGAATTAACGATAGATGATTCTAGCGACGACTTCATAACCATAGAAACTTAGCTTCATCGTTGTTTTGGGATTCGACTAATTCCAACCCTAAGATTCGTGCAGATTCACCATTTTTCATGTATAGATGCTTTTTTGCTTTAAATTTGCAAATTATTAAAAAATCAAATTAGGTTACTTGTAACAGAAGTAAGTTTTAACGTTTTGGGCATAGATTATTTCGCGGTTTTATTACCACTTGTAAACTTTGGTATTAGAGACACAAATTTGCACCCACACACACATAAAAAGTCATTAGCGATTTGATTATCAATGAAAGTCACAAATTGCGAATCAACTATACGTCTACATCACGTGTTTGTGTATACGTACGTGAAGAAAAGAAATTATAAAAAGAAAATATTAAAATTGTATGGCAGCTAAACACAGCTGGAGATTAACGAATCGTGAAATTATTATCGTTTTCTTCTTCGTTCTCTCTATAGGAATAATTTAATTACTGCCAGTATTTGTAGACGTGTAATTTAGCAGACAACAAAATACTCATCTCTGCATTTGATTATTAATCACTCATATTCTAGCTAGAAACAAAAAATTATTATGAGTACGAATAAATTATTATTATGTTACTATAATTATTTTAATAAATACTAATAGGTTAGATGCAATCATGCAATACTGTAATAAGTTGAGTGGAATCAATTATAAAATCTATGCACATTTGTAAGATCTCAACTCGGTCTATCCAAAGATAGAAAGAGCTTTAGGGTTTGTAATTAGGGATTCTAAAAGAAGAATTAAAGAACGCGGTGAGATTTAGGAAATTAGGGTTTAAAGTCGGCGTTTCTGAGAAGGAAGCCGGTAAAAGAGAGTTCTAAAGTCGCCGGAGAGAAATTAGGTTAAGAGTTTGCTCTAAAGTCTCTTCAAGCGAAAAGTATTAAGAAAAGCGTATCCTTCATTGAATGTCGGGGTCCCTCTATATAGGGTTACAAGTCGGTTTATTAATAAAAGGAAAGTACGAGATAATTATGAATATTTCCTAATAACTCGGCTATGCCTTGATATGGAATATTCCCTTTTGCCGACTTTATCGTACGGCGCCCTTGGACTAGACACCTTCCAAACCCTTAGTGAAAGCCGGTTTAGCCCGAGTTCGGTTTAACCTAGTTTTACCGCCTTGGGCTTTGTCACCGACTTTCCCTTCTGGGCCGGCCTAAACTCGTGAATAGGCCTCTTTAGGAAATTGCTAATCTTGACTCTAACAATAAGCCCCCCCCCCAGTGTGGCGACTTGTATTCAAGTCGTCATTACGAGGAGTTAACTCATGGTTTATGATATGATTTCGGTTTGGCCCATATTTGTCGTTTTACCGAGGTACGTCACCATTTCGGCCCATATTGCTATTTTTATTGGGCTGGTTCAAACTTGGCCTGGACTGATGAAATCGAACGAACCGGTTTTGAAAACCATTAATGACCCATCGGAATTGGAATTGATTCTCGGTTCAATTACTGGGTAGGTGCAACATACGAAGCGTCGCCTAGGTAACGATGCGCCTTGGTTCATGCGCCGTCATTTTGCTATAAATAGTTCCCTCATACTTCATTTTTCTCATTTCGCTCAAGTGGAGAAGTTTCAAGAGGTAATCTTCTCTCTGTCTTATTTATTTTCCGGCCATATTTCCGCCGTCGCTCCGCCTTGTGTTCTTAGGATTTTTAGATCGAAGCATTACTTTTTTGTTGCGTTCATCTTTTGTTCTTCCGAAAATCATGTCTTTGATCCGCTGTTCAACGGGAAAAGATAAAGAAGTTGTTTCGGTATCTTCTGCGGATGATTCATTAAGTCGTCCATCCGCTTCTACTTCCTCAAATGCTTCGTCCGGCTTGGATAGCCGTCCTGCTCGTTCTGAGATCGAAGAGTTCAGGCTTCGCTGCGAGTCGTCACACCAAGCTGCTGCTGAGACTTCGGGCCGAGAAATTTTTACCGTCCCGCAGCTTCGAGACGAAGACGCGATTGATACTGACCAAGATGTTTCCCACGAAGACGTCTCTTCCCCTGCGTTACCTGTCGAACCGAGAGAGCTATATGGTAATGTTTTCGGGACTCGATCTACTGCAGAGATGGTTAGGTCTTCGCTTCGTGGTTGTGGAGCAGACCCGGCGATTAAGGTTATTATACCCTTTCCGCTCGACCGTCCTTGGGCGCCGCCGCCCGGCTATATGACCGTGTATGAATCGGTTTTTATGAACACCAAGTCTGGCGGTTGTCGCTGTTGGTTTCCGTTGCCCGACTTGCTAGTTTCGTACTGCTTTCGTCGCGAAATCGCCATTTCCCAGCTTTCTGCTGTCGCGGTGCGCCATATGGTCGGTCTCCTAATGCTGGGTGCTGAAGCCGGCGTTACAATTACTGCGAGTGTTTTTGAAGAAATGACGTCGATAAATGCTATGTGTTCCAGCCCGGGGTGCTATGCAGTGAAGTTCAAAAGTGGGCATCGTATACTGACAGATGCCCCTAAGAAAATTAATAATTGGCAGAGAAATTATTTCTTTGTTGAAATTTCCTCATTAGTCGTCCCTGATGAGCACAGGGAACTCGTCAGGACTTCTTGGAACACAGATCTTGGTAGATGTCGTTCCAAATTTGCCGTCATTCGCATGTGATGATTTACTCAAATTTTCTTGTTTTGTTGCAGTGCATCATCCGTTGTTCAAGCCGTACCCCGACAACTACTTCTCAATTCTCGAAAAGATTCAATCTCTCGGTCTTCGCAAGTGGTCGGATCTTTCCCGGGATCGCATAACCAGGACGCTTCCGCAAATCTCCAAAGGTCAGTTTCTCTTTGAGCATAACTCGTCATTGCGATTCCTTCTCTTCCTTTTTTTCTTAAAACTTGTTCTTTTTATGTTTCTAGTGAAGTGGAATACCACGGTGAAGGTCACTCCTGAGCAACTCGTGAAACCTGGGAAAATGGGCAAGGTGCAGCGAAACAGTTCTGTCGATTATTCCAAGGAGATTTCATCCCAACCGTCTTCTTCTGCTAAGTCGTCAAAAGTGACGGACGCGCCTCCTCCGGCTTCAGTCGGCAACCAGCTTGGTGAGAAAACCGTGGCTCGAGCGGCGAACTCCCCTTCCCTTCCGCCTAAGGTTCCGTCACGGAAGAGACCTGCTGATGATAAGTCGGTTCAAGATAAACCGGCAAAGGTGTCGAAGACCGGCAAATCAGCTCAGGATACTTCTAAGGAGGTGGCGCCCGTCAATGAGCCTGCTAAACACAAGGACCCGTGGCAGCGTTTTTACAAGTTCAAGGGGACCGTTCCCGACTCGTCTGCCAGTTCTAAGCCTTTTGAGTCTAACAAGGAACTCGTCCTGGTACGACCACGGCGCGAGGTGAAAGAAGGGGAAGTGCGCCCTTCAATCCATAACTTCGCTTACCAATATGAGAGCGAGGTTCCTTTCATCAACAACCCCCGAGCTTGTTTCGATATGCTGACATGCGTGAGGGGTAACGAATCAGATTGGCCAGTTTTAGAGGAATTGCCTCACTCTGACGCCATCGTCAGGCTAAAGCATGCTGAGGCGACGGTAGGTTTTTTGATACTTAGAATTTCATTTTTTGTTAAAACGACATCCCTTCTTCTTTAAACGACCTTTGCTATTTTTCAGATGATCGCGGCTTCGAACCGTGTGGCTTTGGAGAGTTCCTGGGCCCAAAAGAAACTGGCTGATGCGGTTACCAAGCGGGATGATCTTTTAAAGAAGATCAAGGAAGAGAAGAAGGTTTTGGCGGCGAACAACCTGGCTCTGGAAGGAAAATTGAAGGAGGCTGAAGAGAAGTCAAAAGCCGATTTCCTCAAATTTCAGCTGGAGAGAAAGCAGCTGCATAAGTCTTGTCTTGACCTGGTTCAGAAGGAGCGGGAGAGAGTCGAGGCTGCTGCTAGGACGAAGGCGCAGACCCATTTCGACCTCATCCAACGCTATATCGGTGACCAGGAAACCGCTGTTGCGATGCAGGTCAAGCAGGCTCAGATTTCCGGTCTTAAGAAATGTCTGGAGAAACTTAACGGGCAGGGCGTGTCGGTTCCTCAAGCCGTTCTGGACCAGATAGCCGCTGATGAGGTCGTGGCGGATGCTGAGTTGGATAATCTGGACGTTGTGACGAAGGAGGAGCTTACATTTGTGCTCTCACCTATTCATCATCCGCTCCTTGACCGTTCTCACGATTCTCCTCCTCCTGTCCCGCAGCATGTCGATCAATTTGGGACAAATGTCGGTATTATCCCGGAGGCGGTTCCGGCTGATCTTGTCCAGTCCGTTCGGACAGACATTTCGGCTACGGATGGCGGGCCTTGAATAGTCGTCAAACGTCTTTAATATTTATTTTGTATTTGTTTTGTAATAACTTTTATTTATATTTGCAAACTCCTATCTTTTTGGTTGAATCGTTATTTTTGCATTTAAGTTTGTTTTAAGCTTGATAGCGATTAGAATCATTCTACCTTTAAAGCTTTTTACTAAACTTTTAGCAATAATAACTGGGATATGCGACTAGGTCGGGCTACTGTATTTAAACTTGCAGCGACTCTTAGATCAAAATATTCAAACGCGCCACCAACTTATTAAAGCTTGCCGTCAAATCGGCGAATTAGTGGATTCTCTAGTAGTCGGACTAACCTCGTATTAAGAAGTTTATCCTTAGATGATTTAGTGACTTGGGATAGTCAGACTAATCTCGTATTAGGCTTGTCGTCAAATCTTTAAATGATTTTAGCGACTCTTGCCATGAAGCGGTTTGCGAGGCTTGCTAGTGCTCGGCTTTTATTCTTAGGGTGGGGGAATGTGCGATGTTGTGCTCGACTTATTTGTTATCACCCACCGCTGAGAATTTGCGGGACGGATCCCGGCTTTTCCTTACCACGATGTGCACCTCGTGCGCAAGGAATACCACGCCCCTGGCCAGGAGGCGTGATGCTAATGATGCGAGTCGTTTGCTCGTCTTTTTGCGAGTTGATACTCGGCTTTTTTGCGAGTTGATACTCGGCTTTTAGCGAGTTGATACTCGGCTTTTTGCGAGTTGATACTCGGCTTTTTGCGAGTCGGTACTCGTCTTTTTGCGAGTTGATACTCGGCTTTTTGCGAGTCGGTACTCGGCTTTTTGCGAGTCGGTACTCGGCTTTTTGCGAGTACCATCAAATATTTGAATATTAATGAAAGGACTTACCTGATTTTTGGCTTTGCTTCTCTTTCAAGACGGTTATCTGAAAAATAGGGTTTTTATTAGATTTGTGACTGTGCCGGTAAAGGCTGCCTACGTATCCTCCGAGGAAGAATCAAGTCACTCGTAGTTCTTAGTACATAATATAATAATTTTTTTTTTTTTTTTTTTTTTTTTTGCCGCCTTGCCGTCTTAGTGGTACTCCTTCAGGCTTGCCGAGTTCCAGGATCGAGGTAAAGCCTTGCCTTTCATTGACTCAAGCTCGTAGACTCCTGGTTTGACGACTTTCGTGACTTTGTAGGGTCCTTCCCATTTCGCCCCAAGTTTTCCTGCTCTCCACTCCTTGGTGTTTTCATATACTTTGCGGAGGACGAAATCACCGACTTGAAAATGGCGTTCCTTGACTTTCTGATTGTAGTACCGAGCTGCGAGCTGTTGGTAGTTTTGAATTCTTAATAGGGCTCGATCCCGTTCTTCCTCTAGAGTGTCAAGGGCTTGGATTAGCATCTTTTCATTGATATCGGTATGGTGCGGCATGAGAGAGCGGCGGAGAGTGTAAATGTTAGCTTCTGCCGGTATCATTGCTTCTACGCCAAAGGCTAAGGAAAATGGGGTGGCTCCTGTTGCGCTGCGGGGTGTCGTTCTATGCGACCAGAGGACTCCGTCTAACTCATCTGCCCAAACTCCTTTTTTGCTTTCAAGGCGTTTTTTGATGCCGGCAATGATGGTTTTATTTGTAGCTTCGGCTTGGCCATTCCCCTGAGGATACCTTGGCGTCGACTTGCTAAGACGTATATCCCACTTCTTGCAGAATTCTTCGAATACTTTCGAGATGAATTGCGACCCGTTATCTGTGACGATCTCATAAGGTAGCCCAAAGCGGCATATTATGTATTTCCAGACGAAATTTTGAACTTGGACATCGTGGATGGCGACGTAAGCCTTGGCCTCTACCCACTTTGTGAAGTAGTCGGTCCTAATGAGTAGGAAACGTCTTTGATTGGATAATGGTAATGGTCCAACGATGTCCATTGCCCATCTCATGAATGGGTAAGCCGCAGTTGACGTTGTGAGTAGCTCTGTTGGTCGATGTATGAATGGTGCATGTCGCTGACACTTTTCACACTTGTTAGAGTAGGTCTCGCAGTCGGTTATCATAGTCGGCCAATAGTGACCATTCAACTTGATTTTGAGGGCGAGAGACCTGCCTCCGGAGTGGTTTCCGCATGCTCCAGAGTGCGTTTCTTCGAGAACTCGACTTACTTCTTCTCCATTTATGCATCTGAGGAGGATCTTGTTAGCTGAATACTTGTAGAGGATACCTTCATGTATAGTGTATCGCGCGCTTTTGACTTTAAGTCGTCGTGCTTCCCATTTATCTTCTGGGAGTTTCCCTTCTGTCAGGTATGCTCTTATAGGAAGTCGCTAGTCTTTGTTGTCGCCGGTTAGGACTGCGATGAGGTCTATGCCCTTTGCTTGAATATTGTAGCACATGTCGTCCTTATCACTCAGGATCATTTCTTCAGTTTCTTCCTGATTGCTCTCAGGGGGCGGGATGCTTGGCTCGTGGATCGTTTCTACCGGGATCCGTCGACAGAGATTGGGATTAGATGCCAGCGACGCAAGTGCATCTGCCGGGGCATTTTCCTTTCTTGGGATCTGGACAATGTCGAAGAATTCGAAGGAACTGGTGAGTTCCAATGCCGTCTTACGATAAGCCTCCATTCGTTCATTTTTAGCTTCGTAGTCGCCGTTGATCTGGTTGGCTACCAGCATGGAATCACAGTGGGCCAAGAGATGTCGTACTCCGATTTCCCTGGCTAGTCTGAGACCGGCTAACAAAGCTTCGTACTCAGCTGTGTTGTTGGAAGCCGTGAAACCTAGTTTGAATGACTGCTCTAATATCTCGCCGGTTGGTGATATGAGACGTATCCCTATCCCGGCTCCTTTTTTAGATGAAGCCCCGTCAACGAACAGTTTCCAATTTTTGTCTTCTGTCTCAGTGCCGACATCCAATTCAGGTGATAATTCGACAAGGAAATCAGCTATTACCTGCGACTTGGCGGTTGTCCTGTTCCTGTACTCGATGTCGTACTCACTTAAATCTATTGCCCACTTGGCTAGACGACCAGACTGTCCTGGGCTATGAAGTATCGTTCGAAGAGGTTGACTGCTTAATACAGCAATCGGATGTGACTGAAAATAAGGTCGCAGCTTCCGTGCCGAGATGACGATTGCGAAAGCCAGTTTTTCCATTGCAGGATACCTGGTTTCGGCTCCGTTCATTGTTTTGCTGACGTAGAAGATCGGCTTCTGTTCTCCTCGATCTTCCCGAACTAGCACGCCACTCACTGCTGTTGTTGAAACGGCGATGTAAAGCAGTAATGTCTCACCATTCTCGGGTTTAGACAGTATCGGCGGTTTCGACAAGTAGTCCTTGAGTTGGATGAAGGCTTCCTGACACTTCTCGTCCCACACGAATCTTTTGTTCCCTCTTAGGAGCTCGTAAAAAGGCAGACATTTATCCGTTGACCGGGATATAAACCTGTTCAAGGCGGCTATGCGGCCAGTGAGGCGTTGCACCTCTCGAGTGTTCTTGGGAGATGGTAAGTCGATTATGGCTGTGATCTGCTTTGGATTAGCTTCTATTCCTCTCTGAGTTACCACGTATCCTAGGAATTCTCCCGATGTCACCTCAAATGTACACTTGGTTGGGTTAAGTTTCATGCCGTATCGGTTAAGGATGTTGAAACATTCCTTAAGATGACCGACATGCTGAGAGGCAATCAGGGACTTGACCAGCATGTCGTCGATATAAACTTCCATTGTTGCGCCAAGTTGTCCTGCAAACATCCGGTTTACCAGCCGCTGGTAGGTGGCGCCGGCGTTTTTGAGGCCGAAAGGCATGACTTTGTAGCAATACGTGCCTCGTTCAGTGATGAAGGCCGTCTTTTCTCTGTCGTCTGGGTTCATGAGGATTTGGTTATATCCTGAGAACGCATCCATGAACGATAGCAGTTCGTTCCCAGCCGTCGCTTCAACAAGTCGGTCGATGTGCGGCAGCGGGAAACTATCCTTGGGGCAAGCTTTGTTGAGGTCCGTGAAGTCGACACACACTCTCCACTTCCCGTTTTTCTTCTTTACGACCACTGGATTGGCCAGCCAGTCAGGATATTTGACTTCTTGGATTGAACCGGCTTCGAGTAGCTTCTCTACTTCATCGTTGACTGCTTTAGCCCTTTCTGGGCCGAGTTTTCGCCTCTTTTGCTTGACTGGCTTGTAGGTCGGATCGACATTCAACTCGTGAGTTGTAATGGTTGGGTTGATACCCTTCATATTCTTCATTGTCCACGCAAACGTTGTAACGTTTTGCTGTAGGAAGGTGATCAGTTCCTCCTTGATGTCGTCCGGTAACCCTGCACCAATGCCCACACACTTGCTTGCATCTGATTCGTCAATGATGACTTGCTGGATTAGTTCTTTCTCCGGTCCTTTTCTTCTGTGTTCTGTGTTGATCATGCAGGAAGGCACCCTGATCTTATGTTCTCTTGCGAAACACGACCGACTTGCGCTCTGGCATCCTTTGACTGTCTGGATTCCTTTAGGTGTCGGGAATTTCAGACATTGATGGTATGTCGATGATACCACCTTCATGCTATATAGCCATGGAGTTCCAAGGATCACGTTATAGATGGTTGGCTTGTCAATGACGTGAAACCTCACCAATCTGTTAACTCCTCCTGCGAAGACAGGCAACTTGATCGTTCCAATTGTGTACGTCGTCTCACTCGTGAACCCGGTGAGCGGCTTGGCCTTCTGCTTGATATCCTCCTCCTTAATGTCCATCTTCTTGAGTGTATCTAGGAAAATTAAGTCTATTGAACTCCCGGTGTCCACCAGTATTCGAGATACTTGGCAACTTCCGATCAGAAGCTCAACCACCAGAGGATCATTATGGGGGTAGTGGGTTCCATAGAGGTCCTGGTCGGTAAAGATGACGGGCGGATCGTCTGATAGGATTGGTTGAGGCGCTTTTTGCGCGGCCAATGCTAGGCGTTCATAGACCTTGATTGACCTGACCGAGTCGTTTACGGAGATTAGACCGCCCATGATCATGTTGATTCTTCGGATGGTTTTGGGGGTTTCTTCTTCGTCGTCCTCCCCTTCTGCTTCACGGTCACGTTTCAAAGCTATGCTTTTGATACGCCGTGGCGGTTTATCTTGCTTGGGAGCCTGCTCGTCGGCTTTGTCTTCCTTCTGTCCCGATTCTTCCTTCTTCAACCTCTCGATGGCCGCCTTGATTTCTTCAGTGGAAAGTCGGGAGTAGAGTGCGTTTCTGAGATTCCGACATTCAGCCGTGTCGTGCGACGTAGCTTGGTGGTATTCACAGTACTTGTCCCCCGTAGCGGAGGCTGCTTGCGCCTTCTTCGCCTCTTTCCCTCTTTTATTCCATGGCTTTGATGACCGGGATTTGTCGGTGCCGTCCACAACCATTGTTTTGGCGCTTTTACCGTCGTAGTGCTGCCTGGGTTCTCTTTCCTCCTTCTTATCTGCCTGTTTGCCAGGACCGAACCTCTTTGCCAATGCGACCTTCTTCTCCTCTAATTCCACGAATTTGTTTGCCCGATGAAGTGCGTCCTCGATAGTTAGTGGCGGGTTGATGACTAAATCTTGGTAAAATGGCGATTCGTGCCAGACGGCGTTTGTCAGGGCTGCGATAGTGAACTTATTTGGTGCCTCAGCTCGTGTCATCACTGCTCTGAACCTTTCTACGAAATCTTTCAAGGTCTCCTTCTTCTCTTGCGTCATCGACATCAACGCGCTTAGCGAAGTGTCTTTTCGAATGTAGGCAAAGTGATGCCTTACGAATGCCCATGTGAGGTCCGAAAAGCTATCAATTGACTTGGATGGAAGTCGGGAGAACCAGTTCAGCGCGTCTCCTTCCAGGGTTTCGGTGAATAGTTGGCAGAAGCCGATGTCGCGCTCCTCGCTTGATGAGAACCGTGCCTTTGCCGCCATGATTTTGAACGTTGTGAGATGGGTCGCTGGATCTTTGGTGCCGTCATACATTGGTAGCCTGAGCTTCTCTCTTTGCCTGATGTATGTGTTCGTGATGCGCGAGGTGAAGGGAGTCCTACGAGTTTCCTCGATGATTCGGTCTATCTCGGGTGCGGACCCCTTCACGCCATGGACCTCCCCTTTTAATTCTTTTAGGGTGTCTTTGAGCTCAATCAGTTGTTTTTCGACATGGTTGCGACTTGCTCCGCGAATAGACGTTCCGTGAGTTTTCTCGTATGACATACCTCGCTCGCGGCGATAGTTGTCTCGGTGCGAGCCATTCTCACGTCGCGAATTTCGTCTGTGGTGCACGTCCCGTGTCTGGTGACTGGTATGTTCCTCTCTGTCGGGTGAATACCTCTCATCACTTTGGTTGTTATGTCTCTGACTTTCGCTCCGTTTGGTTCTTTCAGAACCTTCCCTCCGATGTGAGCTCCGCTCGCGAGTATCCTTGTCGTTTTCCTTACGCGGGTTGCTCCTGGATTTGCTGCTTTGGCTCTGTTCATGGTGGCTTTCCTCAGATGTGCTATAGACCAGTCGTCTAGCGACTTTGTCTTTCACCTTTGAAGGCACCTCTCTCCTGGGTTTCCTCGACCGTTGTTCTGAAAGGATTTTTGCTTGCTCTGTCTGCAGTAGGTCGATTTTCTTCGAGAACATTTTGATCAAGTCGTTCTGTGACTTGATCTTGGCCATTAGAGTGGCTAAGGTCTTGTCTTGCTCGATTTGAGCCTCTGTTTCGCTGAGTGACGGGGCATGTTTGCCGTCATCTCGAGCTTTGTTTGTCTTGGCAGCGTTTCGCGGCTGCTTGCCGCCTTTGGCCGCATCGTCTTCGTGATCACTCTGGTTGTAATCACTTCCCTCATGGTCGCTTAGGTCAACCTTAGGGTTTTCCGAATCTGTTTCGTTACTGTTTCCTGACATCTCGTTTCAGAAATTTCTTTTAGAAATCCCCACAGTCGGCGCCAATTGTAAGATCTCAACTCGGTCTATCCAAAGATAGAAAGAGCTTTAGGGTTTGTAATTAGGGATTCTAAAAGAAGAATTAAAGAACGCGGTGAGATTTAGGAAATTAGGGTTTAAAGTCGGCGTTTCTGAGAAGGAAGCCGGTAAAAGAGAGTTCTAAAGTCGCCGGAGAGAAATTAGGTTAAGAGTTTGCTCTAAAGTCTCTTCAAGCGAAAAGTATTAAGAAAAGCGTATCCTTCATTGAATGTCGGGGTCCCTCTATATAGGGTTACAAGTCGGTTTATTAATAAAAGGAAAGTACGAGATAATTATGAATATTTCCTAATAACTCGGCTATGCCTTGATATGGAATATTCCCTTTTGCCGACTTTATCGTACGGCGCCCTTGGACTAGACACCTTCCAAACCCTTAGTGAAAGCCGGTTTAGCCCGAGTTCGGTTTAACCTAGTTTTACCGCCTTGGGCTTTGTCGCCGACTTTCCCTTCTGGGCCGGCCTAAACTCGTGAATAGGCCTCTTTAGGAAATTGCTAATCTTGACTCTAACAACATTGAACCGGGACAGATAATTCTGAATTTAGCGAATATCTCAAACATCAAATCAAAATGTACAGGGTCTAAAGTTATATTTTTTAAAGAGTTCGTGATCTGTCATAGTTGAAACTTTTTCTCTATTAGAAATAGACGGAAGAAACGCTCTCTCTCTTCTTGAGAGAGCGATTTTCTTCAGCTCTTCGTTAGGGTTTTTTTCTGATCAAACTTTCTTCACGCATCTCTATCCTTCAGAAAGCTTGATCTTTTTTCCCTGTTCGGTTTCCTCGCCGTCTGTATGGTTTTGTTGATCTAATCGCTCGGCGTTTGTTTTGTTTGTCTCATCGCTTTCGGATTTTGGTCCGATTAGCCGGAATAAGTCCAGCATAGATGTCGTGGCGGGCTGTTTTCTTCCGATTTATCGGATTTCGCCGGTGTACCGGCTTCTTGCGCTTCGGCGCTTATGCTTCAGCTTCCCCGTCTCTTCTTCGTCGTCCATCTCTGTTTCTTCCTCCTCGCTGCTTCGATCCTCCCGTCCGTCGGGAACTAATATCGCCGCCGTGCCTCCGCTCTAGAGGACAAGCATATGGAGGATCCTGTTAGGCTTTTAAGTCTAGCGGCGGCGGCGCCTTCTTGACCGTGGTGGCTCCCATCAGAGAGGTTGTGACTGGGTTTCTTCTTTTGCAGGTGTTTGCGACGGCGGTTTTGGGAAGTTTGATTGCCGAATGGTCCTGGGTTGGTGCAAGGAAGTGGTCCGGTGACGAGTGGCGTCGCTCTCCTCCGCGATGTCCCCCTGTTTCCCGGCGGTTCTTCGATCAGGGACACGTGTATCTGCATGTCCACCGCTACTGTAGAGGCTGCCGCGTGGCGGTCACATCTTTGGCTATTGGGTCTGCTTTGTTTTCCTGTTTACGCTCGTTGTACTAACCTCGGCCCATTTGTTACAAAGCCCGGTCCATGAATCTATTTCTGTTGACAAAAAAAAAAAAAAAAGAGTTCGTGATCTTTATTTAATCAACACATCTAATGACATTTGCTTTTTTTTTTGGTAAAAATGTTAAAATTTATTACCGTTTTCGAATTTTTGACAGAAAAACAGAGATTACAAAGAAGACGGATTAAAAGAAAATAAACTACTAGACCCACACCATAGATGAATATGATAGATACAAGAGGTTTAGAGATAGGCTCGAGAGAAAACCTAAAACCGAAACAGAACCATACTAGAGAGCAGCAATCAAACGTTAAAACGTCGACCACCCCGCTTTTGCCATAGTTTCGAAAAACTAGAGTTCACATCATAGTTGCCACGAGCATCATCCTAAGGCCAGCCCTCAAACCTATGGAGTGAGATGCCTACAGCTTCTCCGAAAACTAACGGGATTTTCGGGATCCATAACGGACTAACTGGCAGCTGTCGACAAGGGAGCCCAAGCGGACCGTCGAAGAGTCACCTCCAATTACCATTCTCGATCGAACGAATCTCTCAAGAACCAGCCCCCACAACTACAAGATAACCGCAACAATAAAACGGCGCCTCTACATCTCCAGGTCTGGTCCGTTTCACCATCACCACCGGTCCTGCCCGGAGACAACCCGAGCCTACACTACAACACAAACGCACTACCGCATCACTAATGGGAAGACAATCATTACCGTGAAACCCCAGCCACACCGGAGGCAGACAGCAGAGGAGCCGCAAGGCAGACACCAGCAAACCCCACCGAGCCACCCGTCTGACCACCGCAGGGAGACAACGCCAAAGGATCCACAAATTCTGGAGAGTCGCGAGCCACCTCGAGAAGGCTAGCCACATGACCAGAGAGAACCACCGACACCCATAACCGCAACAAGACCCGTCCTCTAGATCCGAGAGGCGGCGCCGAGATTGAAGGAGGTCCGCTCCGAGAGTCACCACCCTTCCGCCGCGAGAGAGACACCGATTTACAATCCAAGCAGAGAAGGGCCGAAGACAAGAGGAAGGAAGAAGCACCGCCATCCACCGCTTTCGCTCACGAGCACGACCCACCAGAATGAGGACTCGCCGAGGACCGCCGGGAAGAGAAAAAGTTGGAAACGAACGGGAGGAGCCAGAACTCGCCAAAGGAGGAGACGGAAGAGGCAGAGGACTATCCAAGGAAGCGCGGAGCCTCACCTCCACCGCAGCCACCGCGACGCCGCGGAGGCTGCGCCGCCTACGCCAGAGAACTCCGACGAGAAGATCCGCCCCAATCAACCAGCACCGACAAGTCCGAACACACACACATAGAAGAAGATGTTAGAGCAGGACAACATGACAATAACCCGACCCGGCGCCGGTGCTAAGGAAGCCACTGGCGCCGGAGCAAAACCAGATCTGATAAGAAAAAAGGTTGGCGGCGCAAAGGGTTAAGAGAGAGGGGAGAGAAATTTCTGACATTTGCTTCTTCTTCTTCTTCTTTTTGTCAAAAAAAATGACATTTGCTTACCCAATAAATGTTTTGCACAAGGGTGAGCTGTTCACATTCATATAATGATATTAAATTATTGACGACAAAAAAAAAAAGATATTAAATTATTAATGTCATACGAGGGGCTTTCTATTAATGAGAAATACATTATTATTGAAAACGGCATCCAATTGTACTCCTATTCGTAATATTAAAATTAAAATTTAGATTAAAAGACTCGAGTAATTCTCTCACTGGCTCAATCCAGCACAGCACCACTCGTGCAACATTTTTTTTCTCTCTGTATGTCTATTGACTTTCTAGACTGACACCATATCAATATCAAATGATAAATAATTTAAGGAAACGAAATAATTTAGTTCTCTTTATTTTATTTTTATCCAGAAATTATAATTATTGTATGACTCAACATTAAAATAAATAAAGCATAGAAGTGATAATTATCTGTATTAATGTTATACTCACCTAATTGATATAGAAAATAAGTACTTATTTAACATTTACCACAAAAAAAAAATTTACCAAACAATAAAAATAAATAAGAGTTGGGCTTTTTTTTTCTTTTGTTGTCTTGAGTTGTAAATTTTGTATTGTCATCGTGAATCTTTTAAAAAGGCATAATGCATGGGAAATCGGGTGCAAGCACGTGAACGTCGGCCCATTGTAGCAGTCGAATAGTTGACTTATAATTCATATGATTCTGATTATTTATATTAAAAAAAACATTTTAATAATCAGATATAAAAAAGATTACAGTAGAACTTGCATTATTTTAACTAGGAGACCAACATATTCATATCTAAACTCTAAACTTAATGACTGTACATACATATACATAAATTCATTTGACTAAAAAACATACTTATTCATCAATACTATTAAAAAATTAGAGTCTTTAGGAAACTAACTTTTGCGGCATGTGTTATTTACAATTTATACCATTAAAGATTTAAAAATGTTTTTAATATTCATTAAGGGTAATTAAGGAATATAACAATTTTTCTAATATCCATGTTTCCAAACAAGACAACTACTAAACATGTATCCAAACAAGCTAAATATAATAGGTTTCACTTTTCTAATTAATTAATATATATATATATATAAACATGAAACTATTAAATCAATTGATAAATATAACTAAATAATTTAAACATCAACTATTTTGTATATATAAAATAATATTCTTTAATTATGATTATATTCAAAATTCAAATATAATATATTTTAATATATTTTTTATTTTTTTTATTTTAAATATAAATATTTATGTTTATATTATAATAATTTTTTAAATTATATTAAATTAATTTATTTCGTAAGAATTTGTTTTTACGATTGCATTTTTAGCGGATTGTTACATCATATTGCAAAATATTTAAACTATTATAAGAGCGGGTTGAAAAATAAATTAGCCAATTTCGAATTCTAAAAATAAATTTTGCATGAGTTTAAAACAAATATATATATATATATATATATATATATTAATTCAAATTATATATTTTAATTTAATAAAATATCAAAATTATTCAATATTAAAACTTATAATGCAAAATCGTTATTTCAATCTCTTTATTTTACGATATACCTCTTCTCAAATAACATACAATTATTTTTAAAAACCTAATTTATTAATTTATCTTTATAATACGGATTAAATAACTATAAACAAAATTAGATTGCATAATTAAAAAGTTTAATTACTAATAACAAAATAAATATAATTTAAATTTGTAAAGAAAAGTAAATCCGCGCTTTATAAACGCGGGTCAAACTCTAGTTTATTTTATATTTATATATATGATTAATTGATCTGGTAATTAACTTAGCAATTAAATATATTTTATTTGATGTAACACCTTGTTCATCTTCAAATTCATCATTGTTAATAATTTGACTTAATCAATGTATATATTGATAATGATATTAAAATTTGCCTCCAAGAACAATCTTACCACGGGAATCAAAAAATGCGCAGAAGTTCGTTTCAAACCCAGTTGCTCAGTCATCGAGGAATAACACCCAAGATGTATCGAGTAAAAGGAACTCCTCCAACAAATCTTAATGTCGAGCTTCTTTTGGAATGTTCGTGGCTTCAACAAGATTAATAAACATTCCGTTGTCCGTGATTGGGTAAATAAGTACGACTTTCAGTTTGGGTGTCTTTTGGAAACAAAAGTGAAAGAGAATAAAGCAGACGCTATTGTAAATAGTGTGTTTCGAGATTGGTCCTTTCTTTCAAACTATGGTTCTCATAGAAGAGGAAGGATTTGGGTTGTCTGGAGATCGCAAGTGAGAATGACACCTTGTTTTACAAGTAGTCAAATGATCACTTGTTCGGTTTTATTGGATGGATCGGAGAATGAATTTTTCTGCTCATTTATTTATGCTTCAAATACAGTTGAGGAGAGGAAATCCTTGTGGGAAGATCTTCGAAATCACCAAAACTCTCCACTGTTTAGAAATAAACCTTGGATGATTTACGGTGACTTCAATGAGATTTTGGAAATGGAGGAACACTCGTCTTTTGAAACCAGCCCGTCTATCCCCATGGGCATGCGGGACTTCCAAGAGACAGTCCGGTACTGCTCCTTAAGTGATTTACATACACATGGTCCTCTATTTACTTAGTGTAACAAAAGAGAAGAAGGCTTGATTTGCAAAAAGCTTGACAGAGTTTTAGTTAATGATGTCTGGCTTGCGGATTATGATGGTGCGTACGGTGTTTTTGAAGCAGGAGGGTGCTCGGATCACTTAAGATGCAGGATTAAGATAAATGCAGAAATATTGAGACCTCGCAAACCGTTTAAGTTTGTAAATGCTGTGGCAAAATCCCCTGAATTCGGAAGTGTGCTGGAGAAGTATTGGGAGGAAACGGAGGAGCTGTTCCAATCCACATCGGCTATGTACAGATTTTCGAAAAAGCTTAAGGGACTAAAACCAGATTTGAAGAGGTTGAGTAAGGAGCTGATAAGTGATCTAACGAAACGCACAAAACTTGCGTATGCAGAATTGTGTGCTCGACAAGAAGACACAGCAAATGCCCCGTCTCCGATCACTATGGCTGCAGAAGCATATGCGTACGAGAAATGGAGTCACCTCTCTGAGCTGGAGGAGAGATATCTTAAACAGAAATCGAAACTTCACTGGCTTAGAGTGGGTGACGGGAATAACAAAAGCTTTCATAGAGCGGTGAAGGTTAGAAAAGCGAAAAACGCCATAAGGGAGATCAAAACAAAATCTGGTATGATCATTAACAACCAAGAGGAAATGAAAAAGGAAGCAGAGAATCATTTTCATGATTTTCTTGGTTTCAAGCCGGCAAATTATCATGGTATATCACAAGAGGAGTTACGATCTTTACTGGAGTTCAGTTGTGGGGAAAATGATCACACGGAATTGATTAAAGAAGTTACTGCAAAGGAAATCAAAGAAGTGCTCTTTGCGATGCCTAGTGATAAAGCTCCTGGCCCGGATGGCTATACCGTAGAGTTCTTTAAGGAGTCATGGCAAGTGGTTGGTAAGGATCTGGTGGTTGCTGTCCAATCTTTCTTTATAAAGAGTTTTATTCCAAAGGGAGTAAATGCTACTATATTGGCTTTGATACCAAAGACGAACCAGGCTATGGAGATGAAAGATTATAGACCCATTTCATGTTGTAATGTGGTCTACAAAATCATTTCCAAACTACTAGCCAATAGATTGAAGCGGATTCTTCCTAAATTCATCTCTCCAAACCAATCGGCGTTCGTCAAAGATAGGTTACTTATGGAGAATGTTCTTTTGGCTAGCGAGCTAGTGAAAAACTACCACAAAGAGACGATATCGGCTCGTAGTGCGATGAAAATTGATATATCCAAAGCTTTCGACTCCGTTCAGTGGCCGTTTCTTCTAGCCACGCTCTCAGCCCTTAATCTGCCGCAACAGTTCATCAAATGGATCGATCTTTGTGTCACAACAGCCTCTTTTTCAGTCCAAGTTAATGGAGAATTATCTGGTTTATTCAAGAGCGAAAGAGGATTGCGACAAGGTAGTTCTTTGTCACCTTACTTATTTGTGATATGCATGCATGTTTTATCAAAAATGCTTGACAAGGGAGCGGTCGATCAGTGTTTTGGCTTCCATCCTTATTGTCAAAATGTTAAGCTTACTCATTTGTGTTTCGCGGATGATTTGCTGGTTTTCACGGATGGGAGAAAGCGATCCATAGAAGGTATTCTGGAGATCTTTGAGAAATTTGGGGGGATTTCGGGCTTAAATATCAGCCTCGAAAAATCCACGCTCTTCATGGCGGGTATTGTAGATCGAGATAAGGAGGAAATTCTGCAGAGTTTTCCTTTTGCAGCAGGTGCTTTACCTGTTCGATACCTCGGCCTCCCTCTCTTAACAAAGAAGATGACGGCAAACGATTATTCTCCTCTTATTGAAAAGGTGCGCTCTCGTATTAGCTCATGGACGGCAAGACATCTATCTTTTGCAGGTAGGTTGCAGCTAATCAACTCTGTTATCCATAGTCTGACAAACTTTTGGATGGCTGCTTTTCGACTTCCGAGTGAATGCATGAAGGAAATTGACAAACTCTGTGCTGCTTTCCTTTGGTCGGGTCCTGAGTTGAACTCAAAAAAGGCTAAATTAGCATGGCCAGATGTTTGTAAACCAAAGGAAGAGGGTGGTCTCGGTGTAAGATCTTTGAAAGAAGCAAATAAGGTCTCTTGTCTCAAACTCATATGGAGGATAATCTCGGGAAACTCATTATGGGTTCAATGGATTCAGAAGCACTTGATTCGCAAAGGTTCTTTTTGGTCGATAAAAGAAAATACATCTCTTGGCTCATGGATGTGGAAAAAACTGCTCAAGTATAGAGTCATTGCTGATTCATTTGTGAAGGTGGAAATACGAAGCGGTAACGATACTCTGTTTTGGTACGATCGATGGTCTCCTTTGGGTCGCCTTCTCGACTTGACAGGCGTGAGAGGATGTATCGATTTGGGTATTAGATTAAATGCCACAGTTGCTGATGTAGTTCACTCACATCGAACCCGAAAGCACAGGTTCGATTTGCTGAATACGATCGAAGCGCAAATCAACACTCTTAAGCACAAGGAGCTACTCGCTCAGGATGACACAATCTTATGGAAGGGATTAAATAACAAGTTTAGACCACGCTTCAGCTCAAGGGAAACGTGGATGTTGACTCGAAAGGTGCAACCAATCCAGAAGTGGTATAAAGGCATATGGTTCCCTAAAGCCACGCCTAAATACTCTATTCTTGCTTGGCTTGCGATCCGAAATCGGCTCACAACGGGAGATCGTATGATGACCTGGAATGTGGGAATTAATCCGGCTTGTGTCTTCTGCCAATGTCAGATCGAAAGCAGGGAACACCTCTTTTTCGATTGCCCTTACACGTGCGAAATATGGACTTCTCTTCTTCGGCAATTGCTGGGAAGTAAATTCACAGTCTCTTGGGCTGGAGTAATGGAGCTTATTGTCGATGAATCGCTAGAAAATTCTACGAAGTTTCTAGTGAGATATACTTTCCAGATTGTTGTTCATTCGATTTGGCGAGAAAGAAACGGGCGGAGACATGGCGAGCCTAGTTCAACGACCCAACAGCTTGGTAGGATGATTGATAAAGGCATTCGAAACAGACTCTCAACAATTCGAGACGAGGGAAGTGGAAGATATGCATCTTTCATGGAAGTGTGGTTTGGCTCTAGATAGAAAGGCATTGAAATTCTTTTCTGTTATAGCTTAGACTAGTCTCTTTGTTTCAAGCAAAAGGCAAAACGATGCATCTTGTGTAAAAAATCTTTTTTTGTATTAATTTTAAATATTTTACAAAAAAAAAAAATGATATTAAAATTTTAGTATGTAAATATAAAAATAAATGAGTTTATATATGTGTAGCCGCATAAATATGGATATCTCCTTATTTTAATTTGCAAGAGTACTTATGATAAATAGTGATTTTTCAAATTAACATTTTAACTTGCAATATTGTTTGGAGTATCGATCAAAATGTTGCGATAAACTTAAAAAAGGCGCCTCGCATGGCGGTTAAGAAGCATCTACAAAAAAACCTGGATGTGTTTTGTAGTAATTAATAACTAAAAGCATCTAAATTCTACTGTTGCTTTTGTCCAGTCCCCAGTCCCCACCATAAGAAAGAAATAGAAACTTCTCTCTCTATTTTACGCTTTTTGTTTGTATCTTCGTCGTATGAAACCATGGAACCGCAGGAGCAAACTCACGGCAGCGACGGAGATGACTGTTCAGTTTCCGGATTCGACTCGGCGGAGAAGGTGATTATGAGGTGGGACGCTACGGCGTCGGAAGAAGCGAGGGAGAAGATGATATTCACCGATCCGCAGGAGGTGAAGCTTTACCTCCACGCCGTCGATGAAATCCAACGGTACGTTTCATCCGGCGGAGAAGTTGAGACCCGAGCGAACTCGGCGATTCAGATCGCAATGGCTCGTCTTGAGGACGAGTTTCGGAATATTCTCGTCTGCCATAGCTCCCCGATCAACTCTGATTCGCTAATATCGTCTTCCTCTTCTGCTCAGCTGGAGGTTGAAGAAGATGGGAGTAATAATGGTCAATGTAACGAAGGAGATGATCAGCAACAGGAGGAAGAAGAGACGGATCTTCTGAAACGAACCGGGTCGAGTTCCAGTTCCGCTTCAGGGACGGTTCGGTTGCCGACGGGACGAGGTAGCTACAGTAGATCCACTAGCAGCATACGCGAGATCGAGCTGATCCCGATCGATGCAGTGGTGTATCTGAGCTGGATTGCTCGGCGTATGGTCTCCGCCGGTTATCTCCGTGAGTGCATTCAGGTGTACGGAAGCGTGCGCAAATCCGCCGTCGATTCGAGCTTCCGGCGGTTAGGGATCGAGAAACTGAGCATCGGCGATGTTCAGAGGTTAAATTGGGAGGCGTTGGAGCAGAAGATCCGCCGATGGATCCGAGCGGCTAAGATCTGTGTGAGAGTTGTGTTCGCGAGCGAGAAGCTGCTCTGCGAGCATGTCTTTGAAAGCGTCGGAGCCGTTAACATCCACGAGGCTTGCTTCATGGAAACCGTTAAAGGTCCGGCAATCCAGCTGTTCAACTTCGCGGAGGCGATAAGCATCAGCCGGAGATCGCCGGAAAAGCTCTTCAAGATCCTCGATCTCCACGACGCTCTGATTGAGCTTTTGCCAGACATCGAGTCAGTTTTCGATCTGAAATCTTCGGATTCAATTAGGGTTCAGGCGGCGGAGATACTGTCGAGATTGGCGGAAGCGGCGAGAGGGATATTATCCGAATTCGAAAACGCCGTCCTCCGTGAACCATCAAGAGTCCCCGTTCCCGGAGGAACGATACATCCATTAACAAGGTACGTGATGAACTACATTAGCTTGATCTCAGAGTACAGACCAACATTAGTCGATCTCATCATGTCAAAACCATCGAGAAACGCCACCGATTCAAACGCACCGGAAATCGATTTCTCGGAGCTTGAGAACAAAGGTCCATTAGCCCTCCATCTAATCTGGATCATACTGATCCTGCAATTCAATCTAGAAGGAAAGTCCAAGTACTACAGAGACGCAGCTTTATCACACCTCTTCGTCATGAACAACGTACACTACATTGTCCAGAAGATTAAAGGGTCGCCGGAGCTACGAGAAATGATCGGAGATCTCTACTTAAGAAAGCTAACGGGTAAGTTCAGACAAGCCGCTACTTATTACCAAAGAGCAGCTTGGGTCAAAGTCTTGTATTGTTTAAGAGACGAAGGGTTACGAACAAAAGGAAGCTTCGCATCAGGTGTATCAAGAAGTGCATTGAGAGAGAGGTTTAAATCTTTTAATGCTCTGTTTGAGGAAGTTCATAGGGTTCAAACACAATGGTTGGTCCCAGATTCTCAGCTGAGGGAAGAGCTGAAGATCTCGATATTGGAGAAGCTTAGTCCGGCTTACAGATCGTTTCTTGGGAGGTTCAGGAGCCACATAGAGAGCGGGAAAAACCCGGAGAATTACATCAAGATCACAGTTGAAGAGCTAGAGACTGAGGTTCTTGACTTGTTCGAGGGGTTATCTACAAATCAACATCTGAGAAGACGATCAGAATGAGAGATGTCTAAGTTTTAGAGCTTTACAGAAACAGATTCTTTGAATTTTTTTCGCAAATTCGGGCAGATGAGCCAAAAACCGAGCCAGAAAGAAGGATTAATACGACCTTTAATTTTAATTTTTCAGATTCATGAGTTTGTAATGTTGTCTGAACTTATAATATATTTGTTTGGTTACTTGCCAAATTCTGACCTTAAATCATTTTTTTGTTCATATGATGAAACTGTATTGTGTTAATGTCACAGACCAAAGCATATATTACAAGAAAACCAATCTTAGTGTAAAATGCAACTCAGGAAAATGAAATTTAAACATTACCTGGTGACAAAAACATGGCACACAAACTAACACTACAACACCGAAAACAAAAGGCTGCTTTGGTCTCTTCGCCTCCGTATTGTCCAAACTAAACTCACGTGACCTAAAAGTATACATATAATTAAATTTGAGGTGTCAATAAAGAGTGTCAACTAGAAGATGATCGATTGTGACTATTGTCTCACTACTTTACTCCCTTTTGTCTTCCTCCAAATCTTCGTCTGGTTCTTCTTTGTCAGCTTGCAAAGATCTAGCTTCTGAGTGGCTCTTGACTTCGTGAGAAGGAATTGGAGATGGTTTAATGAGGGTTAGTGTGTAATCATCCTTCTCAAACTCCCCACTTGAATCCCCAGAAGATCCAGAAAATGCATACCTACAAGAAGATAATGACGGTACAAACAACCGAACAATATCAAGCTTCACATCACATTTCAAAAATGTTCTTCTTGGATATGGTGTTTACCTAGTCGAGTTCTGCGATGGTGCCCAAAGAGAACAGATAACAATTAGGAGCGACAAGGAGAGTAGTTGCCAAAAGGCCGGGATGATCCAAGCGTTTTGCCAATGTTCGTTGTAAACATCCTTGGACTTGAAGTAAAGCTACCAAAAGTTGAAAACTTTAGTACAGATCTTATTCTTGCACTATTGAGATTAAAGACGGTTGTTTGTTATATTACCTCGTAGCAAATCCAACCTACAGAAACCAAAATAGCTACAGCCAAAGCATTTGTGAACTTTCTGTATATATCCAACTTGGCCAATAACCTTCTCGTCTGAAGCTTCTTGAACGTAGCAGAAAGCGATTTGAATATCCATATGATGAAGAAAGCATCCAATATTGCAACAGGAAGAACTAAAAACAGTCGAGCTTTCCCCGAGAAATCGCTGACAGCACCGACATTTTCCATCAGCTCAAGAACTTCAGATGCAGCAAAGAAGGTAACTCCAAGCATTATAACCTTTGATGTAAACCCTCCGAGCGTAGGTCTCACAACACCGTAACCCATTGAAACCATCAGTATGATAACACGAGCACATGTACGCTTGATAGAACCAAATGTGACTGCCCAGATAGTGATCACAGTTGGTCTAACCCCGGTCTCGTTGAATTCAGCGTAATCGAAATACCAAAGTGCCATCTCACACATCCCTAGCGTTATGACCAGAGTTACACAATTCTGCAACGGAAGCACTTCTTTCCAGAATCTCGCACACTGCGAGAACCAGAAGATGGCAAGAAACACAAAGGCAAGCGACATGAACCCATAAAAGTACATCAGTGGAGCCATTCTACCGGGTAGATATCCGCTAGGGTTTTTCCAGATTGTTTTCCCTTCAACAATCAAATCCTTGAGATCAGGATCACAATGAATGAAGTAGAGGTTGTACATTCCAGTCCTAGTGATCTGGATCGATCTTGTTGGCAGCATACCCGACGGCTCATTCTCACCCAACGAAACACCAAACACTTGTGGCCAACCAGACTCTTTAGCAGAAGGATGGTGAATGATCTCTCCATGTGGGCAAACACCGAGTTTTGCCAGATCAGATGTGCAACACACAGCTCTCAGCCCACCATAAGCTGATCCTCCAATGTTTTCCCGGTCTTCTACCTCAAAAACCACGGCGTGGATAGGTAATGAAGATCTGTTGGAAACTTCCTCGGGTCTCCGGAATGTGATCTTCTCAAAACTGTCAATGCATTTCAACGTGAAATTAAAGGTTTACACAAACAAACAGTCAAACGCAAGCACATTTCAATTCTTGGCATATGATTCATAGAGTATACAAACGAACTGAATCAGAGTTGACTCGAAGATGAAGACGAGATTACTTGTTTATCTTTAAGATCCAGTGTCGTTGGGACTCATCTACTAACCAATTAACAACTCCTAATGAAGAAATCGACGAACATTTCCGTAATGAGTTCTGATTACCAAATCAGATCCTAAGCAGATTTAAAAGAGGAAACTAGTGGAATTGCCCTAAATTTTACCGGATAAAGGAGACGGAATCAGAGTCTGAGGTGAAATTGTCGGAGGGAGAAGAGGAGTAGATGCCTTCGCTGCCGCCATGGAAAACGAAGGCGTTGCCTTTGGACATGAATCTTTCGCTTCGGTACTCATGCACCGACGCTTGGACCAAAGAAGACGTCAGGCATAGCTGAAGAAGAAGGAGCAACATTGAAACCGACTCTTAAGCAGAGATCTGAAGAAAGAGAAGAGAAGAAAGCTGATGACCGAGGAAGTCACTGAGAATCGGACTGAGATGTGTCAAATGGGTTGATCTTACGGCTGTTAAAATGTTGCTCCCTCATATCGTTCCAGTCTTCCAGATGTTCGAAGGTTCTATGAAAGTAGTTGGACCCATGGAAAGTCTCTAGGCTAGTCAGAGTGTTTAGCCGACAAAAGTTTTTAATTTTAGAATGGGCCTTTCGTGGGCCTATTAACTGTATTATGAAATAAATGGCCTTCGTGTTCCATGAAAACTGGATTTTACTTTTGTTTTTTCTGGGAGAAAAGTGCGAGAACAGTAAGTAGTACCCATTACCCAATATACCTTGTCACTCCCCGAAGATCCGAACTGAATCTAATCCGAAAAAATAGTACCGAATCAAATCCGCGATCGACAGAATATCTAAACAGGTCCTAAATTTTTATATCCGAAAAACCGAGTCTGAATCCGAATAGAACCGAGAACTGAATGGATATTCAAAATATCCAAAATAAAATTATATATCTAAAATATTAATTATATTTAGAATTAAAATAACTCATTTATCTAAAATTACAATAATAAACCCAAAATTATTAATTATTTAAAGACTAAAATAATAAAAATACCCATAACATCTGAAATATTCTAAAATTATTAGTTATTTAGTCAAAATTTAAAGAATTTTATTCAAAATTATCCAATTTATTTTAGTTTTTAATATATTTCGCGTATCTCAATCTTACCCGAAATCGGATGAAACCGAACCAAAATTTAAAATATCTTAACGGGTTTTATATCTCCAAACCTAAAAATCTAAAAAACCCGAAAAACACGAACCGAACGACCACACCTAACTTAGTCATAGAAGAATAGAAGAAGGTACTTTATACAAATCAAAATCCAATTCACGCTTGTTGGAGTCAAGATTAGCACCTTCCTAAAAAAGGCCTATTCATGAGTTTAGGTCGGCCCAAAATGGAAAGTCGGAAATAAAAGCCCAAGGCGGTAAAAATTAGGTTAAACTGAACTCGGGATTACCGGCTTACATTAGGGTTTGGAAGGAGTTAAAGGCGCCGCGTGATGACGACAAATACGGAAATATACCATATGGCGATAAAGTTGGGATTTTAGGAAATATTCGTATTTATCTTGTATTTCCTTATGTGTTAAACCGACTTGTAACCCTATATAAGGGAACCCAATAATCATTCAAGAAATACGCTTTTCTTAATATTCTTGACCAGAGAGACTTTAGAGCGAGTTTAAACCTAAAATCTCTCCGGCGACTTTCATAATTCTCTTTTACCGGCTTCCTTCTCGGAAACACCGGCTTACAAACCCTAAACTCCCAAATCTCACCGTGTTCCCAAATTCTTCTTTTAGAATCCCTAATTTCTAACCTAAAACTCTTGATATCTTTGGATAGACCGAGTTGAGATCTTACAATTGGCGCCGACTGTGGGGATTTCTAAGAGAAATTTCTGAACGAGATGTCGGGAAACCGTAAGGTGATCGATCCAGAAAACCCTAGGGTTGAATTAAGCGATCATGACGAAAGTGATTACGACCAGAGTGATCACGAAGATGACGCGGCGAAAGGCGGCAAGCAGCCGCGAGACGCCGCCAAGACAAACAAAGCTCGAGATGACGGCAAACATGTCCCGTCACTCAGCGAAACAGCAGCTCAAATCGAGCAAGACAAGGTCTTAGCCACTCTGATGGCCAAGATCGAGTCGCAAAACGACTTGATCAAAACGTTCTCAGAGAAAATCGACCTACTGCAGACGGAGCAAGCAAAGATCCGTCCGGACCAACAGTCTAGAAAATCCAAGACAAAGTCGCCAGACGGCTGGTCTATGATACATCTGAGGAAAGCCACCATGAACAGAGCCGTAGCAGCGAGTCCAGGAGCAACCCGCGCAAGGAAAACAACAAGAAGGATACTCGCGAGCGGAGCTCACATCGGAAGGAAGGGTCTGAGGAACCCAGACGGAGCGAAAGTCGGAGACGGGACGACTGGAGCGATGAGAGATACTCACCCGATAAGGATGAACGCACCAGTCACCAGACACGGGACATGCACCACAGACGAAATTCGCGACATGAGAACGGCTCGCACCGTGATAACTACCGCCATGAGCGAAGTATGTCACACGAGAAGACTCATGGAGTGTCTATTCGCGGAGCAAGTCGCAACTATGTCGAGAAACAGCTGACTGAGCTCAGAGACATCCTAAAAGAGTTAAAAGAGGAAGTCCATGGCGTTAAGGGGTCTGCACCCAAGATCGACTGGATCATAGAGGAGACACAGAGGACACCCTTCACCTCACGTATCACCAACACCTACATCAGGCAAAGGGAAAAATTCAAGTTACCAATGTACGATGGTACGAAAGATCCAGCAACCCACCTTACAACATTCAAAATCATGGCAGCAAAGGCGCGGTTTTCATCAAGCAAAGAGCGTGACATCGGCTTCTGCCAACTGTTCGCCAAAACCCTGGAAGGAGACGCACTAAACTAGTTCAGGGCATTCGTAAGGCATCACTTTGCCTACGTACGAAAGGACACTTCGCTGAGCGCGTTGATGTCAATGATACAAGAAAAGAAGGAGACATTGAAGGACTTCGTAGAAAGGTTCAGGGCAGTGATGACGCGGGCCGAGGCACCAGATAAGTTTACTATCGCAGCCTTAACAAATGCCGTCTGGCATGAATCGCCCTTTTATCAAGATCTAGTCGTCAACCCGCCATTAACCATCGAAGATGCACTCCACCGAGCGAACAAGTTCGTGGAATTGGAAGAGAAAAAGGTCGCGTTAGCAAGAAGGTTCGGTTCCGGAAAACAAACCGATAAGAAGGAAGAAAGGGAACCTAGACAGCACTACGATAAAGGCGCCAAAACAATGGTTGTCGATAGCTCCGACAAATCCTGGTCATCAAAACCGTGGAATAAGAGGAACAAAGAGGCAAATAAGGCGCAACAAGCAGCTTCCGCTACAGGGGATAAGTACTGCGAGTACCATCAAGCTACGTCGCACGACACGGCTGAATGCCGAAATCTCAGAAACGCACTTTACTCCCGACTTTCGAATGAAGAAATCAAGGCGGCCATAGAGAGATTAAAAAAGGAAGAGTCGGGGCAACAGAAGGAAGACAAAACCGACGAGCAAGCTCTTAAGCAAGATAAACCGCCACGGCGTATCAAAAGCATAGCTTTGAAACGCAACCGTGAAGAGGAAGAGGGAGAGGACGAAGAGGAAGCCCCAAAAACCGTCCGAAGAATCAACATGATCATGGGTGGTCTAATCTCCGTAAACGATTCGGTCCGGTCAATAAAAGTCTACGAACGCCTTGCGTTAGTGGTAGGTGTCTAAGTTTTCCCTATACTAAACTGCAAGTGAACAGCAATGTCAAAGTAGTATATAGGGTTATCGAATCCACAGGGACACTCGGTCTCAAGAGAATCAAACTATAGGAATAAATACTAGAAAGAAGCAATGTGATTGAATTAAAAGCGGTGCGAGAAAGTAAATCAGCAGCAGAGATTAACGGTTGTGGAAGCAAGTAATTAAAAGCGTCAAGCCTAGGGTATTCTCAGGAAATCAGACAAGCAGACAGTTCATTCAGCAAGGATCTAATTAAGCACAGTTCTAGAACTCAAAACACAGATATAGAATTAACCAAATTCCTTTGCGATAATTCTCTAAGTCTAAGTGCAGCAAACCAAACTTTCGTTTGCGAGAACTAACAGATTAAACTAGCAATAAGTCCAAGTTTGATATGTTCACAATTATCCTAAACCAAACTTCCGTTTGCGCAAAGTTTAATTGCCCAATTTAATTAGTTCAGATTCCTAAACCCCACTTCCGTGACGTATTTAGCAACCTAAGATCTAGATTCTAATTGATCAGGTTAGAACTAGCTTTAAGCACAATTAAATTGAAGAACAGATATAGTTATGAATCCTTAACTGATTTTGAACAAGTCTAGCAAGTCATGAAATCCTATGTGAGAAACCCTAAACCTAACTAGGAATCTACTCAGACATAGATAATGAAAACATAATCATAGAATGAATAAATTGCATAAAAGAATAAGAGTAAAAGGGGTTCGAAATCTTCTCCAAATACAGATGATGTAACAGGTTCAGATCAGCCCCAAAAGCTCTAAAATCCTCTGCTCTTAATTAAGAATGCGTAATGTAAAAAGTATAAAGCGTAGTAAAAGCGTCTCTAATAAAAACTCTAAAAACTCTATTATATAGGCATAATCTCGGCCAGGGGCTTCTTCGTAAATATCAGGAACTTCTGGATCAAAGTGCAATAACTTGATTCTTCTAAACCGCCGAGTTTTTGGCCCATATCGCTGGTGCATCGATCGTTGCTAGAGTGCAACGATCGACACCTTTCTCTGTTTCGGACAGTGAACTCTATCTCTCGGCCAAACACTCCAAAAATCTCCAAAATGCTCCATTATCTCCAATTCAGCTCCAAACCTGATTATACCTGTAAAAGACTCTAAAAGAACACAAAAGACACTAAAAACACACTTATATCATGGCCTAAAACTAGTAAAAACCATGATATATCAACTCCCCCACACTTAGCCTTTGCTTGCCCTCAAGCAAAACAGAGAACTAAAATATGGTGAAGAGGTTTGAAAACTCTTCAGAAACTCATTTCATCCTAGAAGCTACACTACTCAGATTCCCCTTAGTAAACCACTGAAAGAATCAATCACAAGATATCAAGACCAACATGTACTTCCCCCACACTTAGCAACTGTCCTAGGTAAACTCCACAATCACATTCAAGCATTCAAATTCTCCCTACTGACTTCTGCAAGTATTTAAGTGCGGTCTCACCTAAGGAGTATCGATCTAAAGGCACATGGATTCTTACCTTATCAGCTCTAGACCACCATACTATCTTTCTCTAGTCCCTTTCTTCTCTTTCCCTTCTTTAACAACTGATTTTTCCCCATTGGGTATCATTTTATTTTTTTTATCAGTGTTCTTCCCTTTATGGGGTGTACTTTGGACACATTCCATGGATCACATGAGAGAAAATAGTGTTTGCTACCATTCCCATGACCACTTCGGAGTTACTAACTCATCCTCAGTTTATTATCTTTTTTTTTTTTTTACTTTATAGAAGGGGAGAAGGGGACTAAATAGGACAGGTTTACAGGCTGTGTCAGAACTAACAGGGAATCCGACATAAAGCATACCAAGCCCTTAGGTGAGAAATCTAAGTCAGTATTAAGGTTGAAGTCAGTAAAGGATCCTCTGATACCTGAAGTGATGTGGGTGTTCCCAGTAGGTTGATTCGTGTCTCGGTTTTCTAATAGTCAGAGATAGATCCTGCAACTTCATCCCAATGGTTACTTAAGTTCCTGCAAGTCTTGTAAATCTTCTCAGAAAATCATAGTTTCTTACTTAAACAATTTTGACTCAATAAAACAAATTTTTTTTTGAAAAACGGACTGACTCTTAAGAAAACAGAAAGATATAAGTCAGTAGCACCTCCCCCATACTTAAGACACACTGTCCCCAGTAGTGTCCAGCGAAGGATCGGTAAAAAGAAAGAAAAATTTGAAAAGATGAAATTATGTCTGTCGGGTTACCTCTGTCGCACAAGCATCGATCGTTGCACTAAGTGCATCGACCGTTACTTGGCGATTTTCGTGTATAGTCGATCGTTGCTCAGGACCGCAACGATCGCTGCAATGCGATTCCTTTCGTGTTGTGACGATCGATGCAGAAGTGCATCGATCGCTGCACTGCGATTTAACCGAGACCTGCAAACATAAACTCACCAGAAAAAAAAACAAACGTAAAATCCTAACAAAAACACCAAAAATGAAAGAGAAAAACACCAGTACCTAATGGTGGGTTGCCTCCCACCCAGCGCTTGTTTAAGGTCAATAGCTTGACCGGACGGATGAGAATTTTCAAGTACCGGGAGGTCCTGACAGAGACTTTTTCTGTCTCTGTTCAAGTCTCCTCATCCAAGGTGGCGTATAAGCATTCGAATCATGGGATCTCCCAAGGAAGAAACCAATAGAATCAGGACGGGAGCGAAGCTTAGGTGGGGTAGGATGTTTAAGCTTAGATGATTTGTGCCTAACCTTTGGTGGAAATAAGATGTCTGGAGCTTTCTGCTTATGAGCAGTTGCAGGCGCTAAAGATGTCAGAGCAGGTTCAAGAGGAACCGCCATCTTCTTCTCTCCAATCTCAGCTTCTAACTCTGTATCAATGCTGAAACTCTGTCCATCAATGGTGGGTTTCTTCAATTTATCCATCTTAAACTGCAAAGGCTCATCTCCCAGGTGGAGATCAATCAATCCATGGCGTACATCAATCACAGCCCCAGCAGTGGCTAAAAAGGATCTACCAAGCAGTAGAGGATCATCAGGCTCAATCTCATACTTCAGTACCATAAAGTCCGTTGGAATAAAGTAATTTCCAACTCTAAGAGGGATGTTCTCAAGAATTCCTTCTGGATGTCTTCTTGATCGATCAGCTAGGACTAAAGAGATCCTAGTAGGATGGAAGTTCAGTAGTCCCAATCTCACAGCCACAGAGTACGGCATGAGATTTATACTTGAGTCGAGATCACATAATGCCCTCTGAAATCTGTCTCTATAGATAGAGCAGTCTATCATAAAACCTCCTGGATCCTTTAGCTTCTCAGGAACCCTACCATTAACAACAGCATCACATACTTCTGAGATCATCAAGCATCCTTCTTCTTCAGTCATGTTGCTAGAGAGGATATCTGTAACACATGTCTTCATCATGGGATTGCTCTTAGTGGCATCAATCAATGGAGTGTCAGTTAGCTTTTCTCTCATTATTTCCATGCATTTTTCCAACTTAATCTCCTGCTTGGACTTCCTAGGGAAAGGAATCTTTGGTTTGTAGGCTCTTTCTGTATCAGCTTTCGGTTTCTCTGGGAAATTTGGCTGCTCACGTTCATGGTGTCGATCGTTGCTGAAATGGTGACGATCGACATTGACTCTCGCAGGATGTGTCGATCGATGCACATTTGTGTCGATCGATGCAAGGCGAACATTCTGATATTTTCTCGGATTTTCCAGTTCCAGAACTTCAGTTTCTCGATTCTGCTCAACTTCTTCTTCTGCCGAAGCTGCCTTAACATGCTCTGTCTGTATACTGGTTTCCACTTGCGTCATCCTAGCATCCAGATTGTCAACTCTGCTTGTCAAAGATTCCAATTTTCCACTCAGATCCTGATACATGAAGTCCATCTTTCCATTCAGATCTTGCGTCATCTTGTTCTGTCCAAGTAGTAGCTGCTCAAGCATAGACTCAATCTTTGTCTGCTCTTTAGTGGGAGGAACTTGGTGAGGTGAATAGCCATTCGATCTCGGAGCTTGTCTCTGTTGACTTCTAGATGTGTGTTCATGAAAATCAGCTTCATTAATATAATTCACTTCTACAAATTCTCCAGCTACTACCATGTTGTGGATATAATCCACCTTGTCCCTCAATCAGCTATCTGCAAGCTATCATCTCCGCAACTAGATCTCTGCCTTTCCTTGTCAGCATTCTTGACACTACTGCTAGTCATCAAGTTCTTAATAAGCTCTTTAGCTTCTTCTGGGGTCTTGGTATAGAAGTTTCCATCACTTCATGTGTCCATAGCTCCCTGATACCAAAAATCCAAACCCCTGAAAAAGGCACTCAGAAGCTGTACCTCAGAGAATCCATGGTGTGGACAATCTCTCTGGTACATTTTGAATCTCATCCAAGCTGCTTTAAAAGGCTCTGTAGGCTGCTGTTTGAATGTCAGGATATCATGTCTAAGCTGCTCAGATAACGCATCGTCATAAAAATGTCTAAGGAACTCCTTCTTGACTGCTTCCCAAGTGGTCAAAGATCCTGGTTCTAGCTGTCTCAGCCAGTAAGCTGCATCTCCTTTAAGAGAGAATGGGAAGAGCTTACAGAAAATATAATCAGAAGAAACTCCTTCAGCCGTGATACTGCTAGCCAATTCCTCAAATGTGTCTATGTGATCCATAGGATGCTCGCTTGAAAGACCATGGAACTGATACTGTCCAATCAATGTGTAGTACTCAGGTTTCAGCTTAAACCCAGCTCTGGTGAACGGAGGTGGTCGAATCGCAGACCGATTAGCATAGAATATATCTGGTCTGTTATAATCAGCAAGTGTCTTCTCGTGACCATCCTCTCGTCGATGTTCCGCGCCCACGGCAACATCTGGTGTGATGAGGTTTCCTTCCCCATCCAGCTTCTGACCCTTCGCGTTACATATGTGACCTTCCTGGTCTCGTAGAACTCCGTTCTTGCCGCGAATCAGAATCACAGGCTTCATCAAGAAATACCCAGCTAAATGCTCAAGCTCTCGGCACCACTGGTTTTGCCTTGTGTCGATCGATGCAAGAGAAGCGTCGATCGACGCAGGCTCGATGATGTGACGATCGACACTCAGGACTGTGTCGATCGATGCAGGGCGATCAGGCGTACCTGAAACGCAAGAAAAAGAAAAAGTAGTAAATTAAACCAAAAAAATAAAAATCCTAGTAAAAACCCTAAGTTCGAAGCTATCGAAGACTCAAAGAGTCCCCGGCAACGGCGCCAAAAACTTGATAGGTGTCTAAGTTTTCCCTATACTAAACTGCAAGTGAACAGCAATGTCAAAGTAGTATATAGGGTTATCGAATCCACAGGGACACTCGGTCTCAAGAGAATCAAACTATAGGAATAAATACTAGAAAGAAGCAATGTGATTGAATTAAAAGCGGTGCGAGAAAGTAAATCAGCAGCAGAGATTAACGGTTGTGGAAGCAAGTAATTAAAAGCGTCAAGCCTAGGGTATTCTCAGGAAATCAGACAAGCAGACAGTTCATTCAGCAAGGATCTAATTAAGCACAGTTCTAGAACTCAAAACACAGATATAGAATTAACCAAATTCCTTTGCGATAATTCTCTAAGTCTAAGTGCAGCAAACCAAACTTTCGTTTGCGAGAACTAACAGATTAAACTAGCAATAAGTCCAAGTTTGATATGTTCACAATTATCCTAAACCAAACTTCCGTTTGCGCAAAGTTTAATTGCCCAATTTAATTAGTTCAGATTCCTAAACCCCACTTCCGTGACGTATTTAGCAACCTAAGATCTAGATTCTAATTGATCAGGTTAGAACTAGCTTTAAGCACAATTAAATTGAAGAACAGATATAGTTATGAATCCTTAACTGATTTTGAACAAGTCTAGCAAGTCATGAAATCCTATGTGAGAAACCCTAAACCTAACTAGGAATCTACTCAGACATAGATAATGAAAACATAATCATAGAATGAATAAATTGCATAAAAGAATAAGAGTAAAAGGGGTTCGAAATCTTCTCCAAATACAGATGATGTAACAGGTTCAGATCAGCCCCAAAAGCTCTAAAATCCTCTGCTCTTAATTAAGAATGCGTAATGTAAAAAGTATAAAGCGTAGTAAAAGCGTCTCTAATAAAAACTCTAAAAACTCTATTATATAGGCATAATCTCGGCCAGGGGCTTCTTCGTAAATATCAGGAACTTCTGGATCAAAGTACAATAACTTGATTCTTCTAAACCGCCGAGTTTTTGGCCCATCTCGCTGGTGCATCGATCGTTGCTAGAGTGCAACGATCGACACCTTTCTCTGTTTCGGACAGTGAACTCTATCTCTCGGCCAAACACTCCAAAAATCTCCAAAATGCTCCATTATCTCCAATTCAGCTCCAAACCTGATTATACCTGTAAAAGACTCTAAAAGAACACAAAAGACACTAAAAACACACTTATATCATGGCCTAAAACTAGTAAAAACCATGATATATCAGTTAGCCGCTCAAAAGGCACCTCAGCCAATCCTGTCAGACGATCCCCCCGTCATCTTTACCGACCAAGACCTCTATGGGACTCACTACCCCCATAACGACCCGCTAGTGGTTGAGCTGTTAATCGGAAGCTGCCAAGTATCTCGAATACTGGTAGACACCGGAAGCTCGATAGACTTAATTTTCCTGGATACACTCAAAAAGATGGAAATAAAGGAGGAGGATATCAAGCAGAAGGCCAAGCCGCTCACCGGGTTCACAAGCGAGACGACGTACACAATCAGAATGATCAAATTGCCCGTTTTCGCAGGAGGAGTTAACAGATTGGTGAGGTTTCATGTCATTGACAAGCCAACCATCTATAACGTCATCCTCGGAACTCCGTGGCTATACATCATGAAGGCGGTATCTTCAACATACCATCAATGTCTGAAATTCCCGACACCTAAAGGAATTCAGACAGTCAAAGGATGCCAGAGCGTAAGCCGGTCGTGTTTTGCAAGAGAACATAAGATTAGAGTGCCTTCGTGCATGATCAATACGGAGCACGGAAGAAAAGGACCAGAGAAAGAGCTGATCCAACAAGTCATCATCGACGACTCAGATGCAAGCAAGTGTGTAGGGATCGGCGCGAAACTGCCAGACGACATCAAAAGGGAATTGATCGCCTTCCTACAGCAAAACGTTACAACGTTTGCGTGGACAATGAAGGACATGAAGGGTATCAATCCAACCATCACAACTCACGAGCTGAATGTGGATCCGATTTACAAACCAGTTAAGCAAAAGAGGCGAAAACTCGGCCCTGAAAGGGCTAAAGCAGTCAACGATGAAGTAGAGAAGTTACTTGAAGCCAGTTCAATCCAAGAAGTCAAATACCCCGACTGGTTGGCTAATCCAGTGGTCGTGAAAAAAGAAAAACGGGAAGTGGAGAGTATGTGTTGATTTCACAGATCTCAACAAAGCCTGCCCAAATGATAGTTTCCCGCTGCCACATATCGACCCACTTGTTGAGGCAACAGCCGGAAATGAATTGCTATCATTCATGGACGCGTTCTCAGGATATAATCAAATCCTCATGAACCCAGACGACAGAGAAAAGACGGCCTTCATCACTGAACGCGGTACGTATTGCTATAAAGTCATGCCCTTCGGCCTCAAAAACGCCGGCGCCACCTACCAGCGGCTGGTAAACCGGATGTTTGCAGGACAACTTGGCACAACAATGGAGGTTTACATCGACGACATGCTAGTCAAATCTCTGATTGCCTCTCAGCATGTCGGCCATTTAAAGGAATGTTTCAACATCCTTAACCGGTACAGAATGAAGCTCAATCCAACCAAGTGTACGTTCGGAGTGACATCAGGAGAGTTCCTTGGGTACGTGGTAACTCGGAGAGGAATAGAAGCTAATCCAAAGCAGATCACAGCCATAATCGACTTACCATCTCCCAAGAACACTCGAGAGGTACAACGCCTCACTGGCCGCATAGCCGCCTTGAACAGATTTATATCCCGGTCAACGGATAAATGTCTGCCTTTTTACGAGCTCCTGCGAGGGAACAAAAGATTTGTGTGGGACGATAAGTGTCAAGAGGCATTCATCCAACTCAAGGACTACTTGTCGAACCCGCCGATACTGTCTAAACCCGAGAACGGTGAGACATTGTTGCTTTACATTGCCGTCTCAACGACAGCAGTCAGTGGCGTACTAGTTCGGGAAGATCGAGGGGAACAGAAGCCGATCTTCTACGTAAGCAAAACGATGAACGGAGCCGAAACCAGATATCCTGCAATGGAAAAACTGGCCTTCGCAGTCGTCATCTCTGCACGAAAGCTGCGACCATATTTTCAGTCACATCCGATCGCCGTATTAAGTAGTTAACCTCTTCGAACAATCCTTCACAGCCCGGGACAGTCCGGCCGTCTGGCCAAATGGGCGATAGAGTTAAGTGAGTACGACATCGAATACAGAAACAGGACAACCGCCAAGTCGCAGGTAATAGCTGATTTCCTTGTTGAGTTATCACCTGAATTAGATGTCGGTACCGAGATAGAGGATAAAAATTGGAAGTTGTTCGTCGACGGGGCTTCGTCGAAAAAAGGAGCCGGGATAGGGATACGCCTCATTTCACCGACCGGCGAAATACTAGAACAGCCCTTCAAGCTGGGTTTCACGGCGTCCAACAACACGGCCGAGTATGAAGCCCTGTTAGCCGGCCTCAGACTAGCCAGAGAAATCGGAGTACGACATCTCTTGGCCCATTGTGATTCCATGCTTGTAGCTAACTAGATCACTGGAGACTACGAAGCTAAAAACGAGCGAATGAAGGCTTACCGAAAGACGGCACTAGAGCTCACCAGTTCCTTCGAATTCTTCGACATTGTCCAGATACCAAGGAAAGAAAATGCCCCGGCAGACGCACTCGCGTCACTGGCATCCAATCCCAATCTCTGTTGACGGATCCCGGTAGAAACGATCCATGAACCAAGCATCCCGCCCCCTGAGTGTTGGAAATCCGAGCCAATTCTACCAGATTCAGAATTCTCGCGAGTTCCAGATAGCCTAGGATCTAGGGTCTAGTTAATTGAATCATGGATCTCACCTCGTGATTACCTGGTGTTTGGCAGCGGAAGATGGATCAGGTAATACGAGATCTACTGCGCCTCAGATGCTGCGCCTCTATCGTAGTCCACACGCACACAAGCTGGAATCCGCCGGGTTGCTAGCGCCGGTGCTCGGATCTCTTTGGGACCTTAGTTTCTAGAGGAAGAGCTTCTGTTTTCTGTCTGAGAAAACTGTCTAGGCGGCCAGGCTTCACTTAGGTCGAAATTATAAGATCACTTATATATATCGACTCTGTCATAAACCGAAACATCAGTTTCGGTTTCGCCACTATGTCGACCGATACATCCATTGGTGTCGATCGACACAAGTCTTGTATCGACCGACGCACCTAATGGTGTCGATCGATACACCTCTTTGAAACTCAATTCGATGCGTATCTAATACACATCGATCAGACCATATTCCAATGATCTATCCTATGCAGAGTATATCCAACTTGCTTAGGTGTGTGACCCTGTAGGTTCACACGATACTGGAAATGAGTTACAACTCATTTGTCATAAGCGGTTTCTAGCAAAACGTTATGACTACCCAGTACCACATGAATTGTCCGATCTCGACAATACAACTATCTCTAGAGTTCGTACAATGTGATTTCAGGACATAATCCCAACAATCTCCCACTTGTACTGGAATCACCTATTCCTATAATCCCTTCGTCTCTATATCTCGATATGGCATAAGGCAAGAGACTGTGTCATCCTTATTATAGCCAACATCATGTTCATCGAACTTCTGATCTATACTGACAAACAAACGACTGACAATCACCTCGTTTGAGCACGGCCATGCATTTTCTCAGTATCAAATCTTCGATGGGCCCTGAGATATTTATCTCCCGTTATCCAGGAGGGACAAATCCCATCTTGTTCCATCCCTGTTTCTATACATACTTCATGATACGTCGAAACAATGCCGTTATAGCCGCCAGTTACGGAACGACGTTTGACAAGGTCAAAGCGCACCAATTCATATGCTAGAAAGCATGATGAACTCAGGTCTAAGGACTATACTCTATAGTCGTAATGAGAACCTCCCATGACACTTATATATAACTATCCTGTGGAGTTCTCATTAAGCGGGTCATGTCCGATCATATGTTCACCAACATATATCTATGTGACTGACTGTGATAATCATATCATTGACTCCATGAAACTTAGTCCAACAGTCACCTCACATACTAGTCTGCGCGGTTGTTAGTGTCCCATTTTAACAACCTTGACTAGGGACAATCATAATTTATGTCATCTTTTACTTATAGGGTTTCATGATCAAGTCTTCAACTTGATGACCTATAAGATGACCATAAAGTACTTTGGGACCATTATTTAATTATCCAATAATTAAATAATACTGATGTCAGTTTTGACTCACATAAACACTACCAAAGCATGTCTATATGTGAAGTCTACAACATAACTAAATAACTCCCACTAGAATCAAGATCATCTCTTCAGATATCTTATACCTACAGCACTCAGAATAAATTATGTGCTTAGGTTGTGGGAGAGACTGCGGTGTTTTTGTTTGGAACGATTCCAATAAACCACACCGCCATTCAGATAACAGCGTTATTCTACGGTCCGCTGCTTGGAGCCTTTCCAACAGTTAGCGCCGCTATTCAGATAAAGAGACATAACCAGGTGGGAACCGGGAATCGTCTTTGTCCTACTAACTACTTTCAACTGGTTCGTCACTTTATCAGTTCACCACGAACCTATCCTTGGTGTTTCTCAACACTTGGGATATATCTGGTAACTGTTCAGTGACTATTACCGGAATATATTGGTATTTTCTCGTCATGCTTAAGCTGCATCTAGACGAGCGCAAAATATGGCATTCGTGATGGATTCTATTGCATCAGCATAAGCAATCACAATCACACTCATTTATACTAGTTCAGACAGTGTTCAAAACACTTCTTCTTGCTAATATTATTGCCATAAGACCTTTGGTATGAAGCCATTCTTGGAATTATGCACATTGACATGATCCAATCTGTCTTTCTGATCCATTCCAATGGATCCTTATTCCAAGAACTTTTACGGCTACTCTCATGTCTATCGTTTAAATTTGACTTCCGACCTAAATTCTTGACAAGACTTTAGCGTCGGGACGTCATTTATGAGATTCAAGTATGTAATCTACATACTGTGTGAGAATTGCCAATACGCTCCCACTAGTCTTCTTGTAAACGCATGGTTTCTTTTCTTTCTGATCAGGTCAAAACTTTTGACCACATCATCAGAATGTTGATTCCAACTCCAAGATGTTCGCTTCAATCCAGAAATGAATCGGTGAAGCTAACATGCATACCCAGCCAATTTTCGGAGTTGGGCCTCACCATCGCTTCTTCGAATTTCGCATGTTCGTCACTTTTCAATGATCAGCAGATCACGACAATAGGTTACGAGAAATCACTCTCGAGTTAGTGACGGATCCTTTCGGATCTGTGAATTTCAGGCTCCACAGGTGCAGATCCTACAGCACTTTGTAGATCTCACCGCTGCTCTTCCTCATCAGGTCGAGCAGCCTCCTGTGTTTATCGAATTTCTTCGATGCGTACTTTTACTCCCACTGTTCCTTTTGAAAGTATGATCTTTCTTAAGAGACACAGTTCTGGACAAAAGTACTAAGCCTTGATTTCCTTAGGACAATCAGCGAGGTAGAACTTATCAGATTTGGATTCAAGTTTGTTTGTTGACTACTGTCTTACACAAACCTTGCAATCCCAATTCATTAGAAAAGCAAATTTGGAAATCACCCAGTCCACATCCAATGTGGTGTTTTTCACTGATTCTGATAGAAACCTTTTAGCGTGAACATAGACATTTCAGAACGTATTCTTAAATGGTTATGGAAGATTCATGTGATTCATCATTAATCGAATCATGTCTCATAAGATCTGATTCATTCTTTCAGATGATCACCCAATTCTTGACTCTAGTATTTTCCTCCGCGATTCAATCGAGGATCTCAATACTTCTGTCAAATTGGTTCTACACTTCATCTTGGAACTCCCTTAAGGGATTCCAGCTTGTGTCTCATCAAATGAACACAGCCATGCTTATTGATGCCATCAATAAAGTAATGAAGTACAGAATATTTCCTTTGGCAATAATGCTAGTTGGGCCGCATACATCAGTATGTGTAGGGCCCGATAAGCCTCTGGCCCGTTTCCTTTTAGCTCTGCTAAATGGGCCTTAGTCATTTGGTCCAGTGAACAGAATTCATATCTCAAATGATTAAAATCAAATGAGTCCAAAACTATGGATTTACTGAATCCGCTTCACTCTTGTGGTTAAACGACTATACCAAAGAAAAGTCGAGTTCGAGTCATCAGACTCAAACCGTTTGGTATTTATGTTATATTCATGTTGGTTTAAGATATAAAACCCATTCTAAACGGGGTGCTACCATAGAATATTTCATTAAGATCCAAAGAACAAAACTTGTCTTTTATCAAAATGAAAAACATCCAAATTCTCAAAAGAAAATGAAAGACATTTCTGCACTAGGCAGATACAAAGTAGCAATTACTTAATTTCTAAAACCAAATAGGAAAGGCTTCTACAAGTGGAGAATTTCTACGGCTCATGCAGCAACCATTGCTTCAACCAGACACGCAGTTCCACTTGTCCTTTCTTCAACGTTCTACTGTCGCTTAGGTCCTGCATATTTCAAAAATATCAGTACCACAACAAGCATCCAATACTTATGTAGAACTTGAATTAATAACACAATACCTGAAGAAGAAGTACCATACATCTTCTCCATCTCTTGTGAATCTTCCAAGAATTTATTGCAATCTCTCTTCCAATGCCCAGACTCATTACAGTAGAAGCACTTACTAACACCAGATGGGCTTGACTTGGGCTTAAAAGATGACACAAGCTTATCCTGATTCCAAATCTGGATGGCCTTGCCTTCACCCTTGTCTATAAAAGATTTCTCAAATCTTTTTCCCTTTTTGATGTTTTGCTCTGCTGTCTTGAGCATGCCATGCAGCTCAGTCAACGTCTTCGTCAAGCCTTTCTTGATATAGTTCTTAATGAACTTATCATAGCTTGACGGCAGTGACTGCAGAATGATGTCAGTAGCCAACTCTAAGCTGACAGGACATTCCAGTTTCCCCAGGTTATCAACGTAACCCATCAGTTTAATGACATGAGGACTTACTGGAGCATCCTCTGGTAGTTTGCACTCAGTGAGAGACTTCACCATCTGGAATCTCTCAACTCGTGCCAGATCCTGAAACTTCAGTTTCAGGCTGGTGATCATCTCTATTGGCGACTCCATGTTCTCATATTGACTCTTCAAGTCCGAGTTCATGGTAGCCAACATCAGACCACGCACATCTACCACATCAATATAATGCTTATTCCAAGCATTATATGCTGCATGCGAGCGATTGGTCCCAAGCATTTCTGGAAGAGCTTTCTCAAGGACATAGTCCTTGCTCTCCTGCTTGAGAATGAATCTCAGATTCCGATACCAATCCAGGAAGTTGGATCCATTTAACTTGTCCTTCTGAAGGACGGATCGCAACGAGAAAGTAGTCATAGACATAAGCTGAAATCCAAGAAAAACGAAGATTTAGTTATGTATATGAAGAGAAATCTTATCAAATAAGAGAACTCGCATTATATTCAAGCAATGTTTCCTCTACGAATATAATGATCCAAGATCCTCAGATTACTAAAATTCGAGTGGGCGACTCGCCGTTACTCAAAATTTAGTTATCTAGGTAAGCAAATCATTGCTAATTATACCCAGTACAACTCTTGGTCGCAGATGAGACAAACTATGTCTAATCCACTCTGATGTCTCTGGGCCCAGAACTTCTGATAGCCCAGTCAAGTAAAACCAATTTCTTCTGTCTTGTGATCATATGACAGTCGCACTGCAAGTCTGTCAATGACCACCTGCCAAACTCATGCTGTGGTGGATACCAAGGACTCCAAGACTATCCAACAAACAACACAAGTTTTCACAGTAGACAAAATTGGGCAAGACATCAAGGTCACTTGATATTTTGGTTGAGGAAACTAAACCCAAAAGTTTAGCAAATTAATCTCTTAGGTCATGTAATTGTTGATGTTTAGCACTGCATGTTCATCAACTCTACTACCTGCCTTACTCACGTAATTGTGGACACCAAGCTCTTGGCTAGATATCACACAACTAAATGAGTCTTGACAGTTGACCATATTGAAGCTAATCTTCGATCAATGTTTAAGTCTAGTTTGGTTTCTGCAAATTCAAGGTTCAATAACCAGAATTTCGAATACTGTGTCGATCGACGCAGACTATGTCTGTCGATCGACACTACCAAACAAAACTGGACTTCAATAACCGGTTAATTCAATTAACCCGGTTTATTGAACCAGTCATGTCGATCGACACAACCCATGTGTGACGGTCGACATAGACCTAAACTGAAGATCGTTTTGATAACCGGTCCAATCCAATTGAACCGACTTATCTGATCAAACTGATCTTATCCATTCGAATCGGTTTATTCTAATTGAGATAATCAGTTCAATCCAATTGAACCAATTTATCCAATTTAAACCGTTCAAACCAGTTTCAACTGATTACGATAACCAGTCCAATTCAATTGAACCGTATTATCCAATCAAACTGATTTAACCCACCGGTTTATGCTAATTGAGATAATTAGTTTAATCCAATTAAACCAATTCATCCAATTTAAACCGATCAATTCGGACTTTACCAAGCATGATAACCGGTCCAATCCAATTGAACCGATTAACCATTCGCTCGGTCTGTGTCGACCGACACAAACCTGTGTCGATCGATACGTGACCGAATCTGCTCTGTGTCGACCGATACACAACCTGTGTCGATCGACACAGAAGCTTTCGGTTTTTCTTCGCGAAAAACCCTAGCCGCCGAATCTTGTCGTTTTCGCCGTTCTGTGTCGACCGACACACCTAGTGTGTCGATCGACACTGTGCGAAAACACAGACTCGAGCTTGATCGAAATCGATCTGACCTGTTCAATCTAAACAACTTGTTCTAGCGAATCTAAATCATCAAATTCAATAAACAGGTCTGATTCAATGATAAAACCCTAAGTCTCTGATACCACTGTTGGAAATCCGAGCCAATTCTACCAGATTCAGAATTCTCGCGAGTTCCAGATAGCCTAGGATCTAGGGTCTAGTTAATTGAATCATGGATCTCACCTCGTGATTACCTGGTGTTTGGCAGCGGAAGATGGATCAGGTAATACGAGATCTACTGCGCCTCAGATGCTGCGCCTCTATCGTATTCCACACGCACACAAGCTGGAATCCGCCGGGTTGCTAGCGCCGGTGCTCGGATCTCTTTGGGACCTTAGTTTCTAGAGGAAGAGCTTCTGTTTTCTGTCTGAGAAAACTGTCTAGGCGGCCAGGCTTCACTTAGGTCGAAATTATAAGATCACTTATATAAATCGACTCTGTCATAAACCGAAACATCAGTTTCGGTTTCGCCACTGTGTCGACCGACACATCCATTGGTGTCGATCGACACAAGTCTTGTATCGACCGACGCACCTAATGGTGTCGATCGGTACACCTCTTTGAAACTCAATTCGATGTGTATCTAATACACATCGATCAGACCATATTCCAATGATCTATCCCATGCAGAGTATATCCAACTTGCTTAGGTGTGTGACCCTGTAGGTTCACACGATACTGGAAATGAGTTACAACTCATTTGTCATAAGCGGTTTCTAGCAAAACGTTATGACTACCCAGTACCACATGAATTATCCGATCTCGACAATACAACTATCTCTAGAGTTCGTACAATGTGATTTCAGGACATAATCCCAACACTGAGATCAATCAAGAAGAACCTGACGAAATAGTCCAGAGTGGCAAGGATGAATTGTGCTGCAACATTCAGGCAAAGAACAGCGACCTCATCGCTGTCCTAACTAACGACAATGAGGATTGGCGACTTCCAATAAGAGCATACCTGACAGAAGGAAAGCTTCCAGAAGACAAATGGGAAGCACGACGACTTAAAGTCAAGAGCGCGCGATACACTATACATGACGGTATCCTTTATAAATATTCTGCTAATAAGATCCTCCTCATATGCATAAACGGAGACGAAATAAGTCGAGTTCTCGAAGAGACGCACTCTGGAGCATGCAGCAACCACTCCGGAGGCAGGTCTCTCGCCCTCAAAATCAAGTTGAACGGTCACTATTGGCCGACTATGACAACCGATTGCGAGACCTTTTCTAACAAGTGTGAAAAGTGTCAGCGACATGCGCCATTCATACATTGACCTACAGAGTTGCTCACGACATCAACTTATCCATTCATGAGATGGGCAATGGATATCGTTGGACCATTACCATTATCCAATCAAAGACGTTTCCTGCTCATCATGACCGACTACTTCACAAATTGGGTAGAGGCCAAGGCTTACGTCGCGATCCACGATGTCTAGGTCCAAAATTTCGTCTGGAAATACATAATATGTCGTTTCGGGCTGCCCTACGAGATCGTCACAGATAACGGATCACAATTCACCTCGAAAGTGTTCGAAGGATTTTTCAAGAAGTGGGATATACGTCTTAGCAAGTCAACACCAAGGTATCCTCAGGGAAACGGCCAAGCCGAGGCTACGAATAAAACCATCATCGCCGGCATCAAAAAGCGCCTTGAGAGCAAAAAAGGACTTTGGGCAGACGAGTTAGACGGTGTCCTCTGGTCGCATAGAACGACACCCCGCAGCGCGACAGGAGCCACCCCATTATCCTTGGCTTTCGGCGTAGAAGCAATGGTACCAGCAGAAGCTAACATTTACACTCTCCGCCGGTCTCTCATGCCGCATCATACCGAGATCAATGAAAATATGCTAATCCAAGCTCTCGACACTTTAGAAGAGGAGCGAGATCGAGCCCTACTCAGAATTCAAAATTACCAGCAGCTCGCAGCACGGTATTACAACCAGAAAGTCAAGGAGCGACACTTTCAAGTCGGTGACTACGTCCTCCGCAAAGTTTACGAAAACACCAAAGAGTGGAAAGCAGGCAAACTCGGGGCAAATTGGGAAGGACCCTACAAAGTCACGAAAGTCGTCAAGCCGGGAGTCTACGAGCTTGAGTCAATGAAAGGCAAAGCTTTACCGCGATCCTGGAATTCGGCGAGTCTGAAAGAATACTTCTAAGACGGCAAGGCTATCGCTTTAAAAAAAAAAAAAAGTTGTATAATGAACTACGAGTGACTTGATTCTTCCTCGGGAGATACGTAGGCAGCCTTGACCGGCATAATCACAAATCTAATAAAAATTCTATTTTTCAGTTCATTTACCGCCTTGAAAGCCCCTCTAAAGCAGGTAAGTCCCTTCATTAAGCGTCTAAATACTCTTAATACTACTAACAAAGCCGAGCTCCTTAGTTCGCAAAAGTCGAGTCTAAGTAACTCGCAGAAAGCCGAGCTCTTTAGTTCGCAAAAGCCGAGTCTAAGTAACTCGCGAAAAGCCGAGCTCCTTAGTTCGCAAAAGCCGAGTCTAAGTAACTCGCAGAAAGCCGAGCTCCTTGGTTCGCAAAAGCCGAGTCTAAGTAACTCGCAGAAAGCCGAGCTCCTTAGTTCGCAAAAGTCGAGTCTAAGTAACTCGCACAAAGCCGAGCTCCTTAGTTCGCAAAAGCCGAGTCTAAGTAACTCGCAGAAAGCCGAGCTCCTTAGTTCGCAAAAGCCGAGTCTAAGTAACTCGCAGAAAGCCGAGCTCCTTAGTTCGCAAAAGCCGAGTCTAAGTAACTTGCAGAAAGCCGAGCTCCTTAGTTCGCAAAAGTCGAGTCTAAAAGTAACTCGCAGAAAGCCGAGCAAAGACTCGCACTAGCATCATGCCTCCTGGCCAGGGGTGTGGTCTTCCTTGCGCACGAGGTGCACATCGTGGTAAGGAAAAGCCGAGATCCGTCTCGCACATTCTTCGCGGTGGGTAATAAATAAGTCGGGCCACGAGCATCGCACATTCACCCACCCCTAGAATAAAGCCGAGTGCATATGCCTCGCAAACCGCCTTATGGCAAGAATAGAACGAAAAGTCGCCACCTGTCTAAATAATTTGTCAAAAAACAAGTTCAACACAGTGGCGCGACATCATCGCAAATCACGATGAAAGTCGCTAAATTGTTTAGACTTGTTAGACAGCAAGTTTAAAACAAGATTAGTCCGGTTTAATTGCGAATACGTGATTAAGCTGCTAAATTGTTTAAACAAGTCGATAACAAGCTTAATACAAGATTAGTCCGATTTTCACCGTGAAATGCATGTTTAAGTCGCTAAATTGTTTAGACTTGTTAGACAGCAAGTTTAAAACAAGATTAGTCCGGTTTAATTGCGAACACGTGATTAAGCTGCTAAATTGTTTAAATAAGTTGATAACAAGCTTAATACAAGATTAGTCCGATTTTCACTATGAAATGCGCGTTTAAGTCGCTAAAACCGTTTAAAAATTGTCAAAGAACAAATTTAAACACGAATAGCCCGATTTAATGGAAAACCCACATTTCCAGCCACCACAAGTTTTGTAGATGGGCCGATTCAAATCGCTATTGAAGCAAAACTTAATATAGCTTAAAATATTCCTCTTTTGATAAAAGGAACAAAGAGTTTTACAAAATAAGACATTACAAATAAAAAAAAGGAGAGAAGGGCGCGATTAGTCAGCCCTAGTTGGCGACTTCTCAGGTTCGTTAACCTTCTCGGCAGCCGCTTCCTGTGCCTTATGAACGTCATCTAAAGCCGCGACCTCTGAGCGGACAGACTCGACAAGATCAGCTGGAACTTCCTCAGAAATCACTCAAAGGTTGGTACCAAACTCGTTCATGCCTCTCGGAGTACGAGGTGGGGAGTCACGAAAGAGGTTCAAAAGAGGATGTCGGAGCGGTGAGAGAGCAAAAGTCAATTCATCCTTGGTCACAACATTCAGGTTATCAAACTTGGCATCAGCCGCGGCTTCGTCATTTGTGACTTGGTCAAGAACCGATTGAGGGATCGAGACGCCTTCATCGTTGAGTTTCAGCAAACACTTCCTAAGACCGGAAATCTGGCCGAATTCGATCTGAAGAGAAGTCGCAATCTCCTGATCCTTTATGTATTGTTGGAAAAGATCGAAGTGGATCTGCGCCTTGGCTCTCGCCGCCGCATCAACACGATCCCTCTCCTTCCTGACGAAATCGGTGAACGATTCCCGTTGCTTCTTCCTCTCTGAATGAAACGCGAGAAGGTCGGCTTTTGATTTCTCATCAGCCGCGCGAAGTTTTTCTTCAGCATCGCGGAGCTTGTTTGCAAGGACTAGATTTCTCGCCTCCAGCTCTTCCTTTTCCTCCTTCGCCTTTTTCAAAAGACCGTCTCTCTTTGTGACGGCATCAGCAAGTTTTTTGGCCGCATGGGTGCTCTCAAGGGCCACACGGTTGGAAGCCGCTATCATCTATAAAAACAAGGAAGTCGATTAGATCGAAAAGAAAAAAAAGTAAAACAAATCTTCAAAAGATTATAAAAATTACCGCCGCCTCGGCCTGTTTCAAGCTAACGATGGCATCAGAATGGGGAAGCTCCTGGATTTTTGGCCAATCCAAATCGTTTCCCCCGCACACAGGTGAGCAGGTTAAAACATGCCTGCGGATTGTCGATAAGTGGAACTTCGCTTTCATACTGAAAAGCGAAATTATGAATCGAAGGCTGGATAGCCCCACTTTTCGACAGGCCTCGAGGACGAGCAAGCACCAGCTCCTTACGAGTTACAAACGGCTTCAGCACGCCAGAAGCATTGGCGACATCCCCAGAATCTTCATAAAAACGCTTCCAAGGATTCTTAGGCTTGCCAGAATCCTTGTCCTTGTTAAGTTGCTCAGAAGCCTCTTTCGCGACTTGGCTTTCGACGGCAATTTTCTTTGTCGGATTCTCCTGATCCGACCTTCCTTCAGCCACTCTCTTCTTGGATAGGGGTTTGGCTGACGCCTTGACTGGTGGAGCCGCCATGATCGGTTTAGTGGGAGCAGCACGAGCGGCCGACTTTTCGGCAACATCGGTCACCACTTTACCGCCATCCTGAGAAGGTAAAGCCTTTTCCTTTGACGGCTCACTCGAGGAAGGGTTGGACGATATCTTTTGAGAATAGTCAACCGACACAATCTTCTTCACCTTTCCCATCCTCCTTAGCTTCACTAGCTGTTCAGGAGAAACCTTTGTCTTGGTGTCCCACTTAACTGGATCAACAAAAAGTCAGAACCGACAAAAATAAAACTATTATAAAGCGGTAGACAAACCTTCAGAGATCCGTGGTAAGAACTTATTGATACGATCACGAGTAAGGTCTGACCACTTGCGCAAACCCAAAGCCTGAATCTGCTCGAGGATAGGGAAGTAGTTGTCGGGATACGGCTTCAGAAAAGAGTGATCCACTGCAAAGACAAAAAGGAATTAAGTAAATTGCCATGTTCAAAAGAAAGCAAAATTGGGACGACATCTACCATAATCGGTATTCCAAGACGTCCTGATAAGATCCCTATGTTTGTCAGGAACGACTAAGGAAGACAATTCGACAAAGAAATAGGATCGTTGCCAGTTGTTAATCTTCTTAGGCGCGTCTGTCAGAATGCGGTTGCCACTTTTGAATTTAACCGCAAAACACCCTGGGCTAGTAGCCTTCATACGGTTAATCGACGTCATCTCCTCGAAGATCTGTGCGGTTATGGTAATACCGGCCTCAGCTCCTAATACTAGAAGGCCGACCATGTGGCGAACCGCAACGGCTGAGAGTTGGGAGATGGCAATTTCACGACGGTGGCAATATGAGATCAACAAGTCAGGCAGCGGGAACCAACAACGGCAACCTCCAGTGTCGGTGTTGATAAAATACGACTCGTAAAGGGTCATATATCCCGGTGGAGGACTCCAAGGACGGTCAAGCGGAAAAGGAATGATGACTTTGATTTTTGGATCCGCTCCACAGTCTTTTAGCATAGATCTGACCGACGTCGCATTAGATATGGTCTGGAAGACGTTACCAAACACATCGCTAGGTTCAACCGGCAATACAACAGGAACATTTTCATCGGAACCGTCTTGACAAATATCGATGCCGCCTTCATCATTATCGGAATCCCGCAACCGAAGGGTGGTTAAATCTTCCCGGCCGGAGGTCTCGGCCGCATCGGTTCGACGAGATGCCTCACGACGACGTCGAAGTTCTTCGATCTCAAAATGAACGGGATGATTCTTCAAGTCGGATGAAACACTCGAAGACGTTGGAGCGGAGGCAGACTGACGACTTGACGAATCATCCGCAGATGAAACAGTAACAACTTCTTTGTCTTTATTTCCCGAACAACGGATCAAAGACATAATTTACTGAAGAACGGACGAAGAACACAAAATACAAACGAGGATTGATCTAAAAAACCTATAAAGCCAACGGCAGAGCAGCGGCTGAGCACTGACTGGAAAATAAATATCAAGAGAGAGAATTACCTTTCAGAATTTCTTCACTCGAGAGAAATGAGGAAGTAAGAAGTAAAAAGGGACTACTTATAGTGAAAATGACGGCGCAGAGATCGAGGCACACCATTACCTAGACGACGCTTCGCACTTCGCATCTACCCGGCAATTGGACCGAGAATCAATTCCGGTTTCGTTGGATCACCATCGCTTTAGAGTCGATTGTTCGATTTACCACCGGTCAAAGTTAAGCCGGATCGACCCAATAAGAATATGGGCCTGAACGAAAATAGAGCTCGCCAGACGACAAATATGGGCCTATCACAAAACATTTCTTACACCATGGGTTAACTCCTCGTAATGATGACTTGAAATCAAGTCGCCACACTGGGGGGGGGGGGGGCTTATTGTTGGAGTCAAGATTAGCACCTTCCTAAAAAAAGGCTTATTCATGAGTTTAGGTCGGCCCAGAATGGAAAGTCGGAAATAAAAGCCCAAGGCGGTAAAACTTAGGTTAAACTGAACTCGGGATTACCGGCTTACATTAGGGTTTGGAAGGATTTAAAGGCGCCGCGTGATGACGACAAATACGGAAATATACCATATGGCGATAAAGTCGGGATTTTAGGAAATATTCGTATTTATCTTGTATTTCCTTATGTGTTAAACCGACTTGTAACCCTATATAAGGGAACCCAATAATCATTCAAGAAATACGCTTTTCTTAATATTCTTGACCAGAGAGACTTTAGAGCGAGTTTAAACCTAAAATCTCTCCGGCGACTTTCATAATTCTCTTTTACCGGCTTCCTTCTCGGAAACACCGGCTTACAAACCCTAAACTCCCAAATCTCACCGTGTTCCCAAATTTTTCTTTTAGAATCCCTAATTTCTAACCTAAAACTCTTGCTATCTTTGGATAGACCGAGTTGAGATCTTACAACGCTTTTACTAAAATACTCAGCAAGAATATTGAAGTGAGCCCATTTTCTTTTTGGAAGATATCTCGAGGTTTAAGAAAACAGTCCTGCTAATCCGGAAGAGACTTGTGGAGCTTTTGGACTTGCATAACAACAAGACACTCTCTTGGGATCAGTTTGCAGTATCTGTCAAGGAGGCTCATGAGAGAAGTCGGATGGGAGAACCAACACATCGGGAAGTAATCTCTGGTAAACCAAAGGAAGAAGATTACTTTTATGCCAATCCTGAAGAATGTATCAGTGAAAATCCATCCACTTTAGCAGAGTGAAGCTCCTGGTTTTTTTTTCTGAAATCATATACTAAACATCACTAACCACCAGTGCAGGATCTGATTAGTTACCATCTCTGAGTTTTCCTTTTTTTTTTTTTTATAGACCTGTTTCGGTTTCTGTAGAGTAAGAGATGTAACTAAAGTTCCTGTTTACATAAGGAAACGTATCGTCTTTATACCAGGAATTGGTATCCAAACCCGGTTTAGCTAGATTATCACTTGGTTTCCCAGAAGATGATTTTGCTTTCCTAACCAATCAAACCAATATCTCTGAATCTGAAACTTGTCTCTTATCCCTAAGCCTTTCTTTCATATAACAGATCCATCATTACTTTTCTCATTCATTCATTCATTCGATCATACATACGTTTAATAAACGCATCACTGCTCACTGTCTCTGTATCGCAGACACAGACGATACAACAATGACTTCAAGAGCGAGTCCGTACTCGTACCCGTAACGTTTCAGGGACAAGTACTTCGTGGGGACGGCATGGGGACGTCTCTCTCACGTTTCCAATAAATCGAAAATAAAATGAGAACACTAGTTATTAGAAGATATAGAAATGATACTATAGGATATTTCCAAATATAAAAATTTGAGTTTTTGTTAATAATTAATTTATTCTACTCTAATGAACTTGTAGATCTTCCATTACACTTGAATAAAGTATGATTTATCGTTATAATAGTATTCTGGCCCGTGCGTTGCACGGACTAATGTTTATATATTTGACATCGTCTATTAATTACTTGATGACGTATGTGTTAGAGTTGGTTTAAATAAACGGTAGAATAATATAATTACTATTTTTGTTGGTTTAAATACACGGTTAGGATGATGATGAAAAAATAGTAGGTCGAAAATTACTTACAGATCAATATGAAAAAATGTATACTGAATAAAAATACTATTGGCCACGTTCCGATTAAATGTCTTACCATATATTTTTTATGTCATACAAAATACTATATGATAAATGTTTGCGTATCAATAGGACCATCAGCCACGTTCCGATAAAATGTCTTACCAAATATATTTTTATGTCATATAGGATACTATATGATAAATGTCTTACTATTTGCGGATCAACAAGACCATCCGCCGCTCAAATTTCAAACCAAATAAAAATTAGCATAAAAACACTGTATATTGAATAATAGATATTGTAACAAAATATATTTAAATAAATAAAAAGCTCAACAAAATCTGATTTTGTAAACAATATTTTAACAGATTTTTTTCTATTTTTGTTATTATTTTTAAGAAGTTTTTGGGCTGATATCACATTTTTTGTTGACATTGTGGATATGCTGCGAGGAGGGATCACGAAGAAGGCGAAAGAAATGAACAACTATATAAATGCATGCTCGGGATGGACATGACGAAACATGATTAAGCCTTAGAAGAAGAAGTAGCTAATAAAATGGAAAGAGAGAAAGGAGGAAGAAATGTGCATTCATCCCCTACACGCTATGCTGCGTGTGATCTTGACTCGTCAGCTAGTTGACAGACCCAATGCGATTTTTTCTCTAAGAACTTCTTAAAAAATAATACCAATTTTGCAGTGGCTTCTCTCAATTAGATTATCTACTGACACTAATTGTTTTTATGTGCTCGTATGCTTCCACCTGTATTGTATATATTTTCACTGCTAGAGCCGCATCTATCTTAGAAAAACCATTTCTCTTATGATCATGTTGGTATCGTTAGTCCCAGTTTTACATGCTTATTTGCATTTGCTTGTTCCCATGAGCTGACTCATGTCCGTGGAGTCGCCATTCTGATGACTTTTATCTCAGTTATTGCTATCTTGTGTTTGTTTATCTTTTACATGTATTGAGGCATTGGCGGAGAAATACAGAAACCAAGAACATTGTCATTGCTTTTCTTGTTCTCCTTTTATGTTACGAAGACATACTAAAATCAAAATCACCACCCCATTTAATCTGAAGGAGGTATATGAGATATCAGACCTCTATAGGTTCTTTCTACGCACCATTACCATATAATACATGCGTCAAATTGATTATAAGGGTTACATCAATTAAACTTTGAATTTTCGTATACACAGTTCAATAGATGCAAGTATACATTAATATATATAACAATTTTAGGCATACCTTTATTCACCCATTTGCATATTTGTGCCTTGCCAACTGCCACCACTCTCCAAAACCTTAAGAGCTCATACCGCTTATTCGTTTCTACTCTTTTTAATCTCGTCAGATTTTGAGCTCAAACCAGAAAGGCAGCATGTTGTCACCCACTGACCCACACATCTTTCTCCATTCGAAGAGGAAGTGCAATGTAAGGCCCCCTTTCCTCCAATCCTCTCTGCAAGCTTCTTCCCTATCTCCATAATCCGTGGAGAGAAATTCAGCGCTTAGAACCTATATAATGTTCTTTGTTAAATGATGAGAAGGAAGCAAAAGAAAAAAATGAAGACTGAGAAGAACACCTTACAACTTAGCTTAGATGGTAAGTCTTTAAACAATCTTAATACAATCTTCTTGTTATTACCTCATGAAACAACAAAGACCGTTGAGGGGCATGAGGATCCTTGAACATTCTTTCTCTTTGTCCACGACTGAACAAAAGATTGTATAATGTTATAGTGCTAACAGATCCATCTAAAGGAGGCAGAGAAAGGCATACAACCATTTTCTGTACGTCTAATCATTAATTTACTTTCCCGCAGCGATGAAACTATTCTGAGATCATTTGCTAACACTCTTGAATAGCTTAACTATATCTCCTTCATCAAAATAATAGATGAGCCGTGTTAGAAATTATTCAGAGTATATCTACCTTAATAGTTATGTTTTTTTTTGGGTCAAACCATAGTAATGTTTTATATTAGCCATGTATAAGCCTCTGTTGCTTTGAAATCCAGATCATCGGTCATCATTTCTTGAGATAATTTTCATAAGTCTCATTTGTCTTGACCATGATATACCTGCAAAGAGTGTCAAATTAAATATGTGAGCTCTGTGAAATTCTGAACTACGGAAATATTTATGGATAAACAAAATAAAGAAAGACTTACACAGCAGTGGCGATGGTGCATTTCATCTTTAATGGATTTAAAACCTTCGTCTACAATCTACAATTTCTGTAGGAGAAAATATTAGTTAACTATCTAGATCTTTTCTTTGTTAGCTTGTATAAACAATCTGAACAGATAGTGTTTTGAACATGATTAGTACTTACTATAGTTTGCTTTTTGATGGGCAGGCGCATATATTAAACAGGTGTGCTTGGTGGAAATGATGATATATAAAGATGGAATGGCCTTTGATTTGGATCCACTTGCAACGATGAGGTCTAAAGAATTTTCCTGTTACAGAAATTGAAAATTTCAAAATCAGTATAATCTCAATACAACAGCAATTTTATGGCCATCGAACGTAGCTTTTGTTAAGCAGATGATTCATCATAATAACATATTAAAACCACAAATTAATCCAAAACGATTCTATGGATAGATGAATTATAAGAGATCCGAAAGATTTGAACTTTTTACGCAAGGAAAAAAATAATTGAATCGGGAGTTCTGGCAACACCAAACTATAATTTGAAGAAAACAGGATAATATACCTCCACTGATGGCCGAAAAGAGATTGGGAAAATTGTGCGAGAAAAATAGAAATCAGATGAAGTTTTCAGATCTTAAAATGATTTTGATGCTTACAGTGGGCAATTGTCTCAGTATTTTTTGCATCCTTCAAAGCCGAGTGTTCGCTGGAGTATCGATTTTCGCTTTCATCTGTTCAAAAGCTATTTGGTGAAGACATATAGAGCCCTATCTTGTAATAAGATTTTCGTCTGAGATTTCATACCTTAGGGAAGGTGTTCATGTGAAGAATAGGGGTTAAATTTCTAGGATTGTGGGGGAGAAGTTGCTATAGGATTTTTGTGCAGATTTCTTCTTCCAGGATTTGGCTGATCCAAACATAGCCACATGCTCACCGAACTTAACTTGATGATTGAGCCTCACATTTAAATTTACCTTCGTTCCCGACCCATCCTTCTTCTTCCGTTGTTCCTCGCTGGCTCAGATCAAAATTCGAAATTTCAGAAATTAACAAAACCGATTTCGATCGAAACCAACACATAAAGCAAATTTCTTTTAAACAAATCATACATGATCGGAGAAGTTTTGGGTCAACTGTGGGTCGGATTCTGATGTCACTTATGGTAATCGGACCTTCGTAGGAGATATGATCTCCAGTGGTAACTTTGTTTCCCTCGAGAAGCTCAGGAACCGAAGCTAGAAACCAAAATGGATCGGAAATCTACGGGACGGTTAGGATATTCAGACGCCTTTCTTCTCAATCGATGGAGAAACAGTTTTTTTTTTGTTAATCGATTACGGATTATCAATGGAGAAACAGTTGTCTATAGAGAGAAACGGTTTTGAGATCCATAACCTCACGATCGAAAGAAATTTTTGGGAGAAAGAAATTGTGAACGGTTCATTCGAGAGAGAAAAATTTTGGGAGAGAGAAAACAAATGAAAAATTGTTTTAGAGTAGTCACTAAAAATGGTTTCAGAGTATACACCAAAATTGCTTGATACGTCAGCATAATCTGGCGTTTTGATTGGAGGAGAGGAGATAGTTTCTCTCACATCACTTCTCAATTATATTAATTAGATTTCTTCAAGTTTTAACTACATTTTATAAGGTATAATTAAGTATATATTAAATATATGGTTATTTATATGTATATTTATAGACATATCTATGCCGTACCCGTATCTATAAATTTTTAGTTTTGCCGTTTCCCGTTCTCGTATCCGTATCCGTTTCTGTATCCGTATCCGTCTCGGTGCAACATAGGTAACAGCCACATTCATTCGCCTTTAATATGGTCCTTTGAAAACCCAACTCTTGGAATGTGCCACTTGCAACCTTCGCTTCACCTTCATTATAGTCGCCTCTGTTGCAGAAGATTTTGCCTACATTCGTTAAGTCATAATAAGCTCGTGCATTCAGTAAGCATGACCTTTTCATCTCCATAAACTGAACAATTCTTATACAAACGTCACAGGACACAAGTAGTAATCTTTTCCGATTTTAATTTTGCGGCGAGTATATTATGGGCTTTATGCAATACCTTTTGGCCCAACGTCTTTCTATAACTAAAGAGTTTTAGTAAAGTGTTAAGGCCCATTCGAGTTTTCATGTAATAAATAAATTAGTTTTGCTCACGTCCTAAGCAATTAGATTCGCTGTAGCACACCGGCTAATTTCGAAATGCCACGATGATTAGAATTCATCTTATCATCGTCCTCTTGAAATCCGGGTTCGACCCCCGGCAGCGAAATTAATCTTTTTGGGCCGAGTTTTTATGGGCTTTATATTGATCAACTATTATAATATGTCTATATTTTTCGAGAGCTTTAACTTAACCCTCAATATTTGTTTCAGCAATTTACTTTGAAGAGAGCCCACACAAGTGAAAACAATTTGATTCTGATTTTTTTTTTTACGACAAATTTAGAATTTTATTTATCATGAAGTTAAATAATCCTTATACAGAGTTGTTGTAAGCCAAGATGGCGGGTAATTACAATCAGAATAAAATACACCATTTGGTGGTCCCTTTTTTGCAAGTAAATGTGGTACAACATTTGATTCTGATTACTCAAACGTTTCTTTGTGTTTAAAAATGTATCACTAATAAGGATTTCTGTGTAATAATTAGGCCTGGGCAAAATACTCGGACCCGAAATACCGAACCGAACCCGAACCGAAAAAGTAGAACCGAACCCTAACCCGAACTGACAAAATACCCGAACGGATCCTAAACTCCTATATCCGAAGAACCGAACCGAACCGAGAACCGAATGGGTACCCGAAATATTCGAATTACAATTATATACCTAAAATATTAATTATATTTAGACTTAATATAACAAAATTATCCGAATTTACAATTATAAATTTAAATATATTGGTTATTTTTAGAATAAAATAACTAAATTACCAAAAATAAACAAAAATATATGAAGGATTATGTTATATTTGTCGAATTTGACAAATTTTTATTTAAATATAACTAATTTTATTTTTGTTTTATGTTTTCCGGGTATCCGAACCCGAACCGAACCCGAATAGAACCGAACCAAACCCGAACCGAAATTCTAAAATACCCGAATGTGTCTTATATGTCTAGAAACGAAAACCCAAAAAACCCGAACCGAACCCAAACGGATACCCGAACGCCCAGGCCTAGTAATAATACATTATTGGAGTATGGTAGAGCATATTTAGAATACCAAGTAAACATTACAAAAGTCAAAAGGGGTTAAATTAAGTAATCTTAGTGTCCTACGAACATTGGCAACACAAGTAGCACACGACAAAGCCATAAAACCATACAAATTATTTTACAAATTTAAAGAATTTGTATGGTTTTATGGCTTTGTCGATGAAGAAGCCTTCACACCGCCTTAACACGAGATCAGAAAGGATGCTTAAGGGAACCAAGTTCGATGAAGAAGCCTTCACACCGCCTAACATGTGCTCTATGTTGACAATCACAACAACAACAACAATTACTACATGCCTTCACACAAGAATTTTATCAAAAGCTCGGTGAAGAAGGTACAAAAACATGTCCACGTACAGTATCTCACTGTGTCTCATTCCCTCTAAGGCTCTAATATCCAATGTTGCAGAGAAGACTCCAACCAAGTCCATGTAACTAAACACAAAGATAAAACCACTTTAAAGGAAAGAGATTGACAATCAATCCATTCTGTTTAATTCTTAATATTTGATTGTGTTGTATATAGAAACTCTTGTAATTACCTAGTCCTAGAAGGTTCTCTGTATCCCTATATATGATGTTGTACATTCCTTGATAATGAATAACACCACTTCTCTACATGGTATCAGAGCAGTAACGATACCCTAAATTTTCTTTTCTTCCCTCCCGCTGCTACTTTTCTTCTATGCGTAAACTCTCTTCTTCTTCTTCTTCTTCTTCTTCTTCGATAACATGCAATGGAAGCTCCAATGGCAGAAGTTGTTGATACAACTCAATCCCTCCTTAACATCAATATGTCAAACATCACAAAACTCAGTTCCACAAATTACATGATGTGGAGCCTCCAGATCCGAGCTCTTCTCGACGGCTACGACATGGCTGGATACCTTGATGGATATACGCCACCTCATGTCCCGACCATCACAGTCAATGATGTTATATCTGTCAATCCAGCCTACACAAAATGGAAGCGCCAGGATAAACTACTGTACAGTGGCATCATATGTGCTATCTCTCAGACGATCCAACCTCTGGTCTCGAAGTCAGTCACGACATCAGACATATGGCGCACACTTGCAAGAACTTATGCCAAACCCAGTAGAGGCGATATCCAACATCTTAAGCAACAACTCAAACAATGGTCCAAAGGAACAAGACCATTGATGTTTACATTCAAGGTCTGACAACACGATTCGATCAACTCGCTCTTCTCGGGAAACCACTCGATTATGAAGATCAAATCGAGTACATCCTTGAAGGATTACCTGAAGAGTACAAAACAGTAGCTGATCAGATCGACGCGTGACATGTCTCCGTCCATCACTGAAGTACATGAGAAACTGCTCTCCAAGGAAGCTAAGCTGAACGCACTGGCGACTTCTCAGACCATCACGCCTATCTCCGCAAATCTGGCCAACACTAAACATCGCCCAACCTATGGAAAACAATACCATAACAATCGCCAATCTCCAACTTACAGTCATCACTCCATTACGCAGCGATACAATAACTACACGACTGATGAACATAGCACAAAAGGCTACCAAGGGCGATGCAAGATCTGCAGTGTTCATGGCCACAATGCCAATAGATGCCCACAACTGCCGCAAAATTAGACAAATGCAAACAATGGAATACTGAGCTCTCCTTTCCGTCCATGGAAACCGCGAGCTAACCTGGCGATTGGCTCCTCAAGCTCATATGATGCGTGGCTGTTGGAAAGCGGTGCTACACACCACCTAACCAATGATCTCAACAATCTGAGCATTCACCAACCATATAAGGGTGATGATGCAGTCCTCATTGGTGATGGTACAAGTCTTTCAATAACGCATATTGGTTCACTATCGATTGTGTAATACTAATCGAGTATATCGATTGTGTAATACTAATCGAGTTTCTGTTGAGTTCTTGTCTGCGCACTTTCAGGTGGAGGATCTCTACTCGGGAATCCCGTGAATCCAAGGCAAGACTAGAAATGAGCTTTACAAGTGGCTAGCTTCCCCTTCCACACTTCATTCATTCTTCGCTTATGCTTCCACAAAAACAAGCCTGACTGATTGGCACAACCGACTCGGTCATCCTTCCTCTTCCATTCTCGCAAAAATTGTCTCTCAATTTTCACTTCCTATGTCGCAATCTTCTGTTTCAAAATCACCATGTTCCGATTGTCTTATCAATAAACCACACAAAATTTCGTTCTATCAAAACTCTATTTCATCAACCCGTCCTTTGCAATACATATTCACAGACATATGGACCTCTCATATCATCTCAATTGACCAGTACAAGTACTACCTGATATTAGTCGACCATTATACCCAATATACCTGGTTTTATCCTCTCAAAACAGAAGCCCAAGTCCGAGAAACCTTAATACCGATTAAATCTCTTGTTGAGAACCATTTCAGCAGCAGAAACGGAACCCTATACTCCGATAATGGCGGCGAATTTGTGTCCCTGCGCAAGTTTCTCTCCGATTTTGGAATCTCCCACCTAACCTCTCCCCCTCACACGCCGGAACACAACGGGATTTCAGAAAGAAAACACCATCACAAAGTGTAAACCAGCCTCACATTGCTCAAACATGCCGGCATGCCCAAGAATTACTGGTCGTACGCTTTTAGCACGACGGTTTACCTAATTAACCGCCTCCCGACGCCAGTTCTTGACATGACCTCTCTCTACAAAAAGCTGTTTGGCAAAGATCTGAATTACGTCCCTACAACAATCATAAACTTGAAGATCGCTCCATGCCATGTGCTTTCATTGGCTATTCTCCTTCCCAGAGTGCCTACTTCTACCTCCAACCATCTTCTGGTCGAATTTACACATCTCTCCATGTGAAATTCGACGAACACACCTTCCCATTCCAAAACCACCAGCCCAAATCGCCCTCCTCAGATCTTCCTCAGCTTGTTTCTTCTCATCCGTCTGTCACTCTTATTCTGCTTGCTACGCCACTCATACAGCCCATGTCTATCATGCCTGGACAACCGAGCTCAGATACTCACCAGACAGTGCCGCCAGAAACCGCAATCGCGAATTCAACATCAGACTCGACAGCGACCGACATATCGGACCGACAGCGTCTGTCACTCCTCACCTCCATCGTCCTCAGACCAATCTGAAACCAGAACCAGCCCATCAAAAACCACTCAACCAAACAAAACCAAGAAACAAATCCACCTTTAAGCCCAACACCAAATGAGGACCAAACCCAACAACCAAACATCCCAACTATTGTCACCCAAAATCAACCCGTACCAACGATCATTCCCCAAAATCCCCATTAGATGCTCACCGGACGGAAAAACAACATTGTGAAACCAAACCCAAAATATAACCACTTTGTTGCTCTATCCAACAAAATCCCACCAAAACCCCAAACTGTGAACCAGGCGCTAAAAGACCAGCAATGGCGAGAAGAAATGTCGAGTGAAATTGGTGCATTCTCAGTCAATCAAAAGTTCGGACTTATACCGCGACAATCACAATTCAATGTGGTCGGCTGAAAATGGATTTTCAAGAATAAATTATTACCTAATGGTTCTCTTCACAGGTGCAAATCACGCTTAGTTTCCGAAGGGTACAACCAAGAACTTGGTCGAGATTATCATGACACGTTTAGTCTCGTCATTAAAGCAACTATGATCCATCTGGTGATTGACATAGCAGTCACTCAAGCGTGTCCGATCCAGCAGTTGGATGTGAACAACGCGTTCCTGCAAGAAACACTCACTGATGAAGTCTACATGGAGTAGCCTCCAGGCTTTGTCAACAAAGACAATATGCATCACGTATGTCGCCTGAAAAAGGCGATCTATGGCCTGAAGCAAGCCCCGAGGACATGGTACCAGGAATTACGAACGTTTATTCTTAGTCTTGGGTTCAAAAACTCGCTATCCGACACCTCTTTGTTTGTGCTTCAACGCGGTCGCCACTTCATTTATCTGCTAGTATATGTGGATGATATACTAGTAACGGGAAGTTGCAACAAAAGCATCAGCGAGGTACTTCTCCTACTCGCTGATCGTTTTTCAGTTAAATATGCAGAGGACCTTAACTACTTTCTGGGATTAGAAGCTCACTGAACTACCAAAAGACTTCACCTCTCACAGAGGAACTATATCCTCGACCTTTTCCATCGCCACAACATGGTCAACTACAAACTAGTGAGCACACCAATGGCATCATCGCCGAAATTAACTCTCCAATGAGGGACTGCTCTCACTGATCCAACAAAGTATCGCAAACTGGTGGGAAGCCTGCAGTACCTAGCATTCACAAGACTCGACATAGCCTATGTGGTAAACGGACTTTCTCAATTCATGCACAAGCCAACTGACGCACACTGGCAAGCTGGAAAGCGAGTACTCCGATACTTGGCAGGAACACTACTCATGGGATATTTTTCTCTACAGCCAACAACCTCAGTCTTCATGCCTTCTCAGACGCGGACTGGACAGGAGACTCTGATGACTATGTGTCAACAAACGCCTACATCATCTACCTGGGTTGAAATCCGGTCTCTTAGACAACGAAGAAACAGAAGGGAGTCTCACGCTCCTCCACCGAAGCTGAGTACAGAGCCGTCGCAAACACGACAATAGAAATCCAGTGGATAAGTAATATTCTGACTGAATTTGGTATAGCTCTTCCACATTCTCCGGTTGTGTACTGTGACAACGTCGGAGCAACTTTCCTATGTACAAATCTAATGTTCCACTCCCGGATGAAACACATTGCCTTAGATTACCATTTCGTCCGCGACCAGGTACAATCAGACAAGTTACGAGTCGCTCATGTATCTACAAAGGACCAACTGGCTGATGCACTCACGAAACCTCTCAACCGGGCCCGATTTATTGAACTGAGAAACAAGATTGGAGTCGCCACAGCCCATCCATCTTTAGGGAACGTGTAAAGGACAGAGATTGACAGTCAATACATTCTGTTTAATTCTCAATATTTGATTGTATCGTATATAGAAACTCTTGATAATGAATGATGTTGTACATTCTTTGATAATGAATAACACCACTTCTCTACAACCACAACCACATGTTTTAATTTTTTAGGTATTTTACTGAGATTGTCCAGCAATAGTTCCTACATTGTCAAGAATAAAAGGGAAACAGATGATAACCGGGTCACTGAGATTTACTCACCAAATACTACATTAATTCAAATCGAATTTGTATTGCAAGCAAAAATTAAAACATGTGGTTGTAGTTGTAGAGAAGTGGTGTTATTAATTTTTGCTTGCAATACAAATTCGATTTGAATTAATGTAGTACTTGGTGAATAAATCTCAGTAGACCCGGTTATCATCTGTTCCATTTTATTCTTGACAATGTAGGAACTATTGCTGGACAATCTCAGTAAAATACCTAAAAAAATAAAACTAAATTTTGTATAATTTATCAATAAATAATTCAAAATAGCATCGTTTAATTTTATGATACAATTTAATTGATGTAATTTGACTCTTTTTTTTGTAGTGGCTCTTATCTTTTCCATCGTAAAGCTCATGGGATGACTACCACTTTATAATAAGCTCATGCATAAGATACTAAACAGTTAGCATGGACTTTATCTCATCTCCATAACTGAACAAATCTTCTACAACTTCATAAGACACAAAATAGTAACGAGAAAAAGGTCATGCCAAAATTGTATTGATTCCTTAAGCCTGAAAATATAAGTATTCAGATTGACTTCCAATTTAAGTATTATTTTAGTCACATCAACTAAAGGGTGGACAAAATATTCGGACCCGAAGATCCAAACCGAAATCGACCCAAAAAATAGTATCGAACCGAACCCGTAACCGACAAAATACTCAAACGGATCCTAAACTCTTATATCTAAAAAACCGAAACCGAATCCGAATCCGAACCAAACCGAGAACCGAATGAATACCTGAAATACAAAATAAAATTATATATCCAAAATATTAGTTATATTTAGACTTAAAATAACTTATTTATTCAAAAATATAATTATAAACCCAAAGTTATCAATTATTTGAAGATTAATAATAAAAATTACCCAAAATAATTGAAATATTCTAAAATAATTAGTTATTTAGTCCAAATATAAATAAGTTTTATTCAAATTTTATTCAAATTTATCCAACAAGTGGTCTACACCCTGACACCGCGCACGCGCGGGGTCATTTGTGATTAGTGTGTTTTGGACTCAATTTGCCTTGCGACCCATTTGACATATCATATTTTCGTATTCTACTTTTATGTATGCTGTTGGGCCATTCAATTAGGTTTCATCTGTTTTATTTACTATAGTCGTTGTAATTTCTTGACCGGTAACTGACTTTGAATCAGATTTAACTTTGACTTCACAGAAAATGTAATACAATAAGTTACCAATAAAAGTTTACATATTACAGAATCAGCTAGGAATCACAGGTCACATAGTTCTACACCACCTTTCCTTGGCAAGTGTATGTATGTCTGTGTGGTTTCGTAAACAGAACTGCTTATCGCTAACATATCTTTTGTGTTAATGCAGACATTTCTCCATATGCGTACATGTCCCATCATCTTCACACACCCTCATCTCTGGTTGCTCTGTATCCTACTTTGTGCATTTCGATCTGCATGTAGTTGTAGGGTATAATTTTCAAGTTCCTCGTCTATTTGTCTCTCAGTCGACTGCAGCACCTATCCGCTGCCATAGGAGGCCCTTCATGGCTCAGGGATACTCTAACAATGGAGGCTTCTGTTAGCAAGCCTTGATCCACTGACCTCAAGTGAAAGACTCTTTTTTCCTTTCCAGGTCTCAAGAAGGTTATGCTCATGTCACTTTATCCTCTGTTTTTAGTGGTTATGAATATGAGTAATGTTCCTAAGCTCCTGCGTGGGTTTACACTGGTCTCCAGTATATACTGCAACATTTTTTCCAAAGTAAGTTAACAGAACAAGATGGAAAGCCTAATGGGAAAAATGAGAGAAAGGGTAGTGATGAATTTGTAGCGATTGTAGAGTTCTTCACTCTGGAGTAATCCCTTGAAAAATCTGATGCTTTAGCTTCATCCTTAGACATTGTAGTCACAGTTTTTTTTCCCAAAAACACACACTTAAGTACCTTGTTAAGGAATAGTGCATAGATAATTAACCATGCAATACTTTAAGACATAATGCAGAGAAAAAGGGTTCTTTGGGTTAGTGAAATTTACAATCTTTCTTTCGAAATTTGACATCTTTACATTTTTCAAGGAGGCCCCTTTAAAGAAAAATAAAGGTAAAGCACAAGAGAAGAGTCTTGTTCATATATATAACATTGCTACATAAGTAAAACTGATCACCAGATTATAGCCGGATAATCTAAACGCAGGTTCGATATGACATATGAGCTTTGCCTATTTAAAATGGGTTTTTAAAACCATTTGATCAGACCAACCAATCAAGTTGACCATCAACATTTTCTACCGTTGATCCACTCAGTTCGTAGACTATAATCCAGAGATTACGATGGTCCAACACTCATACATGAAATGATAACTACAACGACCCATGATCCAAAACTGTTCTGTCCGAACTTCCGCTTTTGGGTCTTTGCTTAATCAAATAACAGCGTTAAAAATGTTACACATTTAATTAAAAAAACTGCAGAAACATGTTACTTGCTAACCTTTTCCCATTGGAATCCGTCTAACGATTCCGCAAAACAATTCTCACTTATCCCTCCGCAGTGTTGATATTGCATGTATTTTGGATCATGTTCTTCCCCTTTCCCTGCAACAACGTCGTAAGGATCCATTACAGAAATCAAATATGAAGGGATAAGAGGCTCATGAGTAGTGAGTGGGTCTGTAGCAGGATATTTATATGCCCAGGGGAGACTGATATAAAACGGCTGGATATGGAAGGTTTTGGGGAAATTGAATGAAAAATACTCGGATTCTCTTGACAATAAGTGCAGTTGAAGAGACTTTAAAGGCATTTGGGGAATTATTTAAGTTCTGTAACGGTGTTTGACCCTATGATTAAGGTGGAGGTAGCTCTAGAGATGCAAGAGGAATAATGAAGAAAAGGCACGGAAAAAAGGGCAAAAAAGCATTGGGCTGATTCGTGATGTTGGGCTACTGAGTAGTTTGCTCCGGTCATGTTTTAAATTTGTTCTGGGCTTTTGTATTTGAAGAGGAGTGTGGCAATTGTTTATAAGCCCAAAAACAGAAGAAAATGATATATAGGACATGTGACCCTCTTAAAAGGAGAGACAATCCTCTAATTATATATAAGATTTTTTTTTTAATATTTTTCGGGTTTCTAAACCCGATCTGAACCCGGATGGAACCGAGCCAAACCCAAACCGAAATTCTAAAATACATGAATGGGTTTTATTTCTCTAAACCCAAAAAATTGAAAACATGAAAAACCCGAACGGATACCTGAACGTCCAAACCTACTTCTGAGGGTTGTCAGTTTTATTTGTGACACTAAATGAAAAATGTTTTTATAGTTTTTTTTTATCGTCATGCTTTTACAGATATATGGTTACAATTGATGTTTTTAGAATCTTATGTCTAAAAAGAGTATAAATAGACAACCTTAATTCAAAATCCTAAACTGTAATCGCAAGCAAAAAGCAATCAAATTCAAGGCATATTGACACCAATTCACTTGAACATAACTTGAATTAAAATGTCCGTGATGAGCCATCTCTTGGTGATACTCCAAGTGAACGCTGAAGAAAAGCTACAAAATTGGCTGAGGGAAGGATTCAATGAGTGACTGGCAGAAGTATTGTACCATGCATCAATGAGAGATTCTACGATGGTTGTACTACTCTCTTTATTTTGTAATGTTGGATGGATGTTTGGTGTAACAAATGCTGGTCCTCACCGTGCAATGTATCACTCTATGGCTCAGGTTGCCATGCACGTTATATTGCTATATTTAGAGCGGGTTTGTGGATAACGTCCTTATCTAGCAAAATTCCAGTGACCATGCATGGCAGATGTGAAATATACATAGTAGTCCCAAAGTGTGGCTACTAGTAGGCTCTTGTGGAGGAATTGAAGTAAGTAGTCTCACAAGTCAAGGGTTTTTTGTTTTATCATATTGATATTTCTTTTTTTTAAAGTTTTTTTATCATATTGATATTTCTTTTAAGTAATATTTGGTCCTAGAAAGAATTACAAAATGTTAACAATAATAACAGGGCTTAGAGAATTTTTATTATCTGAATATGTATTTGTCTTTTCTATGTTACAAGGAGAGAAAAAGCATATGTAAAATGACTGAAGAATGACAGAACAGAACAGTTTAACAAAAAAAAGGAAGTTTTTAATATAAACTAAGGTTATCCACCTGAAAAATACACAACTACACACATGTATGTATGCATATAAAGTATAATTTACTGTATTCTGATGTTATAGTTTCCAGAACATGTTTGGTTTTTATGGACTCAAACATGCAAAAACAAACAAACAAACTAATGGGCTCTACAGACAAATACCCAAAAACATTCATCAGAAAGAAAAAGAAAATTGATTGATCGCTTTTTTTTTTTGAGTTTTCTTTGTCTTGATATCATTGAAGATTCTCTATCTGCAACAACAACATAAGATCTAATGTCAGATACAGCATTAGAAGAATCAGAACTAACTAAGACTTGTTGTTCAGGTCAATTATTATTACCTGTACTTTCTTGTAAGAACATGAAAAAGGGATAACTGGGATCAGATCTCAAGAATAATGACTGCCAACAAAAAGAAAATCGAATCAGTTCATGGACGACTTCTTTTGATTTTAGTTATAAGAAATCAAAAGATCTGAAACTCACAATCAGAATCTGTTTTGACCCATTTAGCCCCATCGCTACTACTTCTTCCTTCTTCTTCCTCCTCGTTCTTTAATGAAAGCTGTTGCTTGTCTTGCACGTATTTATTCGTTGATGTTTGCTTCATGGAAGCTTGAGCATTCATCTTCTTGAGTAGCATCACCCTCAGTAACTGTATATATCGTGTAAATAAATAAGTTACATGAACAAATTAGTATTAGAAATCGCGTTATAAAACTGTATAGTAAGTACCTTTTCCATTCTTGATTCTTGAAAGGAGTCTCTCAAGCTAGGGTTAGGAAGAGGAGAGAACCCTTCTGTACAGACGAACATCTTCTTGAGGAGATAAGATACAGAGGTTTTGCTCAAATCTCTCTTACTCTTCTTCTTCTTGTTTTTACTCTCTGTAGAAATAGCTTTGCATCTTCCCAAGATAACACTGATGGTACGCTCAATGTCTTCTTCGTTCTCATCAGAATCTCCACTACGAGAAAGCGCGTTGCTGATTCGTCTATCAACTTCAAGACTCGAAGGACAGTTCAAGAATCTATCCAAAGGAAGATTGGCAAGTTCTCTGTTCACGTCTGACTTCCTCTTCTTGTTCTTTCTTGACAAGAGCTTCGTCAACTCCTTTTGCAGTTTCCCAACTTCCTCGGGAGTAAAATCTTCAAGATCACCGGAGAAAGAAAGATCTTGATCTCTATCTTGCGCTTGACCTTGCACGTTAGAGGGATTCTCTTCTTGAATCACTTCTTGAACAACCTTTGTTTGCTCTTTGGTCACACTACCGAACGTTCCAATCGCAAGTAATCCGTGAGGCCAGTCGCTGAACTCCTCTCGTGGTTGATCTGTGATTTACAAACATAAGACAAAACAAAAATGATCAGAGAGCCAATCAATCAGGAGTGGTTTGCTTTGCACATATTCCAAGTAGACAACAAACTTTGGTCCATTAAAAGGTTTGTTTCAACGAATAGAATCTAATTTTTGTGTAATCTTTAACTTACGAGAAGAAGCAGATGATATGCTTGGTCTATGAGTATTCCCTTGGTTCCCAGGTAACTTGTTCTGCATCCATCCGAAGAACTGAAAAATAACAACAAACAAACAAAAAAACGACATTGATGAGTACTTATGTTCATTTTCAGACACCATCTGTCTTAATGAGTGATGAAACGAACCTTCATGTCTTAATGACCCCGACGAAGAAGAAGAAAAAGACGAGGAAATTCGTGAAAAAAAAGAAATGAAATAACTCGGATTCTTGCTGAATCAAGAAGCTTAAATACAAGTAGAAATTCAAAAATAAGATCTTTTAATATATTTTTTGTGATGAATTTGATGGTTCAAGTTCCGAAATTGACGGTCGTATTTCTGTGTCCAGATTCACTTCTTCAAAAGAATAAGGAAGGAAGAAAAAAAGATTTTTTTTTTTAATAAACTTTGGAACTGTTTGGTTAACTAAAAACATTTTCTCACACTCTTATTTATACAGCTCACGACGTACGGCTCATATCCCCATGCAAACGATCGAGGTCCAACGAAACATTCTTCCGTTCGTATTTAATTTGTATTATAGCTTAGCTAATAGTATTATAAAAATGCTTAATTAATATTATAAAATATTGATTTTGTATCGAAGAGAACGTCACGGCTTCGATCACAATTCCTATAACGGCACTTCGTATGATCATAAAGTCTCAAATCTTTTTTTTTTTTTTACCATTTTCGACTATCTATAAAAGGAGGAAAAAATTTGGGTTGAATCCCTAGAAAGGTATTTGTTTTGTCATTGAGTGGTTACTATGTTGACACGAAGATACAGAGGCTTCTACACAATATGTTATTTGTGTGTTATTTTCGTCTAATTTATCTTTATCTTTTCCTTGTGATCATATGAGATATGGTTATGTATGTTGGCATGTTTTCTAACTAAGTGCACGCAAAAATCTTCATTATCAGGTTTTTATTTGAATGTCATTATTATTTCGAATATTTAATTTGTAATGGGTTTTTACGGGTGGAATATAGGTTTAAATTATACGGAAATATTAGATATAATATACATTGCCAATGTTGAAAATGTATAAACATATAGTAAATATAATAAATTTAATTTAAAAAATTTCGTAATGACATGCATTCGCAATTCATATAGAATAGTTTAATAAACATAAAAAAAAAAATTCTTTAAAACGTTTGAAATTTCTTAAATCATATGGGAAATTAAACACAAAGATGGATAATGTAGTAAAAATACTATTGGCTTTCAACTTTCATACATTGTCCATATCATTTGAGAGATAAATGAGTTATTTTAATTTTGTATTTTGTTACAAAAAAAGTTGCTGTTGGAAAAGAATTTGGGTAAGAATAAATGAAAAGTAGCTTTCAAATGTCATATAGTTGTTGACAAAAAAAAAAAAAATGTCTTATAGTTACCGTAGTTACCGTACAAATCAAGCGTCACAAAATATGTGTATGAAATTGATCGTTTTAATTTGTGACCTCTTATTGTGAAACGTGTTCTTGATCAAAAATAATTGCACTTCAAAGTTTATGATCCACTCGTAATTTTTTTATTTTTAAAACGACTATCTGGCATGTTCATTACTATTGCAAGGCTAATATCAAATTCTAGAGAATTTCAGAAAATTCTAAGAGAGAAAGAGACGTAGAGAAAGAGTGAAATTTATAAAGGTAACCCCCCCCCCCCCCCCCCCCCCCCCTCCCCCCACGAAGAAACTCATGCCATTGTCCCCTTACCCTCTGGATTTCTAAGTTGTTAGGACACTGATGGAGTCATATCATGTTTCTTGACGGCAATCTAATCATCTATGTTATTACACTTCTGATGGTGCCACGTTAGTAGCATACAAAGCTATATATATTTCTTTCCATAAACTAAATCAAAATTCAAACTAATTATGGAATCTATATTAATGGCCATACGAATCCTTTGTAGACCACATTTGTGGACATCTAACCAGAATCGATTTTTGATTTAATGGTCTGATTAAACATAAATTATTTGATAGCACTAATAATACATCGTTTTTATAGGCAATAAGAGAGAACCGCGGTTTTATCTACTATGTATTATCTGTGAAATGACATTATTGAAATCGATGATGTGGATGAATCTTGACCAAACAAAACTACGATGTCATTGATGACATGGATTTAATGAAATTTTTTGATTGGTCGAGAGTATTTTTGACATTAAAAATAAATCAAAATTCGTTTTGGAAATTTTTGGATTAAAAAAAAAAAAGAAATTCGAGAATTAATCTCATTTTAAAATTAAATGTGGTTTCCTAAACTAACGAAATGTAATCTTAAGTTCTTTTCATAAATTTAGATTACAGTATATATATATATATATATATATATATATATATATTTTTTTTTTTCTTTACTTTTCAAATTCAAACTAATGTCGAGCCTAAAATGTAGCAACTAATAAATATCGACATTAATTGTCAAATTTGAAGAAAAAAATATCCCAAAGAATATACTAATCTTCTAATAGAAGATTTCGAAAACCAAGTGCAACCCTAAATATGATGATCCTTATAAATAGTGCATCTACCAGATTCATATCACCCACATCTCGAGCATTTCTTTTCTTTGCAAAATAACATTGTTCTAATTTTATTTATTTTGTTTTGATGATTTTGTAGGTATGTAATATACCAAACAAAATGATAGGTAACTTTTCACTTACTATTAACATGCTTATAACTTTATTACGTGGTTTTGATCATTTTGCAGGTATGTAACATACCAAGCCAAACGATATGTAACTATATCGCATCCTATTAACATGCTTATTATTTTGCTCTGATATTTTTATGCATTTGCAGGTATTTAACATACCAAGCCAGATGATAGGTAACTATTTTCTTACAATTTACATTGTAAGAATCATTTTGTGTTTTTTATGAATCGGCAAGTATATTTCAAATCAAGTCAAACGATAGGTATCCATTTCTGTAGTTTTTACATTGTTCCAATCATTTTATTTGGTTTTGTATGAATTTGCAGCTTGGATTGATATGAAACCAAACGATATGTATGTATCGGCTAATCTTTATTTGTCACTAATCTTTATTTACTAGATAACTACTCACCAATCGGTGTTGGTTACTTTTCACACGAAAAGAAGATTAAGCACGAAGTAAATGAAGTATTCAAGAGAAGGCTAATATATACAAGATATTATTTTGTATGTTCTTTAGATTTCACATTTGTATAATTTTATTGTTGTAGTACGCAAGCATTTTTGAATAATAAAAACATTTTTTCTTCTTTATCGCTCCATTTAATCATTTACATTTGTTTTCTCGATTCTTCTTATATGAATAAAATTGAAGTAGAAGATAATTAGAACCATGTTTGTGAACATCTACTTTTGTGTTTAAATATTGAGACAGTGATTTTTTTGTCACAAACGTGGATTGCAACATCTGCTGGTGATTTTCTTCAGTTTGTTATGGACGGTGCTCTTCTTATTGAGTATATCTACTTTATACTTGGTTGTTAATCCATATATTGAAATTGTACATATAATTGACTCGCTGGTGAAGCTTTATAAGATTTTGTGAGTCATTGATTTCCTTATTTATCAAATATTAAATATCACGCACATCATAATATCTTAAATATTAACAATCTAGACAAATAATCAAATTTACTTCACGCAATTACGACTAAATCGTATGCAACTTTCTATAATATAATTATAAATCTAATTAATCGTTAATATTCCAATTTACGCGAGACGCAATATTTTTGGTTACTATTAATATTAGGAAGATTATATATAAGGAAAAAAAATACATTAATACGTCGCAATCAATCAAATGATATTTCCTATAAAATCTAATGAACATTCTTACCTAAAATTCTGATTTGTAATCTTAACTTCTTCCCTAAATTATAGATTACATCAAATATTTTCTCACTCAGTGATTTCCGTAAATTCAAATGAAAAATAAAACTATATCGAAAATTAGGAAACTAATAAAAATGTTTTTAATTCACTGATTTTCATTTTAACCAATTCCAAAAAACGTATATAGAAAATATCTTAGAATGTGTAACTGCAAATCTTTAAATCTCCAAATTAGTTGTAACAAAATATTCATTATATTATAGTGTGCGCTGATTCTTTAGGTCTCCGAAATACTATATATATTCATCGGTATTTAACTTATTTATGATTCATTTTAAAAACTATATCGAGATTTTAAGAAATGGCAGAATTAGTTGACACCAGTAAGAACCTCCAACGCAAACGGCGTTCGACCTATGTTTTCCTGGAAAACATAGATACTAGCCTTGAACCGATAAGGTCCAGGTTAGGGTATTAGCACAATGGACTTTGTTTAACTCTAAGTCTGGAAACTTGATAGAAATGATTTGGTCTGACATAAAGGTACGAGAAAGACATGTGTTTTGGTTTAACTTCGGTATAAAGTTGTGATGTTCGTATACTTATAGATTTTCTTGACACTTTCTTTAGGGAACAAGAGTTCAAGCATCATGTGAGGAGGCTTTATTCAGCAAACATAAAGCATGTCTTCAGATAGGTAAACATGTTATGGTTAACTCATTTTCTTGCAAGGAGTATGTTGGCGACTTTCGACCAAGTAATCTTACTTACAAGTTAGCAATCACCCGTACAACAAGAACAAAACCTTTGAAAGATTTTGAGATTGAGAATCCCGATAAGTTTTATTATACTATTTCTCAAATTCTCGAGGGATCTCTTGACAAAAGAGTTTTGATTGGTAAGTTGTTATTTATAATATACATATTTTACCTTATATTATACTTTTTAATAAATAGTTTTTAATTTTTGTTTCACCGATATAAGATGTTATGGGAGTCATTGTCCACATGGGTGCTATCGAAGATGTCAAGACCAAGAGCAAGTCTGGAAACAGCACCAAGCTTGAATTATACTTGAAAGATAATGGGTTAGAATATTAATCGTTATAATTCCCAAATAAATTAATAATTTTATATGATTTTTAATCATCTATTTGAATACAGAGATGAAGCATTGCCTTGCACATTGTGGAGAAATTACGCCAAACAAGTGATTGACTATACTTCCACCAATAGGGATGCTCCTGTCGTGGTTATTTTCCGGTTTGCATGGATCAAAGAATATGGAGGTAACTACTCTGTTAATTGTAATGTATTATCTGTTTTTTGTAACAGTAATTGTTTCATTTGAATTTTCATTAATATAGAGAAGCTGTACATCTTGAATGCTTACAACTCAACTCAACTCTCATTCGGAGATGAAAATAACCCTGAGATTTCAAAGTGGTTGGATGGGTAATGTGATACATTATGTGTAATAGAACTGTTTTAAAATTTTGAATTCTAGAGTACATCTATTCATTCAAAATCTATGTTACAGTATACCAAAAGAATCTCAAGCTCTAATTATCAAGTCTGACAAAAGCATGGTTTCTTTTGGATCGGGTCCATTTTTGGATTTGCGTACTGAGTTTTTCAAGAATAATAGAATGACTCTACTTGGTATTCTGCAATCGGAAAGTGTTTGTTATCTCTATTTACTTCAAATATAGTAGATGTATTTTTATTTATTTGAAATTAATTTAATATTTACTTTATAATTTTATTGTTGATTAGCATGGTAATGTGGTTACGTGTACCTCAATCGTATCAATTGACTCTTCAAAAAAATGGTTTTTAAAGCTTGCAAAGTTTACAAATTGAAAGTTCTTCAGTATGGATCAGATTCTGAAGATGAAGAAGATTCTCAACCCTTATATAATTATAAAACATGTGGCGATGTCAAAAATGTCTTTGCAAGGTAATTTTTTTTTTTTCACTGGAAAGATTTCATTCATTACCAAATACGGATACAAGGGTAGGATACGAGGTAGGATACAAACATACGAGACTAAAGCCGGCTATCACAAACTGATACCGGAACCAAAAGCCACCGGATAAACAATAATCCCTGGAGCCAAGATAATAAAGCTAATAGCGAAATACCAACACAACAACTAAAATCATCGGAGATCGAAATGAACCTAAACAGAAACACTCTAGCGAGAAGAATCTTCAAGAGCCGAGAGAGGAGATAAGCGAAGCAACAAAAGCCGAACTTTATTAGGACATGACCACCGGAACTCATTATATTGCTCCAATCCTGATGAAGCCACGAGACACCGTATGCAGACATACCGAGGAAGTCGAGGGACCAAACCTTTTACCACACGACGACCGACGACTAGAAGCGAAAAGAGCCGAAGCTCCAAATCCTGACAATTAAGCCGGAGAACCCAAACCGAGAAGCAGAGGAGCTGCAGGAACAATACCGTCGCAAACAAAGGAAGGATAAGCACACTCTCCACACCCGAATTTCCACCACTAGAAGCAGAAGACAAAAGCACAAACAACTCCAAGGGAGGATCACCAAAACCACAAGAAAGCTGACAACTCCGGCTACGAACTCCAGCCAAACCAATCAGATCCACAAGCAGTCAAACCCCACCACAAAAAGCTGCCAAACAAGTTCAAAAACCTAATCCGATGACTTATAGAAGAAGCAGAGGCACGAACCTACAGCCACATAAGAACTAACAAAAACCAAAGACCAAGGCTAACCCAAAATAAGCAGAAACAAACCCCAAACCGCATCACTGAACCGTAGACCAAACCTGCAACCAAAAAGGCACGTCGGCACTAACCACAAGAACCGACGGTGAATCTCGGCAAGGAACACCGACGACACCCCACCACACTGCCATCACACACACCGATGGGAAGAGAGCACGGTCAGATCCACGCAGAGCCAGCTAGATCTCAGCAGTGAGACCCCTCGATAGAGAAGAACACGCCCTCGCCGGAGACTGAAACCACACCACTACGAACCCAGGAAAGCCACCGGAGATGACCACCACACCAGAGAAGATGGAAGCCTTGGAGGGAGCTGCAGATCCAGACGACAAAGAGGCCAGGAAGACGGAGAGGGGGACAAAACGAAAACAGAGGACAACAATAAGCCTCCCCGGCGGCGACGACGCTGTTCGCCGGCCACCGGGGAAGAGATCGGAAAACGCGGCGGCTCCTCGGTATTCGGGACAGAGAGCGATTGATATTAGGGCGAACTGAATTGTGGAAGTCTTGCTATGCAAGGTAATTTGTTTATAAGTAATCTTCCATGGTACATTCTTTATAAGTATGATGTGTTATTAAATTTAGATATCTCGACTAACTTGGTTTATATATTTTTATGCATGCTCTAGATATTATTTGATCTTCCGTGTGTCTGATCATTCTGAGGGTGAAGCAAAATTTCTCACATTTGATGAAATTGGAGATAAGCTTGTGAAGAGATCTGCAGACAATATCTACAAAGAAAACAAAAGAAAATTGAGGTATTTGAATTATGAGTTTCTTTTGAAACTATAAAATATTTTCGAATTAGAATTCATTGTTTTCTACTTTTTTTTTAAGGATGATCCATATTATCTCCCTACTGAATTATTCGATTTGATGGATAAAACTTTGCTAATATTTAAATTTGATTAAGGACCTCTTATGCTTACCTCGGGTATGGAGACTGATTCTGATGCATCAATGGCCCGACCACTTACACCATCAACAACAAAAAAGATCAGAAGATTGCATCTCTTTAAGCAGTGTTGGTGAAAATTCATCAGTTACAAAAAGATTAAACAGGAAGTCAAGGAAACTGTGGCAAGAAGGATACTATAGACTTTTTGTGGCGTATCTTCTTTTGTGTTGCATTTGGTTTTTATTTTTGGTTGATTTATCAAAACAATTGTGGTTGTTTAATTGAATTATCCTTTTGTTCGGTTAGTTTTGCTTCCAATTTATCATTATAACAAATCTATGTTAATTAACCTCAATAATAACAACTTCTGTTAATTAAATAAGTTTATAGAATTATGATATTTAAAAATGTGGTAAGGTGTATATGATTAATGCAATGTTTGGTTTATATAGATACTTTGATTGTCATCAGAAGTCCTAATATTGTAGCCGCTTATTGTAATTTAACCTTGATTGTGTTTATGGACAATATGAAATGATTAAACCTTCATAAACTTACGAAGCTTTCTAATTTCAAATGAAAAATGGATTATTTATGTGGGCTAAGGCCCAAAATTTTTTTTAGCATTTGTGGCCCAATTAGTTTTTCCTAAACAAATGGTTGTGACTTATAATGATTACATCTTTTACCACTTCACACCTTTTGCTCACTAATTTGGAAACTATTTAATTTAAAAACCCTTGACGCTTCGTTTTCTTACCATTTTCTGAGACAAAACAATTAATTTTGAATAACTTTTGTTCTTCAAACTTTTCTCAGAATCTAAACAATGGCTCCTCAAACGTTCAGAAAAATTTCTCGCATCAATAACTTTATTCCTTGCTTTTGGGACCTAAAAGTGATGATTCTCCGTGTTTGGATATGTGTTAGGTATTCTGAACCAACAATCCGAATTATTTTGGTGGATGAAGAGGTAATCTCTATTTTACTCTATAATTTGTTTTGTTTATTTAGATATTGCATGTTTTGTTAGTGTATTCGTTTGTTGTTTTAGGGTATGGAAATAGAAGCTACTGTTCTTGAACCTCTTATTGAGAAATTTCGGTACACAACGTGGTGTGAGGGTCGTTGGTTTAAATTTGCGGATGCTCGAGTTATACAAGCACCGATATATGGGTCGTTGACCCCTCACGATTTCAAGCTCCTTTTATGGTTAAACACATCTTTTTGCCTTACTTATGATAATATTCCCGAAGGACATTTTATGCAATTTAAATCAATTCCAGATATAGTGGATGGGAGAACCTCTGATGAATACCCTATCGGTAACTTTTAATGAATAAATAAATTTCCTTTATCGAATTAAATTAATGTTGTTATTCGAATCTATGGTTTACATTATATTTTTAACTAAATAGAGAATGAAGGTATATAGATCTTAATCATTTTATTTTCTCCATTATAGATGTCCTTGGTGTAGTTACACATGTTGGAAAACTTAAAAAGATTACAAAAAACAGAAGCTGCGGTTACTATTCGCGATCTAAGGTTAGTTACATAGATGACTATAATATTTTTCACATATGTTTTGTTGTCCGTCTATAATAAAAATCTTAAAATCATTATATTTCAAGCCTCCGGAGTGTTGAGTGTTTAATATATGGGGAATATGCTAAGGAACTAAGAAAAAGGTTTTGGAAGGAGGATGATAGACATCTATTTGTTATTCTACGTTGTTTCTATATCAATCCACTAAAGGGTGTGTTTCTAAACTAAGTTTTGTATCTTTTTACAATGAATTCCTTGGCTATTACATGTTTGTCGTTATGATTGATGACACTTTTGATTTATCTATTGTTTAAAATGTTAATATTGTTTGTTTTTGAAATTTAGCATATGGTATAACTTGGCTCAAAGCAGAAGAAGAGATTTCTACGATTATGTACGATCAAACAATGAATTCTGACTATAATGGATTTCGCCACAGGTTTTCTTAGTAACTCTTATGCAACTCCTTATGTACTATGCTTTATATCTTTTCTTTCATTCATACATTTTTTCTTCTTTTGTAGTTTTCCAAATCATGTACCTGACAAATATCCTGAAGATAACATCCCTCCCTGATTCAAGCCGTGGTAAATTATGTTCATGTTGTCAAAGACTTAACTTTGTTGTTTTTTTGGTATATGATTTGTTGTTAATATGTATGTTTCTGTTAAAAACATATGTATCGTTAAGGGTTACAACATGTATGTCCAGTATAATCAGCTATTTTTACTACATAATTTAAATTTCATATAGAATCTCATCTAAACACGATTTTATAATGTTTAAATACAAATCAAAATAAATAGATCTTCATGATAAAAGAAGTTTTAAGTGGGAGTATAATATGTCAAATTATAAGAGCTTTACTAAGGTCTGAAATATATTATACATATTACGTAAACAGTGCTAAAAGAAAACATGTCAAATAAATAACTATATGTAGATCTCTTTAACCAAAATAAAGACATCTCCATGATAAAAGACGTTTTTAGTGGAAGTATAATATGCAGTGAATAAATTGCTCAAATGACTGACTTTATTGGTCCTGATATTATAATCTAACTTTTAATAAAAATGTAATAGTTAATAATCACAAATCCATTAAGAGATTAGGATTAAGCCCAAGTTACTTTGGCCCACTCAAACATACATACTCCTACATCTACTCGATCCCAAATTCGCCATTCACTATAATCAGAACAAAAATTCAAAGCAAAAACTCGATCTAGAAGATAAACCAACACAAGTAAGGTGCGGTAGGCAAAGATTGTTTTACGAGAAAATCAATTTCATTCAAAAACTCGGGAAACAAGGTAATCGATTATTTCATGAAGATTTGTCATATACCTAGGGTTAGAAATCGTTATTTTGAGAGAGAGAAAAAAACTGTCGATGACCAAAAAGAGGTGTTTACTATATCTTAATCATGAAAATTTCTATTTTTTATTCATCGATTTCTATTAAAAATTCAAACTTTCAAATTGTGACTATAAGGATTAGTCAACTACTTGGATGTTCCCTATTTTTAGCTGCTGTCTATTCAACTTCAAAATAGTATATTTTGGATTGTCTTGGTTTATGCATGTTATGATTTGGGTTTTATCTGAATATATATTATCTTTGCGGATAATATCATATCATCTCAAACCCTTGATTTTTTAAACATCTTATTCCCGATGAATGTTGTGATATTGTTTTTGATAAATGCATGTAAGGATTAATGATTTATATGATTTCCTATATTCTTCTCAAACCAGCTCGGAAGATGAAACACCCAATATTTTTTGTGCCTATGGTTCCAAGAAAATGTAGAAAGAGTCTGGTATGTATATACTGAATCTTTGTCTCATTAACGTTTATTTTTTATAAGGATTTTATTTTTGCCAATCATTGTTTAAACTGTGTGCTGCAGACTATCTCGGACGTGTTCTATATAAAGCATTTACTTGGAGTGACCAATGTTACAATCGGTGTACTCACATCTGATTTAAGACGAGAAGATTTTCCAATCAAACGTGTTGGTGATAGGCTTACGGAAGGTTGGAGACGGTTCTTCAAGGCTCATGCATTAGATGATTTAGATCTTCTTATTTTTTAGTATCGTGGGGGTGCTGATTTCCATCTGATACACCAGTTTGGACCAAACTGTTGTGAAATCACATATGAAAATACAACACCTCAAATGGAGACTGGATAACCTAGCTCGAGTAAGTGTTTTTCACTTATTTTGGAGACATGTTCTTCACTTATATTTGAAGGAAATGAGGAGAAGTTTGTTACCTTAAAGGTCACCAGTGACGGCATCAAACGAAGCATAATCGTAAGTTATACCTTTTGTATTTTGTTTTTATATATTGTTACATGATCCATTTATTTTCTTCATTTTGCAGTATCTTCCAAAGTCTTTTGTGGATGCAAACAATTTTAAGGATGTTGCAGGGAGCACCATATTAATGGTCAATGATGCAGGAGTAAAATGGTACGTTGAGCTTGCATTCCATTCCTATAGTGACATGTGACATATACTTTTGAGCTTCTGCTTAAGAGAGTTTTTGTTGGCAAACAATGTCAAGGCCAACCAAACAATCGTGCTTCAACTTTTCTGGGAAAGTTCAAATGCTCATATTCTCAAACTCTCCTTTAAAAATGATTGAATTGGTCTAATTCACGATCCATCCTATGTTGTGATTTCTTTTGCTTTTTGACAAAACTTATGTTTAGTGGATATTTTATGGTTTTGTAAGTTTGTTTAATTATAATTATATTCAGGTTTGTGTTAGTACATCTTTTAATGGTAAGTAATTAAATTACTACTCTAAGTTAGCAAACGATTTAGAAGAATTTTAGACAATCCCTCTTTATATTTTAACTTACAATTGTAACTACTATCATTCCCATTCTACTATTTACTTTTATAGAATTTATACCGATTTTAAGAAATATCTTTGTTTAACAAGAAAATTTATTCACTAAGGAAAATATGAAAATCTCTTACGTTTCAAATTAGGAATTACTTCCCGAATGTAAAAACAAGTGAAGAAATTATACAATATTATCTAATAAGAAAATGAGATATTCTTGCCATTAAATGGAAAATACTATATTCTTGCCTCATATCTAAATTGTTTTGTTTTGTGTATAATTTATGTGGCCGATATTAGTAAACTAAATTTTCAAAAAATATATTATCACTAAAAAACTCTAATATCACAGTACTAAATATTTGATATCCTCTACTCATTACTATCAGTTTCTTACCCGAGTTGCTAATAGAAGCTATAGGTATATTTGAGAACTCCTTATATTCCATACTTTTTGGTTTCTGTTGAACAAGTTTTACTATTTTTATTAACAATTCTAAATGTTTTACATATTCTTCCGGACGTTTTACTGATTCTATGGAAATTTTACATATTGTTCTTCCGTCTCCATAATTTGTTTTCCACGAAGATGTCAGTTTGGCTTCTCAAGAAAAAGAAGATAAATTTCGGGCATGGATGAAATGCAATCAAGTTCATCTTCAAGCAAGACGTATTTTTTATTCACAAATAACAAGTGAATTTGTTTGGGATAAAAAATCCTTCAGTGGAAACCCCGCATACAAGGTAAATCGTGTTTATGTCGTTTAATGTACAATTTGACTCTTAATACTGTTTTTAATATAAACTTATCTTCTTTTTCTTTCTTTTTCGATGATCCTAATAATTTGCAGAAAAAAACTTATTCCAACATGCATATTTTATTTCAGTTTGTGTTATATAAAAATATTTTTTCATATTTATTTTGATTATAAATATTTTTTTCGTGTTTTGAAAAAAAAAATATTTTGCTCAATTTTGTGGATCATCCTTCTAATATTTTCTATACATCGTTTTATAAATATTTATTTGTATTAAAATACTTTTTATTTTTTATCATTTTTTTAATTTTCAAATATATTTCATTGTTTATTTTTTTCTCTCCAAAGATTGTGTATTTTTTGGATTTTGTTTTTTCTGTTTTTATCATATATATATTTTTTGATAATGATCTCTTTAATTATTTTTGAATATATTTGTGTGTCCTATAGTTTTAGAGTTTCTTCTTCATTTTTTTCAGAACCTTTTTAACATACTATTCTAATTTCTGGCCTCGTAATTTAATTTTTCATTTGTTTTAAGATTTAGTTATTTTGTTATTGGGAGATAATGACAGTTACACAAAATAAAAAATAAAAATATATTTAGATTGCTAATTAAAATTAAATTTTGATTTTATTTATTTCATATTTATATTTTAGTGGGGTTTTAGTAATTGAATTAAAATTAAATAATTTAATTCAATAGTTAATTATAAATACATGTTACTTTTTTATTGGATCAATAATGCTAATGTATCAGCCCTAGAAAACCCTCATCATCTATTATATTATAGATTATTCGTTTAATGTTATGTTTTAATTAACATGATCTTTATATTTTAAATATTTTAATATGTGATATCCTCGTTCTTAAAATAAATTTCAAATAGAATATTGTGAATTGATTGTTTTGAAAAATACTAGTAGATGTATGATTCGTAATTTTATACAATGACAAAAAGACAAAAGAGTAATTATATGTTTCACTGTTTTTTATAGTCACGTGATTATGCAGTAAATTATTCAAATATTCTTCTACTTCATAAGATTAATAACGAAAATATCACAATCTTGAAATCTTTTATTATTTTGTTAAATTTTTTGAAAATTGCTTAGTGTCGTCAACTCTTGACATTTTTTTTTTGTTTTCATAATTTCCATAGTTTCTCATTATTGCTTTCTTCGTGAATTAGGAGGGATTGAATTAGTTTTTAAGGGAAATAATATAGTAGGAGTTAGAGAACTTTAGAAGTGATAAAGAAAGTAGAAGAAGAAGCAGACAAAAGGAAAGCAATAAGCAGTCTCGCTTTATCATCGGAGACTTGAGCCCCATCACACCACTCCCAATCACGTGATTCTGTCCAATAGACATTCGCCACATCATTTATACCTTTTGTCTGAAAATCAAACTATCTAAGTACTACTATTTGTTTTCCTTAATTAATTACCTTTTATTAATAAGTTACTGTAATAAATGAATAAAATGCTGAGAGAACAGGTAGGCTAACACGTGTCTTGAGCTAACAGGTAGGCTACGGTGCCTCCAAATGTGTAACCCTTTTCCCAAAGAGGTCGGGTTGACTTTCAACGGCTACAATCAACTCTACTAATTTCATCATGCACCAAAATCCAAGAGTAGATAACACAATTTTCTTACTGTGTGGAAAGATAACATAGTTGTAGATAACATAGTTTATGCACACAAAAGAATAATAACATAGTTTATTACTCACGTAAGTTTTATATGCTAAATTAAATACATTATTATATGTAATATATTATTTTTATATGTAATATATTAATAGAAAAGTCGTGTTCATTTACTGATTCACAGGTATATTTCCTATCATATGCATGGAAGTTGGTCGTCCTAGCAATATATTATATAACATAAAATAAAATATATACGTATAACAGAGAGTAAAAAATTCGATTGGTGAATAAAAGCGGAACGGTTATATTAGCGGTTAGCAGAAGTGGTAAGCAGTTGAATAGTGTAAAACTGTAAGTGAAAGCTCTTAGCGAAAGCGGTAACAAAAAAGCTGAGATTAACCGTTTTTACTGTGGCTTTTAATAACGTGTCTGATTGGTGAAAAAAAGCGGAACGGTTATATTAGCGGTTAGCAGAAGTGGTAAGCAGTTGAATAGTGTAAAACTGTAAGTGAAAGCTCTTAGCGAAAGCGGTAACAAAAAAGCTGAGATTAACCGTTTTTACTGTGGCTTTTAATAACGTGTCTGATTGGTGAACAAAAGCGGAACGGTTAGATTAGTGGTTAGCGGAAGTGGTAAGCGGTTGAATAGTGCAAAACTGTAAGTGAAAGCTGTTAGTGAAAACTGTAAGCGAAAGCGGTAACAAAAAGCTGAGAGTAACCGCTTTTACTGTAGCTTTTATAACGTTTTCGTGATTGGTAACAAACAAAGCGGTATACCTCTAACGTTTTTACTATTGTGTTACCAATCGGACCCAACGTTTTCGTGATTGGTAACAAAAAAGCGATATATTTCTAACGTTTTTACTATTGCTACACCAATCAAACTCAATACTATTTAAGAGCTGGGGCGAGGGGTGTGCCGAGTAGAATCACCGTTTGAAGGCTGGGGTGAGTGCGTGAAAAAGAATTTTGGCAGCGGCTGCTAACGGCAACAGCAACGGTCCTTCGAGACCAACTCAGATTCCTTTCTTTACCTCGTTCTCTCTCTGTACTTAACCAACTTATTTGCCGACATAGTGCTTCGTCAGAGTTTAAATCTTTCTCAACAAGTGGTGGTTTTCTCGGTAGCTAGGCGCACAGTGTTTCTCCTCTTCGACAGTGGCAACAGCGGATGTGCAGAATTTATCGGTTTAGGATTAGGGTTTATATTTCGTGGTTAGGGCTTGTTTTAGGGTTCAGTGGGTTTTAGATTTTAGCTTTTTCAGGCCTATTTAAGATTATGTGAACTTTTAATTTATTTTATATGTTGTAATGATTTTAATTAAGACAACTCTTTGACAAAAAAAAGTAATATTGTAAGATAAAAAGATGTAGCATTCCAAACGAACACTTAGTTTGTTTTTTATTTAACAAATACTTGGAATAATTATATATATGTATCATTTATAATATTAAACTATTGTAACAAAATTTACAAATGTTAAAATTTGTAAATATGAATAACTATAAAATCAGGTTCGTGTTATTCAAAACAAAGAATCAAATACTTCTTGGACAAATATACAATATTTTTTTTTCAAGAAAAACATGAGATAGGGTGAAAATTTAGAGAAAATCAGGGGGGTAAATGGTTTTTGTTATTAACAATTTCAGCTTTTTACAAGAATAGAAACAGAGAAATACAAGTGGAAATCGTTTGTTTGGTGAGTCTAGTTAGAATCAATTACTTGTCCTTTCTCTATTGTTCTTTCTCTTATTTTTTTATAATCTGAAGTCATATTTAACGTATACACGGTCTGATTTGGTATTTAAGACTCGCATTTTACTTTGCTAGATTCGGTTTTTTGTCATTTTGGGTAAAAATATTTAATGACTCTCTTTTGAATTATTATTCAATCCACTCTGGAATTGACTTCGAATTTGACTATATAAGTTTGTCTGTGTTATTCATTCTGGGTAGACAGACATGAGTTTGCTACTTAACTTTGATATGAACATTCTATGTCGATGATGTTTGTTCGCTTTGTTTTGAATCTTCAGTTTATGCCTTGTCATAAGCATTAATTTTTGAGCCATAATTTACATCCTAACAATCCCATTGAAAATAGTTGGAACAAAGTTACAAAAATATTTGTTTACATATTCCTAAGGAGAACTATTAGAAGAAGAAAAATATATTTAAAAACGTATTCATTGTAACTTTTTTGGACTAAAATTGTAACTTTTATTAAGTAGATCAAACTGATATTTCATATAAATTTTTGATAATTTGAATACTTTTTAACTAATGATTATATACATACCCAAAAAAATATAAATTAGAGGGGAATATCAAATTCCAATAGCGTTTCATGTTAGCAAATTAACTAACATCATTGGAGGAAACATACATATCTTACTTGTCCCCATTAAACTTTGGTTTTACTTCAACGTCTTCTCCCGCCTTCTTCTCTTTGATCTTCTTTGATTGTACTATTATTTAATTAACAGTAGTATCTTTAGCAAAATCGAAATTAATTAAATTAAACACTAATCGGAGTGTTTGTGGCGACTTGACTCTTACACGAATGCAATACGCGTTATTACAATTTATAAATGGTAGATTGGTATAAAAGATGGGAGAAAAATGAGGACAATGAATGGATTAGGGACCACTTAAACAGTAATTATTGTATCGATTGTGTGGTTTATATGGTTGATACGTTGCCTTAAACATTTGCTAATCGTGATTAACAACAAAAGTGAGGTTTTGAGATGTCTTTGTGATTTTAAACATAACACGTGTGAGGCATCTGAATTATAAATATGTAATTCTGAAACCACTGGAAGTATAATTAATTAATGTACTATAAATTAGCAAATTAAACGTACTAATGTACTATAGACACATGGTCGTCACGAAAGTCGTCAGCATGCTATTAGTTTAGGAAGAAACAAATATCTTGTGGTCAAAGTATTGTAATAGTGGAAAGCCTTAAAATATAGTGGTTTGATCAAATGGCTAGTTAATACTTTTACACCATAAGTCTGAATTTTGTTATTTAAAAATGAGACTTCTGTAAATTATTAGAGACAAATTTAGAAGAAATTTCCAACATGGTGCAAGTTAGAGTCGTTTGTCATGATGTGATGAAATGTAAATTATTGTTACTGTGAATATTTGTGAAATGAGTCTGTTGTCCTTGTTACCAAAATAAAAATAAAAATTGTCTGTTGTCCTTTTGTTGTTCTAAAAAACTTATAATAGAACATTAATATATTAGACGGCAAATAAATATTTTTTTTGCCAGATTATGTGATCTAAAAATAATTAAAAATATTTTGACAAAAAAATAGATAATTAAAAATATATGAAATTATATGAAAAAATAGTATATGAAATTTGAAAGATAGTAGCATTTATACACATATTTTTCTCACCATTTGTCTTCAAAAATAATATCAATAATAGAAAAAATAAACTATTGGAAATATATAAAATTTTGTGTTACCATTTATTATACTCTGTATTATAAAACATTTCTAATTTATTTTAAATTTTTCTTAACTTACAAAATTATAATATGTTGAATGATAAATTTTAGCAAGATTTAGAAAGATAATTATAATAAAATTAATAAATATGTTTAATAGCAATATAATTTGCAAATATTTTATAAGGGTATACCTTATTGATCAATATTTTTGAATTAAAATTAAAAGAGAATAGAAATTACAAAATATATATAAATGAAACTATAAAATAAAATAACACGTAAAGTAAAAAAAAACAAAACTGTTAAATTTATATCAAATTTAAAACTATAAAATTAGTTTCACAAGATAAATAATTTAATATTTATGCATCATGTAGATTAAGTTTTAAATAACACAGTATTTGAAATGTGTTTTAAATTTTTTATTTATTTAGAGCAACTTTTTCTTGGAGATTAATTGATTTTCTTAATCATATTAGAAAATATAGTTTTGATAGCTAACCATGAATTTGAATTTTAGATATAATTATATAAGTCATAGTTATACTGATTAATTTTAAAAGTTAAAAATTATTTTTAATCCGTGTATCACATATGTTTTAATCTAGCATATATATAATTCATCAAGAAAGTTATCGAGGCTTTATTTTGGAATAGTATTATATTTTTTTTTTTAAATAAAGCCTCAATACTTCTATTTCAGTAGTTACAAAACAAAACTTAGAAGGATGGTATTGAATTTCTACATATAATTTAAATATAAACTATAAAAAAACAAAATAAAGTACTTTCTGTGAGTGAAAGATTCAGATATGATTTTCACTTATATTTCAGTAGTTAGTAATGTACAACCACATTTACGATATAACAGAACTGAATAATTGATTTATATAATGATAAAAACAAAATAAAAATAAATAAATCAATACCAATATCATTTGAAAGAATATTTTGTATAGAAGCGAGAAACACTCTTTTCTTAATTCTTTAATTATTCGTATTGTGTCGGTTTTGATGCAATTAAAAACTCAAAATACAACCACACATCGACTATTTCACATCACTCCGAATAAAAGCTAACAAACCTAGTAAATATGTTGTATTCTGAGATACAAACTAAAAAAACTATGAAGAATTTGCTTTATGTTTTGATTGTGATTATCAGGAAATGGAGATGCTAGCTTGATATATAAACCAAAAACCTCAAGGTTTGTAACATACTTTAATAAGAATTGATTCTCCACATAAAATCACAATTGATTTATTTTGTATGTTTCACAATTTAATCAATTTTCTTTTTGATTTTGTCATTAGACTCAATCTAATGATAAAAAGTTTGTTGACATTAGTCAACAATTAACAAAACAATTTAGGCAAAAATAAAAACTAATTTTATTTGCCAAATTTTCAAATTGAAGCTTAATCTTAAATTCTCCTTTCACTGTCCACTTTATAAATATTCCAACATTATACAAATGTTTATTTTTAAACTTTACAAACAACGACCTTTATTTCTTATTCAAAATAACTTCGATTTTGAAATGTAATTACATTACTTCATAGTGTTCAGTGCCGATTACATCCAAAAATCTGATTATTCCGACGCACGTCTTTGCTCGGAAACTTATCGAAAAATAGTTTAAAACCATTCGGTCAAAAACGAGTTCAACAAGTAGTTTTGACTGACGGTCATGTAGTTGTCAAATCAAGATATTAGAACCATAGAGGGTGACAAGTATTAAAGAGAATAGGAATGAATTGCTTGAAATTTATGAGACATAAGGTCGATATTTATACAAGAGTTTGGTAAAGTAGATAAACACAAATATGAGATAAAGATAGACACATATCTTTCTCAATCTTAGATATCAAGTATATCTCTAATATATCTCCTAATATCCTCCCCCCTCAAGTTGGAGCGAACAAATTTTGAATGCCCAACTTGTGAAGAAAGGAATTAAACTCCTTTTGTCCCAATGCCTTAGTCAAAATGCCAGCTAGTTGATTGGTAGTAGAGACATGAAATGTTCGGATGATTCCTGCGAGGATCACGTCGCGGACAAAGAGACAATCAACTTCGATATGCTTTGTTCTCTCATGAAAAACTGGATTAACACTTATGTGAAGAGCCGCTTGACTATCACAACAAAGAGACATATGCTGCGTGTGATCGATACCGAGCTCGAGGATAAGAGACTTGAGCCAACGAAGATCTCTTGTTATGGAAGCCATTGCGCGGTATTCGGCCTCAACTGATGAGCATGAAACAGTCTTTTGTTTCTTGGTTTTCCATTGAGATTGGTGAGTCTCCGAACTGTACAAACCAGCCCGTGAGGGATTTGCGAGACAAAGGGCAGCTGACCCAATCTGAGTCGCACCATCCGGTGATATGAAGAGGAGAATTTTCTCGGAGAAGGATACCCTGCCCAAGTATTCCCTTTAAGTAACAAACAACTTTTAATGCCGCATCCCAATGATCCTCTCTTGGTTTTTGCATGAACTGAGATAATGTGTGAATGGCATACGAAAGATCGGGGTGTGTAGAGGCCAAGTAGACCAAACTGCCTACCAAACGTCGGTAAGATGTAGGGTTTTGAAGGAAAGGACTTTGTGACAAAGCAAGCTTGTGATTCTGGTCTATTGGAGAGACCACTAGTTTGCATCCCAAAAAAACGACCTCTGTTACTATGTCTGTACAGTACTTTCGTTGACAAAGATAGAAGCCAAGCGGACTGCGTGCGATTTCGAGTCCTAAGAAGTATTTTGCAATGCCAAGATCTTTCATATGGAAGCACTTGGAGAGATAGTCCTTGAAACCTTGTATTGGAGTCGGCGAGTTCCCAGATATAATTAAGTCATCGACATACACCAGGATTTGAAGAGAGATGGTGTTGCGATGATAGGTGAAGAGAGAGTAATCGGACCTTGTCTGTTTAAAACCATATTTTGCCAGAGCCTCTGTTAACTTTGCGAACCTACAGCGCGGTGATTGCTTAAGGCCGTAAAGTGACTTACGGAGACGACATACTCGTTTGTCCCCTGGTGCTGAAAACACTGGAGGAGGTTTCATGTAAACCTCTTCGTTGAGATCTCCATGTAAAAAGGCGTTATGGACATCCATCTGATGAACCTCGTAATTTTGTTTTGCTGCGATATCCAAAAGTAAACGAACATTTGTCATTTTAGCAACAGGAGCAAATATTTCTTTAAAATCAAGACCTTCCTTTTGATGATTGCCAAGTGCCACTAAACGCGCCTTAAATCGCTCTAATGAGCCATCGGATTTGAGCTTAATACGAAACACCCACTGACTTCCAATAACAGATTTTCCTTGTGGTAATTCCGTTAAGTCCCAAGTATGATTGTCTTCCAGAGAAGTGACCTCTGCTTTGACAGCAGAACACCATCTATCGTCTTTCATAGCCTCTTTGAACGTCTTTGGTTCTACTGCATTGGTTAGTTCGACAAGATAGCTACGATGGTTTGCAGAGAATCGATCAGCAAATATGTAAGATGATAAAGGATGTGCAGTACCTGAGAACACTGGTGGAGAGGATGAAGATGAGGGAGGTGAAGCGTGATAGACTGAGACTGTATTAACAACAAAGCCATGAAGACGTGTAGAGGGTGTCTTAGCTCTTTGTCCACGACCCATCAATTCTGTTGGCCCACTGGTTCTGTAGGTACTACGTCGAGCACCAGTTGTTCATTATGAACCTGAGTTTCAGTGTTAGGACAAGCTGGTGGAGTATCATCTGTAAGCAAGGGAGGAGTATGGACGATCTGTTTTGGTTCTTCTTCCTCAGGAAGAACGTTAGATGTTGGTGAAGTATATAACGTATCTGGTTGAGCATCAGGTGAGTCGGAGTAAGGGAATGTGGTCTCATTGAAGATGACATCCCTGGAGACGAAGAACTATTGACGATCTAAGTCGAATAAGCGCCATCCCTTTTTAGCATAGGGATAGCCTACAAATACACATCTACGACTGCGCGTTTCAAATTTATCACCCTTGTGATCCAAGTTGGGCCCGTATGCCAAGCAACCAAAAGTTCTTAAGTGTTTGAAAGCTGGAGCTTTTCCATAGAGTATTTCAAAAGGTGTTTTTCCGCCATGTACCTGAGAAGGAGTCATGTTTATTAGGTAGGCAACAGTAAGCGTGCATTCTCCCCCAAAAACCAGTCGATAATTTCCCTTGAAATCGTAGAGCTCTTGCGACCTCGAGGATATGTCTGTGTTTGCGTTCAACGCGGCCATTCTGCTGAGGCGTGTGAACACAAGAAGTCTCATGAATAATTCCTTTTTCCTGAAAGAATGAAGTCATTGCCATGAATTTGTAACATTATCACTGCGTATGGTCTTAATCTTCTTCGAGAATTGCCGTTCAATCATGGCAATAAAGTCACGCAAGGTAAGAGGCACATTTGATTTGGCCGAAAGTAAATATAACCAAACAGCTCGAGATCGGTCGTCTACGATGGTAAGGAAGTATTTTAAACCACAAAATGCAGGTGTACGATAAGGACCCCATAAATCACAGTGGATTAAATCGAAAACTTCTTTTCCATTATTATTGGAATCAGGAAAAAACTGTCGAGTTTGCTTTGTACGATAACAAATTTCACAACTCTTATGAAAAAGCTCACTACTTTCTGAATTAAAACCACGAAGCCGAGAACACGGGAAGATGAGTGGCCTAACCGTCCGTGCCACAAAGCGTAATCCTTTTGTATGCTCGTCTGATTAGATTCCACAGTCTCAGTCCCTCGAAATCGGTATAAGCCTTCTCCCTCACGATCACCCACTCAAATCAGCGTCCTCGTAATGCGGTTCTGTAAAATCAATAATCGATCAGTGAGTTGACCAACTAAATAGTTATCCGAAACCAATTGCCCAAATGAAATTAATTTAGTATGAAATCCAGGGACTAAGTAGACGTTAAGCAGCTTTAAACGAGTTGTTAGCTGAACGGTTCCTTGTTGTGTTGCAAGGACATCGTTTCCTGCAGGTAAGCGGACTGAAACTGGGGGATAGTACGAACATCATGAAGGAGATTACTTTTTCCTGTCATGTGATGCGTAGCTCCCGTGTCCAGAATCCAAATATCATCGTTAATCTTACCACTAAGACGTTCTTTAGATGTATTATTTCCTATTAGGCGTTGTATTGTACGCCATTGATCGTCTGTGAACCCGCTAAGTCCTTGTCTATCAGCTTCAGTTAGGGGCGTAGGAGTAGGGGCAACTGCTGTATTAGCTGAGATAATTTGAGATAGATTTGCACGTGGCTGAGAACCACGACCACGTCCTCGTCAAGTGTTGCGACTATTGCGACTACAGTCCTCCCACCAAACAGGATAGCCAATAACTTTGAAACAACCTGATGCTTCGTGTCCATTACGTCCACACACAGTGCAAAGTCTTGTTGGATCACGATTAGGTCTCGGTCCTGAGTTTGATGTTGTTGTAGAACGCGGTGAAGCATGAGTTGATGAAGGAATCTGAGCGGCAAAACTCATAAGATCGGGTGGTTTGTTTGTTGCTGACTTTATTGTCTCATTTTGGAGAACAATTTGATAAACAGTGTCGAGATCAGGCAGTAGAGTAAGAGCACACAATTGTGATCGTATTGCGCCATGAACATTGTCATCTAAGCCGACCAGAAAATCGTGAATTTTAAGATTTTCCAGTTCTTGATCGCGAGCTGTGTTCTAGTCACATTCGCACTTACCACATTGACAATGTTTGCTGTTAGTGTTGTCAGTGATAACGTCTCATAACTTTGTCAGTCGTTCGAAGTAATCGTCAACGGAAGATCCATCTTGTTTGCAGGTTGCCAAAGCGTTGCGTAACTGCTGAAAACGAGCCCCCACTTTTTAATGAGAATCGCCTTTTAACAGTATCCCAATAATCTTTAGCGTTTTCTCGTGTAGTGATCAACGATCTTAATTTAGGATCAATGGTCAGCTTTATCCATCCCACTAGGAGATGATTGTTTGTTGTCCAATCTTCATAATCTTTGGAATATGTAGCTGGTCGAGAGATCGTACCATCTAAGAATCCAAATTTCTTATGTGAGCTTAAAGCCATCCGTAAGTTGAGTGTCCATTCATCGTAATTAGACCCATTAAGAATTGGTTGGGAAATTACTGCTCCCGGATTATCATTAGATGTCAAATTGTAGGGAGAGAAGGTTTTGTGTTTTGTTGTGCTTACTTCCGTCGTCATCGTTTAATTGGAATGAAGCGACGAAAGAAATTATGCAGAGAATGTACTCTGTCTTGCGATAACAAAACAAGGGAATATGTAGCCGAGAGGCTTAGGGTTGTCAAAGAAAATTTAGGTTTTGAAGAAAATTTAGGGATTTTAGAATTCCTACTTTGATACCATGACAAGTATTAAAGAGAATATGAATGAATTGCTTGAGATTTATGAGACTATAAGGTCGATATTTATACAAGAGTTTGGTGAAGTAGATAAACACAAATATGAGATAAAGATAGACACATATCTTTCTCAATCTTAGATATCAAGTATATCTTTAATATATTTCCTAATAGAGGGGGTGTAAATTACTGAACTAGACTCTAGAGAGAGAGAGGGAGAGAGACACACATCGAGATGGGAAAAAGAGAAGAAAGTAGAAGAAAATGTGGGGAAGCACATGGAGTGTGAGCATGACGAGGTCTCTTTGTGTTTCGTAACCTTTCCATTTGTGTATAAAATCTTTCCATATTTGGAATGTCTTCTCTCTTCCGCTACCTTTCTCAATCCATTCAACTCTCCCTTCTTCAATGCCCCTTTAAAATAAATCCCCCAACGTTTTACCAATAAATTTACTACATATATTATTTTCAAATATATATATATATATATATATAGAAAGACTTCTTTCTCATTGGATCCGAAATATGTTTGTCTTTTAAGTCCAGAATTTACAGGCCAATCTTGTTAGATATGTAAGAAAATAACTAATGGTGGGTTTTTGTTTACTGTCTATTGGTACTTGTTCTTCGTCGACTTTGTTCCTTCCTGAGCATCGAATGGGAGTCTGGGTATGTACTCTGTTTATAATTTTTAATCCTCTTCCCAATATTTGTTTTACAAATCTAAGTAGATGCTTAGTTGTAATTGCTTACCAACAAGATATTACAGCTGGATTCTAAGTACGATCAGCTAATATTAAATTGAAAATTGATATATTTTGTTAAGAAACAGTTATGCAACTACACATAAAATATCATAATTTAAATATCAAAAGCATAAGCAACAACTGATTCTTCACTCATCAAGATCACACTCTGTCTGATCGTTTTGGGAGGGGTTTGGTCTTATGAGCTTGGCAAATGTAATCAACGAACATGGTTTGGATTCAGTGTTCGGGCGAACACAGATTCATCGTGGGACACTTAATTTGTACTCCGAAATTACAACTAAACTCGGGAAATTCTATTAATTTATCATGTAATAATTTATAGAGATTATAATTTATTTTCAAACGTCCCGTACATTACAACTCTAGTTAATACGTAATTTACACATACATATATTATACACTACATTATATTTTTTTAGACTTTGCAAGATTGAAAATTCAATCTCCATAAAATTTCTTGTGTTTATTTTCTCTCCATACACTGACCTGTGCTTGTTTAGAGGTCAAGACAGCCACAGACTTCGAAACAGCAACCAATACACTGGAAACAAGCCAATGCTGCACAAAGCTGAGAGAAGACGATGGTGCACTGATCGCTAACCCTCGAAAGGCACCGCAAGCAACACATACAGCAAACGCGATCCACCACTGCTGACGCCCCTCTTAACAGAATCTCCGCTCCTTCAGGCTCTTTCGGCTCCTCCATCCACGGCGGCACGTTTTTTAACGTGGCTATCAAGTTACCGAACCCAAATCCTTGTTTCCCAAGCAAACTCGTTCTCTCGATGTTCCTCTGCATCTGCTTGTGGATTTGGTACGATGGATTCCTAAGAATCTCTTTGATTGAAACTGGTCTCTCTATAGTCTTCTCTTCGTCGTCGTGCTTGAGTGATAAAACCATTTCCGTGTATTCGCTAGGAAACCCTGTTTGTATACTCAATCTCGTGACCTGATGATAAGATGAATTAGTTAAGCAAACAAGTTTGAACAGCATTGTAAAATCTCAATCCCTACACCTTTTCTTGTAGCTCTCTCTCGTCTTCGAACCAAGCTTGAGCAGTGAGTTCATCGATTTGTCTCCTCGCAAGAACCTGTTTTTGAAGGTTAGCAAAAAAAAACTTTAATGTTGTGTTTCTTACAGAGTCGAGGTTATATGAGAGGACCTTGTCTAGAGGAATGTCTTTAGCTTTCTGCACTGTTAACTCAATTGTGAAACAGCTCATATCAGCCAGTGTGCCTCTGAGTTCAACTTCATCTGGGAACTGTCCTTTGTATCTTCCAGACAAGATCAATGGTTGACCAAGCGTAATGTCTGGAATCTGAGAAGGAAACAGCTGCAAAAGAACAAAGAGAAAGTCAAGAAAGAAATCTAAGAACTTGATTTGTATTATAAGTTGCTTAAGTACCTCGACTGAGCGGAGGAGTTTAAGAGCATCGAAAGTCGTATTGGCTACGATCGTCGAAGAAGCTGAGTCGAATAGTCTACTCATCTGATGCTCAAATGAATCTGGCTAGGTGTATAGTTTAATACAAAGCAAGAAACGTTTTTAGTTTCTTTATTTTGAATTAGTATCAGGGAAAACAATCCAATGGGGATTTTAATTTACCTGTGTTGTTTGTACCATCATAGTAACCATTCCCTATCCGCGCTAGCATTTGCAAGAAGTAATGGTTGCAAAACGAACCTGCGGTATGTTTATAATCAAGATTTTGATACTTACATGAGAGAAGCAAGCAAGCAAGTAAAAGAAGAGTATACTTTTTACTTACCAATGCCAAAGGTAGATATCCGAGGAGAAATCGATTTATCGTTTCTGCTACAACATTTTTTCATCTCATTACATATATCTCTCTCGTTTTCAACAGATCCATCAGTGACAAGGTATACAAGAGGAACTCCATTCTTGCTTCCTTCAAGCAGCTTCATTGCCTAAAACATACAAGAAGACTCTAGAGTCTTAACTTATGTCTTGAAAAGAGATGAGATAGTAACAGAGAGTTTAGACAAGGACCTGTTTGAGGGGAAGTAACATATTAGTTCCACCATTTGCAATTAAATTACTATCGAGCCATTCAGTCACAGCGGAGATAGTTTCATCAGTTGCAAACTCCATCGAAGTTGAGAATTCAAGAATGTCGTCATTGAAGGCGATTATGTTGAAAACATCTTCAGCTTCTAGCTTAGCCAAAGACTCTAATAAGGCTTTCTTTACATCCTCGAGCGGTTTCCATTTCATGCTTCCACTTATGTCGATCACAAACACAACTCTCCGTTTGAAAATCTGCATATAATACATTGCATTGGTCATGTCATCATAATAAGCAGAAGGTTCATTAGCAATATTTATCAAAACTAATGCTTCCGCTTCTATTTTTCTGGTTTACGATTTTACAAAAAAAAGAAATTAAAAAATTGTTCATGTTCATGAAGAAAAGTCAAGCGGCTTCATGTCACATGCTATGATACCATGATAAGTTAATGAGAGTAAGCACATAAAGGTGTTTAGGAAGAATTGTTATTAGACTCTTATAAGAATTAAATACAATATGCGTATACTTATATAGTGATTGAATTAACCTAATTCATAAACTAATATGGAATAATATATTATAGATGATGATGAATTTCCTATTCTAGGATATTCTTCTCGATTTTTTTAGATTCTTCTCGATCGATATGGTCGATCTTCTCTAGACCTCCCAATAGATATCCCAAAGTTGTAAGAACAAACCTGCTTATGCTTGGTGGTTCCAGGGAAAAGGTACAAACAGAACATTCCTCTGTCATCTGAATCCCAAGGAGATGGAGACTTAACCAAAACATGACCACTCAAATCACCAGAGGAAACCTGATCAAAGGAAACAGATATCAATCTTAAGCAGAAAGAAAAAGAAGAAGAAGAAGAATACAAAATGCTTCAAAGAATCAAGAAATTCTCACATTGAATGAAACACCAAAATCAACCCTTGACCAAGATGATACTTCAGCTTCATACTCACAGCTTAATTTACCAGGTTCACGGTGCATCACCTAAGAATGATCACAACATTACACAATCCATAATATTATTTTGATCATTATCTGAAATGTAAGCAATACCTTTAAAGGATGGCTTGAATAACTGCAAGCTATTTCGCCGCCATTAACACAAGAATTCAAGTTTAGCTCAATCTTTTCTCGTTTGATAATCTCTTTGCCTACAGGAGTAACATAAGCAGGGAATCTAAAAGGCACATTGAGATGAAACTTGCCGTCTTTGTAAACCAGTTTCTGTGACCAAATGACATTAACCGAAAAGATTGATCCTCCACTAACCTAAACCATTAGAAGAAAGCTTTGAGTATTATCACAATCAAACAAGATAATTAACAAATTAAGGGTTAACAACAAACATGTGGGATCTTGAAAGTATAGATTTGAGACTTCAAGAAACGAGAATCTTTGTCTTTGTGAACGTTATCAAAGTCGGAAGTTTCTTCATCTGTAACTAGTTTGGTCGTGTAAGATTTCTCATTGCTCAGAACATCAACCTCAGCACTTAGAAGTGTACCCTGTTGAGCAAAAAAATCAATGTATTTTCAATTATCCCAAAAAATCAACAAAATTATCTAAAATTATTTTTATGCATTTTCAATAAATTTCAAAGTCTGAATTTATTTGAATTAAAATAGTAAAAATATCTACTATATAAGGCAAAAATAGATAAACCAGAGTTTGTCTGTTTTGTTTTTTTTTTAGTTTATCTGTTTTTGTTGTAGTAAATTACCTTCTCCCCCATGGGAACAGCTACGCAGCAGTCAAAGCGTTTGCTAGGCATAACGCAGTGAACGCGCCACCGTCCGGTGACAGTGACGAACGCCGTATCGAGCCAGCAATCTACTCTCATCTCTATCCCGAGCATCTGAAGCGGCACGAGCGCTGACGGGTCACAACGTGCGTGGACATACGGCTGATAGCTCGGGACGTCGGGATTATCCACGGCAACCGGATCTGTGATTGAAGCGTAAGCTGTAATCGCTGTCGGAAGAAAATTCTCCGGCGACGACTGAGGATCCTGGACTAAGGGAGGAGTGATGCCTTTGCCGTAGTATATCCGTCGTGAGAGCTTAAGACCTTGCTCAACTCGAATTGCGAATTCTTCGGACATTTTATTCTGGCGATGATTGAGGTCAGAGCTGAGAAAAAAATTGTGGAGAGTGAGAAACTGAAGAGATTACAGGTCTGTGTCTGAAGGGGGGATTTAAATCGGCCGGTGAAAGGAACGGCGACATAAGATTTTTTTTATAAGTGAAATTATTTTGCCAATGGTTAGAAGACACGTGTAAAGTATCCTGCCGCCAGAATAGTCACGGATATTTTTTAGTCATAAAAATCAATTGTTTTCTCATTCCACAATTATGTTAGTATATTTTTTCTTAGTATTGTTTTCAAATATTACAAATACTTTTTTTGTGTTAATCCAGAAGTAGATCCCAGACCAAACAGTCCAGACTAATCCTCTGGGCCCAGTTAGACCGCAGGCCAGCTTCACCTGGGAGGTTTTTCCTCCGCGTTGGTGTCCAGAAGAGGCTGGTTAGTTTCCGCATGGGGGAGGAATCAAATTCGGATGATGTTAGCCACCACAGACCCGTCCTTCCACTTGGACTACCTCCAATGGCGGAGGTATGAAGGAGGGTGGGGGGTCAGCTGACCCACCTAATTTTGAAAATTCATGCTTTTCTTTATATAAAAATATATTGACCCCATTGAAAAAATCAATTTGACCCCATAAAAATCAATTAAAAACATTACAAAAATTTTAGAATTTAGTTATAACTAAATGTGTTTAAGATTTGTTTTATTAAGTTTGGGCTCACATTAATTTTAAGCCCAAATTTAAACTTTGTGGATCTTAAATACATAAAACACAAACCAAAAACAAAACCTGGAAAAAACCGTCTCCCACTCATCGTCGTCGACCACGTTCACCATCCACAATCAGTTTTGAACTAATTTAGGTTAGATTCTTTTTTGTTTTTATTATATTTTACTGCTTCATTATATTTTATGTTTTTTATTAAATTGATTCAATTTTGATTCATAGAATATTAGGATTTATCTTTATCATCTATAAATTTAATATTTTTAATGTTCAGATTTGCTTTAATTTATCAGATAATCGATGGTTCAATTTATGGGAAAAAAAATTTCCATCAATATATATTATTGATTTAGATGATTTGCCATATGATTTTGGTAAAAGAAAAAATATATTCCTTCCATTTTATAAAGAATGTCAGTTCTAGAGCTTTATTTTTGTTTCATAAAGAAAGTCATTTTGTGTTTTCAATGCATATTTTTAAACTATTTTTCAATTTTATCCATACTTTTATATATTATTTATTAGAAAAAAATTATGTAGTGTATTAATTAAGAACATAGTAAAAATTTATATATTTTTCTTAATATGTGTGAAAAATATTATTTGTGAAACAAAAAAAATATTATAATACCATCATAAATAAAAAGATAAGATAAGACGCAAATATTTATATAGAGAACATTGTCAACTTCGTGATTATAGTTTTAAACATTGAGTTATAAGAAATAATATAATATTATCAATTTTTCAAAAGATGTAACAAAATGAAACTGTAATATATTTTTTTAAATGAGTGATCGTAAAACATATTTATAATTTTTGATAATTTTTAAATTATTTTTTAATATTTTTTTTTGATCCCCGTATAAAAATTTTCTGGCTCCGTCACTGATTACTTCAACCGGACAAATATTACAAATACTTTGCACGTTAGTTTGTGTTATTTAAAATCACTCATAACATTAATAAATGTCTCGCTATCAATATTTATTTATTTGGGTCCAATGTAGATCCTATATATTTATGTGGACTTCGCTTTTGGATTGACAACTCACCAAACAAGAAAAAAAAATATTAATACAAAAAATAGTTATAAATATCATTTGACTATATATATATATATATATATATTTCATTAAACAAATATTGCTAAACACAGAAAGATATTTGAAAAAAAAAACTGATTTCAGTAAACAAATATTGCTAAATACATGTAGGCCATGTACAATAAACTACAATAATTACATACAAAAGAAAACAGCAAAAGAAAACAGCTGATGACCCCCCAAAAAAAAAAACAGCTTTAAATTTATGTATCGATGATGAGTCTATTTTAATTTCTAGCTATGATTCCTATGATGGCTGACAACATATAATATGGTGCGGATAACGATCTAATGCTCGATATAAATTCTGCGAACCAAATCTAAATGTGAGAAGAAATTTAATAAATTTTGTTTTTGTTTTGATATTATTAACTTGTATATTATATATTAGTAGTTGTATTTTATTGTTATTTTTAGTATATGATTAGTCATGTACAATAAACTACAATAATTACATACAAAAGAAAACAGCAAATTTGACACATCATATATTTGAAAACAGCTGAAATTTTATTTTTAGAAATCGAAATTGGTTAATTTATTTTTAGCCCATTTTATTATAATTTAAATATTTTAAAATTTGATGAAACAACCCGTTAAGAAGTACAATCGTAAAAACATTTCTTACAAAATAAATAATTTATACCCGCACGCTAGTACAATATTATATACTACTTTCTTATTTTAATAATAATTTATTAATTTTAATGATTATATAATTTATAAAATAATTATGTATTATGTACCTATTGATTTAGTAACTTAATTATGTTTGATTTTATTTCTTTAAGTTAAATTTTAGTTAAGAATAATTTATAATATTTATTTTAATATTAATTTCGAAATTAATTATTATTTTTATTAAATTTTTGAAAAAGATTTTCGTAAGATATGATTATGATAGAAAAAAGAAAACAAAAGATATTATAAGATATTATGAATAAATCAAATATAAATTGTTTTACAGTTTTACCCTTAATGAAGGTTACAAATCTTAATAATATCAAGGGTAAATTCCAGAAACAACATTTATGTACCATGGCAAACCTTCCTGTTTTAATAGATTAGATATGAATTGGTAGAGATGTATTAGTGTCTAAACCAACGGAATGATAAGCTTTCTCGTTCCACATAAAATAATGAGAAATTGCACGGTATATACATGAGTTTTGGTGTATTTAAGCATATGGACAAAGACTGTAGATTTTTATTTTTATTCCAACAATACCCCTACTCGCCTATAGATTTTTCACTGGATTCTCATGTTTTCTAATTATTATTTTCTCTGGATTCTTGTTTTCTTCGCCATGCCTTCACCGAAGAAGAAATTGAAATCGGACCGGATCTTCAGATTCGTATCGGACCTCCAACAATCTCCAAAACATGGGGATCTCTCGTTGTTGAGACTGGATTCCCAACTTCTCTAATCGATCTTCGTTAAAGAATCGCGACCGTCTCAAACAGTGATAATCACAGCGAAAACAGTGATAATCACGGCGGAGGACGATGCGTTTTGATGGTGGTCGTGATTAAGGTTTTCGTGGTAGCTAACTATCTCCGCCTTCGCGCTCCTCTTCCTTGAGCTCGCGGTGGCACAGGTATTTCACACTCCTCAATCTCTGTCGAGACACGCATGTTCGGTTCGATTCGTTGATCAGGAAGCTCATAGGTAAGAAGCGTACAGAGAAGATAGAAGAATCATCATCATCAACACAAGAGAGACAAAAACAAAACCTCTTTCGAAATCGTCGAAAGCTTCCAAGAATCAAGAGATGGCATTAAGGAAATTCGAGTTCCTAAACCGGAGAAGACATCGAGTCCAACTCTGCAACCGATGGATAACTCTGTCTGGCTCTTGTAATTTTGTGAAATTACTCAACTTTATTTTGTTGTGTAAATTAGGGTTTCGATCTGGATTGGGGAAGAAAGGGATCTAGGGTTTATGCCAATGAAACTGGAGCAGTCGAGAATGATCTGCTTGTTTTATGGTAATTAATATATTTATGGTAATTAAACAATAACAATTATGTTATCGAGTTAAGAAAACATTTATCAATAAATTTATGCATTTTATATGATAAATAATACCAAGAACAAAAATCTTAAAAATTAACTAGTTAATAACTAACTGTGTTAACACGACTAAGTTAACAAATGTATAACTGTGTTAACATATATTTAATTTACTTAGTCAGCTTAACGAGTACATACTAATATGAATAATTAACTAAAAATTAACTGGTTAATAATTAAGTTAACATGTATCATAAAATATGTATCTAATTAATTTATTGAGTGAATATGATGAATGTTTTCAAAAATATTTGCATAAAATTAACAAATAACAATTTTGTTAGCATATTAACCAAATAAATATCAATAAATATATATATTTTACATAATAAATAATAATTTGAACATACACCATAAAAATTAATTAGTTAATAATCGAGTTAACATACACTATAATTGTATTAACACATTAACAATAATCTTTTATATTTTATACATGATATAATAACTTAAATATAGATTATAAGTTAATTAGCTAATAATTATGTTAACATATATTTAATCCATTAAATGGATTCTACGATTCTGGCTGGAAAAAGAGTGGGTGGTTATTATTAAGCAACGCTGCAAGTGGGAGCTACAAAACTTTTAGGCTGACGTTGGTGACGTTAGAGAAGCAAGTTGGAGCTACAGATTCTCAAGGGCATCGTCGTCTTTTCTCTCGCACCTTTTTGGTTTTGTTAAACTTGTGCCTAGCCAACGAGTTTATTCTTCCAACCGGATTTATTAGCCAATTGTCTCTAAAATAATATAAGAGCCGAAAAATATTTTTTCAGAATTTTTGGTTTAAAATGCATACCACGTACAATCAATTCAAGGACAGATAAATTAGAAAAAGATGCTCTTACTTAACTAACATATTTTGTCTATACTGAGTCGGAAACATCTATGTACACGGCAAAATGGTAATATATTTTTTTACGCGCTATCACGAAACGCTCTCTAAAAACTTTTTTTATCCTTTGTCTTTGCTCTGGCGGAGGTTCCTCCGGCGGGGACGATTTCGTTGTCGTCGTGAGGAATCTCCGGCGTTTCCTAGGTGCGCTTCAGTTCCCGGTGCTCAGAGGAAATTTTCGAGAGTGCTTCGCAGTTGCTTAATCTGGCTGTGCGTGGTGGGGCGATTTCGTCGGCAGATCTAGCGGTGAGAATCCGGGTAATCGCTCGCTCTCCGAGGCAGGCAAGCTTAGGAGGCCGAAGAGGACATCGGCGAGCTAAGGCAGTCGCCGAAGAAGGAGCGACGGTCTGGATCTAGTTGCGGGTTATCTTGAAGATATCCGATCTCGTCAAGCTTAGGGGACTGCTAGAGGACGGCGGCGAGCTAAGGCAGGCGGCGGAGTCGGAGAGGTTGTTCAGATCGGTTTTAAGCTTTCCTCGTCAAGCTCAGGAGGTCATGTTCTATGGCGAGCTAAGGCAGGCGATTGGAGGCGGAGACGAAACTTGCTAGAAGTGGAAGCCGCCGACGAAGTTAGTGGTTGGTGTCACGACATGTCGAAGGAAGGCGTGGCGGCGCTAGGTGAGGTCTCCACGGCGGAGGAGAAGTTGTTTCGGTGCAAGGTGAGGTGGCCCTTCTCCTTCGACTTCTCCGCCGATTGTTTCTTAGATCGGGTTCGGGTAAGTTGTGAGGCTGAATCGAGGAGATAGGTTTCGCCGGAAAGAACTAGTCGAGGGTGTCTAACTGCCGGGTCAGACGGCAAGTATCTCGAGGCTCGATGCTCGGAGTCACCGGAAGGCGATGGGAGGGAAATGAACGTCGATCTGTGGATAGGTTGAGGTGGTCGGCTCTGCCGTGGACAGAGAAGGAGGTCGGTCGGTCTGACATTCCCACTGTCTTGGCCGCCGGTGACGATCAAGCTAGGGAGAAGAGATGGTAACTAAAGAGCACTAGCCCTAACCGGTTTCAATTTGATTTGGTTTTGAGATTCTCTTGTCGGTTCACTGTTTAGATTTTACTTCCGGTTATTTTCTTTGGTTGTATCCGGTTCTTCCCATTTTAGTCGGTTAAATATAAAGATAATATTTTATTTTTAAAAATATATATATATATATTTATATATATTTCTTTATTTTATTGACGAATAAAAAGAATTGGTAGATGCATATAGAGGTTTAAACACATATTTAATAGGATCAAAATGTAATTTTAGCAATTTCTTTCATGGAGAGACACTTGGGTCATTGGCGAAAAAAAGAACTTGATCATAGGACTCGCAACAAGAGAAATAGTAAATTGGAAGGTTGCAGACCAGATGGAGAGGAACTCGGTTAGCTGGAACGAGGAGTTAGTAAAAGAAACTTTCCCACTGATTTGGGAGAAGATACTGAGCATTGAACCATCTAGAATGGGAGCACATGATGAGTACATATGGACAGGCACAAAAGATGGAAGCTACACATCAAAATATGGATATCACGCTGCAATGGAAACCACAGAGTCACTGCCACAAAGCTCTCAAAACAACAAAGGTTTCAATTGGATTGGAGAAATCTGGAACAAGAAAACATCACCAAATCTGAAACTCTTCCTATGGAAAACTGCTAGAAATGCATTACCTGTAGGAACCAACTTAGTGAGAAGGATGATCACTCCGACAAGCACTTGCATCAGATGTACTGAAAATGAATCCACATAACACTTATTGTTCAGATGCGAGCTTGCAAAGAACACCTGGAACCTGGCACCAACACACAAGAGTCTACAAATAAGATACAATGAGACATTCAAAGAGATACTAAGTAGAGCAAAGAATCTCAGCAATCTACCACCAACAAGTCTTGACTCTACACCCTTATTCCCTTGGATCTGCTGGGAGCTCTGGTGTGCAAGGAACAAAAAAATATTTGATAATAAGGAAAGCACACCACGAGATATTATAACACAAGTTGTCTCCAGAGCACGGGAATGGTCAGAAGCCCAATCCACAAACATCGGAGACTCCGCCAAAGCAACAAAGGAAGAGATAGATACCTTAATCCTAGAAGACGATGAAACCCTATGTCAAATTGATGCAGCTTGGAACCCAGACAACAAGAAGGCGGGATTCGGATGGCAGTTTGCAACAACAAGGAACCTCTGTTTCAATCAAGGATCAGGATCAAAGGAGCATATAGCATCACCACTCATGGTGGAGGCAAGCGCCATGCTCACAACAATCAAAAAAGCAAAAAGAAGAGGCACATGGAAACTAAAAGTAGCATCGGATTGCTCTACTCTGATCAAAGCCCTAAACAACAACACCAAACACATGGAGTGCTTCGGAATCATAAACGACATCTTAAACATGTCTAAATCCTTTCATAGGTGCATCTTTGCTTATGTATCCAGATTTAAGAATAGAAAAGCTGATGAGTTAGCAAAAGCTGCTCTAAGAGCAGGTTTATTGGGGGTTCATGTGGGGTTCTTGGCACAGTTTCTTAGAAACAGTGCTGTAAATAGTTAAGAACTGGCTCTTAAAGAAGAGCCTGCAAGAGCCCGGATTCGTCACTGTAGCGATGACGTGGCGCAATCTGATAGGTTTTTTTTTTATTTTTGATTTTTTGTTTTTGATTCTATAAAAAATATATATATATTAATATAATTGTTTAAGAACCTCAAGAAGAGGTTCACGGATGTGGATGCTCTAAGACAATTCGATTTCCAAATCCCTATCATGTACCAGTTTCAATTTAATGAAGAGTTTAAGTTTCTGACAAAAAAAAAAGCAAGTTCTTTCATCAAAAAAAAAATATACATTAAAATCAACTAACATATTAATTTGACCATGTAGCATTGTGGTTATTAATACCTGTTCTCATATAACAAGGGGAAAACGGCTTATTCATTCCTCAACACACCTCCACGGTCCCAATCGATATACACACTTCGGAGCTGTGCCAATTTATACACCAAGTCATTCATAATTCAAATTTCATACATAAACTCCTTACAATCGGCCGTGTCCAACATTGACCGTCTCACCGTTAGTCAATCTGTTACGGATGTTGACCTGGCTTTAACGGAGTAATACATGGCTGTTGAGTCACGTTGTACAAGAGACGACGTCGTTTTGGGGAATGGCATAAAAATTGTTCTTTTCTTCCTCAGAAGCCATAGTTGTCGAGCAGGATATCATAGTTAGGGTTCATAAGATAAATTAAGAGATCGAAAAATTGGTTAGGATGGCTTCCTCTTCAAATCCAAAAATCACTAGTGGGTCAAGTAAAAATTCGATTAGGGGCAGGTACGACAGTGCAATAGAGAGAGGTTTCCCGAAGTATCGTCATCTTTGTGGAAGAGGTTCAGTAATTAGAACTTCACAAACGGCTGATAACCCAGGAAGAATCTTCCATTGCTGCCCGAATGGATCAGAAAAGGTATTAAGTGTCCTATTTTTTCTGTAATCATCTTTGTAATATGCGATTTTGGAGCTTGTTTGGAGACTTTTGATTTTATTGAAGGAGAAGAACCATATGTTCAAATGGACGGATGAAGCATTTGTAGAAGAAATTGAAGATTTGAAGAGCTCAGTTAATGAAAAGATTGAGAATTTGGAGGCTGAAAACCAGAAACTTGAATCTGTGGTAGCTACTTACGGGAAGAAAATAGAAGACCTCGGAGAAGTTGTTATGGGATTGGAATGCGAGATAAAAAAATGTCAAAGGAGAGATTTTAATGTTGAAGAAAATGACAGCTTGTTGTGTAATCATGTAGTAATGGTGTCTTGGTGTTTTGTTATGAACAAGAATCAATTTGAATGAGGTTTTTAAATGATGAATAAGCATAATACAAATGAGAAGCTTAATCATTACCAATAACATCCTAGAAATCATAGTTGAACATTACATCGTTCACTCATATCCGAAGCTTACATCACTACAAACCAACAAAAGCTACCTTTAACAAAAACCAACTAAGCTTCCATTACCAAAAACAAACATACTCATTACCCGATACCACCCTAAGCTTCCAGCACCAAAAACAAACCGAAGCTTCCTTAACCGTAACCCTTTACATGAGCTTATTCACGAGGTGCATATGATTGTGTTGGTTGACTAAGACCACCACCATACTCCAAGACCATCGATTCAGATTGTCCTCCTCTCTTCTTTCTCGGATAAACCTTTCTTGGTTTGTTAGGAATACCAGCATTAGAACACGCAGTGGAGTTGTGTCCAGCCATACCACAACGGTAACAATGAATAACCCTTAAGTGTTTGGTCACTTTCTTCCCCTTGGTAGGTGACTCATGGACATATTTAAATCTTTTTGTGGGTTCTTCTTCCTACCCTTCTCAGAGTCTCTCACGGGTGGCTGTAATTGTGGTCCGCATTCCTTCCAAAACTTCATGCCTTCAACGGGTGTGATTGAGTCATTGTACTGCTTCTTCCAAGTAGTTGCAAGGTAGCAATCAGCTACAAAATCTTCAGCATTAAACTCTTGAATACTTTCAAAGACCTGCATAATCTTCAGCTCTCCGCTTCCTCTTCTCCATAGCTCGTATCCTGTCCCAACGTCATCCTCCTCGTTATCCGAGGCTGGTGGTGTATTTTTGTAGGCTTCGTCTTCTGCTTCTTCATCAACAAATTCAGCAACAATGGCTTCTACACGAGAACTCTGACCATACTGAACATTCTCATCAGCACTTTTATTCTCTTCATTCTCCTCTACTGTATCTTCTACACAGCCTATTCCTTCATCACGATCATCCGCAAAAGCATGCTCACGGTCTTCTTCTTCAAGTTCATCTGCCTCATTGTGACCATTGTCAAGCTCTAAGTAGATTTCAACATTCCTCGTCCAAGTAGCCGCAAGACACATGTTAATAAAATTGGGGGAATCATCACACAAAACCTTCAGCTGCTTAGTGTCTTCATATGGTAACTTATACCACATTCGTTGACGATATAAATCAACTATGTCCGCCTCTTCTATGCCTTTGAATAGATGAACAGCTTCGATGTGAAGGAAATGAATTTTCCCACCAACATAGTACACTTCGCCTCCGATATTCTCAAACATTCCGCCATAGTGTTGATATATCATGGTTTTTACTAGTTTTAGACCATGATACAAGTGTGTTTTAGTGTCTTTTTGTGTTCTTTTAGAGTCTTTTACAGGTATAATCAGGTTTGGAGCATATTTGGTGATTATGGCACTTTTTGGAGATTTTTGGAGTGTTTGGCCGAGAGATAGAGTTCACTGTCCGAAACAGAGAAATGCGTCGATCGTTGCACACTTGCACCGATCGTTGCACCAGCGAGATGGGCCAAAACTCAGCGGTTTATGAAGAGTCAAGATATTGCACTCTGATCCAGAAGTTCCTGATATTTACAAAGAAGCCCCTGGCCGAGATTAGACCTATATAATTAAGTTTTTGGTGTTTTATTTACTTACGCTTTCATAATTAAGAGCAGGGGATTTTTAGAGCTTTTGGGGCTGATCTGAACCTTTACTTCATCTGTATTTGGAGAAGATTTCGAACCCCTTTAATTCTTTATCTTTTATGAAATTTATTCTTCATATTATTATGTTTTCATTATCTATGTCTGAGTAGATTCCTTGTTAGGTTTAGGTTTTCTCACATAGGATTTCATGACTTGCTAGACTTGTTTAATTCAGTTAAGGATTCATAACTATATCTGTTATTCAATCTAATTGTGCTTAAAGCTAGTTCTAACCTGATCAATTAGAATCTAGATCTTAGGTTGCTAAATACGACACAGAAGTGTGGTTTAGGAATCTGAACTAATTAGGTTGAGAAATTAAACATCTCGCAAACGAAAGTTTGGTTTAGGATAATTGTGAACATATCAAATTTGGAATTAATGCTAGTTTAATCTGTTAGTTCTCGCAAACGAAAGTTTGGTTTGCTGTACTTAGACTTAGAGAATTATCGCAAAGGAATTTGGTTAATTCTATATCTGTGTTTTGAGTTCTAGAAATGTGCTTAATTAGATCCTTGCTGAATGAACTGTCTGCTTGTCTGATTTCCTGAGAACGCCCTAGACTTAGCGCTCTTAATAACTTGCTTTCACAACCAACAATCTCTGCTTTCTGTTTACTTTCTCGCATTGCTTTTAATTCAATCACATTGCTTTCTTCCTAGTTTAATTTCCTGTTCTTGAGCTATTGAATACCGGAGTCCCTGTGGATTCGATACCTATATACTACAACTACTGAACTGTGCACTTGCAGTTAGATATAGGATTAAAACCTGACACCTATCAAGTTTTTGGCGCCGTTGCCGGGGACTCATAGAGTCTTCGATAGCTTAGAACCTAGGGTTTTTACTAGGATTTTTCGTTTGTTTTTGGTTTTCGTTTTTGTTTTTTTTTAGTTACTAATTTTCTCTGTTTTCTCTCTGTCGCATGTACCAATTTCGCACTGCGTCGATCGTTGCACCCTTTGCACCGATCGTCACTAGGCGATTCTGAGATCGAACCGATCGTTGCACTGATAGCATCGATCGTTGCTAGACGATTACAGACAGTTTATGCAGACGCAGAAAACTAGAAGTAATCCGAACTCGAGCTTAGTTAACCTCGGACTTGAAGAACTTGGACGTCTAGAGAGAACCAACAGAAGAGAGAGAAGAGAAAGGATGGTGCGTGAGTGTTTGATTCTGGTACGTGATGCTGAAGGTACCCTGAGGGACCGAGATAACAACCCATACAATGCTGCTTGGCAAAGGGTTGATGCTGAAGGGAATGTCATCCCTGATCCTCTTGAGCAACAGCAATAGGAGCAGAACCAGGGTCGAGGACGGGCCCAAGGTAGAGAGATGGTTGTACGTGAGAGGACTTTAGCTGACTACAACAGACCGGATGAGTTTCATGCAAACCGGTCAGCTTTAGTGCTTCCTACTTTTGAAAGAAATGATTTTGAGATCAAAACCATCTACTACTCGCTGATGAGACAGAATGAATTTCATGGTTACCCAACGGAGTAGCCTATGGATCACATTGATTCGTTTGAGGACATAGTTACTGGCATGAAGTATGATGGAGTCTGCCCGGACTATCTATTCCTTAAGCTCTTTCCGCACAGTCTTGCTGGAGACGCTAGTGCATGGCTAAAGCAGCTAGCACCTGCTCAGTATACTACTTGGGCAGCCCTGAAGAGTGAGTTCCTGCGTCACTTCTATGATGATGCGCGTTCAGACCAGTCCAGACAGGACATACTCACTTTTTCTCAAGGAGCTGTGGAGCCTTTAAAGACTGCCTGGATGAGATTTAAGCAGTATCAGCGTGACTGCCCACACCATGGATTCACTGAGGTTCAGTTGATTGGCATCTTCTTCAGAGGCATAGATCTTCAATATCAGTCTGCACTGGATAATTCCAGTAATGCTAACTTCAACACCCGGACTCCTACACAAGGTAAGCAGCTGATTGAGAATCTAATAGGCAGCAACAGCTGCAAGACTATGGATGAGAGGAGGAAGAAATCTGGTGGAAGTGTAGAGAATTCTGACATAGCTGATATTAGATCTAGGCTGGACACAGTTTGAAATGTCCTAGCAGGAAAGAAAGCTGTCCACTTTGCCCAAGATGTAGAGGTAATTCAGACTGAGGAGGACACTCAGGAGGAAGATGTGAATTACATAGGAGGTTCTGGATTCCAAGGTAATAGATTTGGTAATCAACAGGGAAACAGATTCTTCAATGGAGGACAGAAAAGTGCTTTCAACAGCAACTCATCTAATTCTGGACAGACTAGTGGTTTTCAGAAGACCTTTGGACAAGGTACTCAGAGAACCTATGGATCTTCATCTTATCAGACTCCTCATGCACCTACAACTCATGAGAGTAGAATGGAAGCTATGATGGAACAACTAATGGAGAGTCAGACCAAGATTTCTGTGGACTGCAACAAGAAGTTGGATGCTGTCTATGAAGACCTTAATGGGAAGTTTGAGTCCCTGAACACTCACATGAAGCAGTTGGATACTCAGGTGAACCAGATTTCCAGCTCGATAAAGGGAAAATGACTAGCAAACACTCATATTAAGGCCTGGTCTGTGTACGTTAATGATGGATCTCACCTAGGTGAAAAATTTGAGCTAAGTACAGCTGAATTGGTGAAGGAAGAAGAAATCCCGGATTTTGGTGAAAAACTCTCGGGTGGAAATTGCAGCATTGCAACGACCGACACACACTTAGTGTCGATCGATGCACGTCGTGAACAGACAGATTCACTGAGTGATGATGGTATTGATGCAGATTTAGAGCTTGATGGCTTATTCTCTGGAGTCTCTGAGATCTCTCAACAGGAGATTTATGCGCAGATTGTTAGACAACACTCCTCAGTGTCTGAAGTGATTAAACAGGAAATTGAAGAGCTTAAGAAGCTAGAGAAGATTGGTGAAGAATTGGAAGAAATTCCATCTTCTGATGATCCACCTTATCATCCATGTGTGCAGAGGTATTTGAACAAGATGCTGCATCTAGATGAAGAGCTGAGAGACTGGGTGATTATAGTTCCTCAGCATATTAGTGATGTTCTACTAACCAAGATCACGAAGAAGCTGCCAGATCCTGGAGTCTTTGTGCTTGATTGTTCTATCTTTGAGGATAGTTTCAGACGTTCTCTGTGTGACTTAGGAGCTGCTGGAAGTTTAATGTCATACTCTGTGGTAGAGAAGCTGGGTATGCTAGATTTTACTCCTACTAGGACCTCTCTTGTCCTAGCTGATCAGTCCATACGAGTTCCTGAAGGACTCCTTATAGACATCCCGGTGAGAGTTGGAAACTATTTAGTTCCAACAGACTTCTTAGTGCTGAAATATGACTGTGATCCGGATGAAGCATTGCTGCTTGGAAGACCATTTTTTGCTACAGCAGGAGCGGTGATAGATGTTAAGAACAGCCTGATTGACCTCCATCTGGGAGATGAGACGCTGCGTTATGAGATGGATAAGCTGCGAAGACCACTGATAGATGGGCAGACATTCACCATAAGGGATGCAAATGATGAGCAGCCTGATGACACTGTGATTATAGATCCGGGAGCACATTTTACTCGATCTTTTCTTGGACGTGAGCAATCTGCAACAGCCTACTCGCCACCTTGGATGAGGAGACTTGGACAGAGACAGAAAAAGTCTCTGTCAGGATCTCCTGGTGCCTGAAAAATCCTGTCCGTCCGGTTAAGCTATTGACCTTAAACAAGCGCTGGGTGGGAGGCAACCCACCATTAGGTACTGGTATTTTTCTACTTAATTTTTGGTGTTTTGTTAGGATTTTACGTTTGTTTTTGTTTCTGGTGAGTTTATGATTGCAGGTCTCGGACAAATTCGCAGTGCGTCGATCGACGCACTTCTGTGTCGATCGTCACAACACGATCGGAATCGCATTGCAGCGATCGTTGCAGTTCTGAGCAACGATCGACCATACACGAAAATCGCCAAGTAACGGTCGATGCACTTAGTGCAACGATCGATGCCTGAGAGACAGAGGTAAACCCGACAGAACTCAATAGAACCTTAACAATTTTTATTTCTTTTTACCGATCCTTCGCTTGACACTACTGGGGACAGTGTGTCTTAAGTGTGGGGGAGGTGCTACTGACGTTTATCTTTCTGTTATCTTAAGAGTCAGTCCATTTTTCAAAAAATTTTGTTTTATTGAGTCAAAATTGTTTAAGTAAGAAACTATGATTTTCGGAGAAGATTTACAAGACTTGCAGGAACTTAAGTAACCATTGGGATGAAGTTGCAGGATCTATCTCTGACTATTAGAAAACCCCATCACGGATCAACCTACTGAGGACACCCACATCGCTTCAGGTATCAGAGGATCCTTTTACTGACTTCAATTTAATACTGACTTAGATTTCTCACCTAAGGGCTTGGTATACTCTGTGTCGGATTCCCTGTTAGTTCTGACACAGCCTGTCAACCTATCCTATTTAGTTCCCTTCTCCCCTTCTATAAAGTAAAAAAAAAAAGATAATAAACTGAGGATGAGTTAGTAACTCCGAAGTGGTCACAGGAGTGGTAGAGACCCCTATTATCTCCTGTGCTATCCATGGAATGTGTCCAAAGTACACCCCATAACGGGAAGAACACTGATAAAAAAAAAAAATGATACCCAATGTGGGAAAAATCAGTTGTTAAGGAAGGGAAAGAGAAGAAAGGGACTAGAGAAATATAGTATGGTGGTCTAGAGCTGATAAGGTAAGAATCCATGTGCCCTTTGATCGATACTCCTTAGGTGAGACCGCACTTAAATACTTGCAGAAGTCAGTAGGGAGAATTTGAATGCTTGAATGTGATTGTGGAGTTTACTTAGGACAGTTGCTAAGTGTGGGGGAAGTACATGTTGGTATTTATATCCTGTGATTGATTCTTTCAGTGGTTTACTAAGGGGAATCTGAGTATTGTAGCTTCTAGGATGAAATGAGTTTCTGAAGAGTTTTCAAACCTCTTCACCAAGCTTTAGTTCTCTGTTTTGCTTGAGGGCAAGCAAAGGCTAAGTGTAGGGGAGTTGATATATCATGGTTTTTACTAGTTTTAGACCATGATACAAGTGTGTTTTAGTGTCTTTTTGTGTTCTTTTAGAGTCTTTTACAGGTATAATCAGGTTTGGAGCATATTTGGTGATTATGGCACTTTTTGGAGATTTTTGGAGTGTTTGGCCGAGAGATAGAGTTCACTGTCCGAAACAGAGAAATGCGTCGATCGTTGCACACTTGCACCGATCGTTGCACCAGCGAGATGGGCCGAAACTCGGCGGTTTATGAAGAGTCAAGATATTGCACTCTGATCCAGAAGTTCCTGATATTTACAAAGAAGCCCCTGGCCGAGATTAGACCTATATAATTAAGTTTTTGGTGTTTTATTTACTTACGCTTTCATAATTAAGAGCAGGGGATTTTTAGAGCTTTTGGGGCTGATCTGAACCTTTACTTCATCTGTATTTGGAGAAGATTTCGAACCCCTTTAATTCTTTATCTTTTATGCAATTTATTCTTCATATGATTATGTTTTCATTATCTATGTCTGAGTAGATTCCTTGTTAGGTTTAGGGTTTCTCACATAGGATTTCATGACTTGCTAGACTTGTTTAATCCAGTTAAGGATTTATAACTATATCTGTTCTTCAATCTAATTGTGCTTAAAGCTAGTTCTAACCTGATCAATTAGAATCTAGATCTTAGGTTGCTAAATACGACACGGAAGTGTGGTTTAGGAATCTGAACTAATTATGTTGAGCAATTAAACTTCTCGCAAACGAAAGTTTGGTTTAGGATAATTGTGAACATATCAAACTTGGAATTAATGCTAGTTTAATCTGTTAGTTCTCGCAAACGAAAGTTTGGTTTGCTGCACTTAGACTTAGAGAATTATCGCAAAGGAATTTGGTTAATTCTATATCTGTGTTTTGAGTTCTAGAACTGTGCTTAATTAGATCCTTGCTGAATGAACTGTCTGCTTGTCTGATTTCCTGAGAACGCCCTAGACTTAGCGCTCTTAATAACTTGCTTTCACAACCAACAATCTCTGCTTTCTGTTTACTTTCTCGCATTGCTTTTAATTCAATCACATTGCTTTCTTCCTAGTTTAATATCCTGTTCTTGAGCTATTGAATACCGGAGTCCCTGTGGATTCGATACCTATATATTACAACTACTGAACTGTGCACTTGCAGTTAGATATATGATTAAAATCTGACACCTATCAAGTGTATTGAAAAATTAGTGTCATTGTTGTCACTGAAACAATCAAGCATAAAGAATTTGTCAAAATACCAAAAAAAACTTCATTTACACATTTAATCGAACACTTGGTGTGCATTCTAAAATCCACAATTCCTTTCAACAAAAAAATGATTTTTCGTTTTCCAAAAGGCTAAAAATTCGATTATTTCAAGTCACATATGACACTTACATAACAATTTTACAAAGGGCTTCAATTTATCCAAATCTTTTTGAAATAGAAATAAACATAAATTTACCTCATTTTTCTCGGATTGTACTACTCTGAACAGAATTGTAACTTCCGATTTATCAAAGAAACGAATTTTGCAGCCTTCACGAACCCTACTCTCTCTTCACTGTCTCTCGTCACTGTGTTAGACAAAAGAAAGAAGCTTGGCTCTGTGTTCTAGTTCATCGATATTCAAGGGGTTATAAATTTTTTTTCCCCCAAATTAGACAAAACGACACTGTTTTTAATTCTTGTAATTCTTTTTTTTTATGAAATCTGACTAGATTATAAACTAATACCACGTAATGTTTTAAACTGTCCACGTAATACACCCTAACTCCCCACTAAACATCCGTAACAGATTGACTAACGGTGAAACGGTCAATGTTGTACACGGCCGATTGTAAGGAGTTTATGTATGAAATTTAAATTATGAATGACTTGGTGTATAAATTGGCACAACTTCAAAGTGTGTGTATCGATTGGAACCGTAGGGGTGTATTGAGGAATGAATAAGCCGTTTTCCCCATATAAGTATATCGGAAAGTTTCAGACACACTGATTACAAATTTTGTTTGCCTAATTAGCCAGAAGTGTTGGCATAAATAGATTCGCTAAGAAGAAAATATAAAGTTAGCTTTTTGAATTAAGAAATATATAACACCTGATTTAACGGATTGCTGTCTGCCATGCTTTCTATTACACTAATGAGAATTAATAGAATTGGCCTAAGTTTTTTTTCCCCAACAATTGGCCTAAGTTTTAATTACTTACTAGATTTTGACCCGCACTTAAGTGCGGGTTTAATTTTCTTTACAAATTTTACTTTTTATTCATTTTGTTAATAGTAGTTTAGATTTTTAATTATGTAATCTAATTTTCATTATAATTGTTTAACCAACATTATAAACAGTGAGTTAGCAATTTAGTTTTTTTTTTAAATGAATTATGTGTTATTTGGAGGAGATATATCGTAAGGATTAAGAGATTAAAATAACGATTTCGCATTATATATTTTAATCTGCGTTGTATCGTAAGATCATAGTTTGGAAAAATATATATATGTGAAAACAACTATTGTAAAAGTTATGTGGTATATGTTTAATTGTTATTTTATTTATCTAAAATATTATTTTATAAAATACATGTTGTAGTCGTATATATAATTTGCAAATTTGATGGAACTATCCGTTAAAAACTTCATTCAAACATAAAGCATAATTTGACGCTTCAAATATTTGAATAATATAAGTATGAAATCATTTTATTATTTTATTAATTTTAAAATATATCAGCTGAAATTATTTACTATATGCGAATTTTTTTAAGAAAATTTATAATTGAGATTGGCTAATTAAATTTTCAACCCGTTTAATTAATTAAATATTTGTCAGTTTGATGGAAAAACCTGCTAAAAAATACAATCGTAAAAACATCAATCGTAATATGTGTATATATATATATATATTTGAAACAAAATTAAAAGATATTAAAATATATTTCAAATATTTGAATAATATAAGTATGAAATCATTTTAATATTTTATTAATTTTAAAATATATCAGCTGAAATTATTTACTATATGCGAATTTTTAGAAAATTTATAATTGAGATTGGCTAATTAATTTTTCAACCCGTTTAATTAATTAAATATTTTTCAGTTTGATGGAAAAACCTGCTAAAAAGTACAATCGTAAAAACATCAATCGTAATATGTGTATATATATATATATTTGAAACAAAAAAGATATTAAAATATATTTCAAATATTTGAATAATATAAGTATGAAATCATTTTAATATTTTATTAATTTTAAAATATATCAGCTGAAATTATTTACTATATGCGAATTTTTTAAAAAAAAAATTATAATCGAGATTGGCTAATTAATTTTTCAACCCATTTAATTAATTAAATATTTTTCAGTTTGATGGAAAAACCTGCTAAAAAGTACAATCGTAAAAACATCAATCGTAATATGTATATATATATATATATATATATATTTTGAAGCAAAATAAAAAGATATTAAAATATATTATAAATATATTTTGAATTAAATCATAAATTAAAGAATCTTAATTTATATATAATAGTTGATGTATAAATTATTCATTATATTTATCAATTAATTTGTTTTGATTTTAATTAATTAGGAAAGTGGGACCCATTAGATTTTGGTTGTTTGGCTACATGTTTAATAATTATCTTGTTTGGAAACATGGATTGTAGAGATAATGTTATATTCCCTAATTATCCTTAATGAAGGTTACAAATCCTAATAATATCAAGGGCAAATTTCTGGAACAACATTTATGTACCATGGCCAAACTCCAATTTTTTAATAGTATTGATTTTAGGTTTTGGTCCACTAAAGATTCGAGGCGGTCCTACATTATTTATAAAATGAAGTTGTAACCAATAACCAGTCGGTGTCGGGCCAACCACATTGCTGACATTCATATTTTATGTATTATTACGGTATGATAATATTAAATTGGCTGTTATATTTTTATCTCCAGTCAATAAAGAAAACAATAATACTACAGAAAAATTACATATATACCAAATTTGTAATCAGTGGTGTTATATATGGGTTTAGCACCCCACCCATTTAGAAGGCCCAATACCTATTCTTCAACTCAAGATCGGCCCAATAAGAAATCCAAGGCCCAACAAGCGATAAAGGGCCAGAACGAATACGCCAGACCGAGCTCGTTACATCGGCTCGGCTCGGCTCGACCTGAACAAAACGACAACGAGCCGGCTCAGCAGCACAAACGTCCAAGGAATGTACGGCTCGGCCCATCACGTCACCAAGTACGGCCCAACCCGCACGAACTCGACAAGCGGTCAACGGCCTGTAGAAAGTACGACCGTATTTTACTATAAATAGGAGTCGTCACTGTACATCAATGTAACTTTTTGGGATTTGTGCACTTCTTACTACTTTCTCTCTCTAGAGTCAATTTCCCGAATTGTAAACCGGGCACGTCCTCTGACCTGCTCGGGAATCTAAAATACCAACTACGCTCGTCCCGAGCGTATTATTCGCAACAAAGGACCCCGAACACGATCCTTTATTCTTTCTCTCCGAGCATTACTTTGTTCTTACTTATCTCTGAATCTAGTCGGTTCTTTCTCAAGAATAACTTAGTTCCTTCGGACCGAGCACGTCGATTCTTCAGCTAGACGCGCATCCCGACCTCGTGACCATCTCGGTAATTACAATTGGCGCCGTCTGTGGGGAATTAAGTTTTTCTTCACTAACGGACAGATTCAGCGATGACATGAGCTCCATCGAACAAAGATTATGTCCACATCGAAGACATAACAAGCTCGGAAACAGCCTCCCGAGCAAGAGGGCAACCCCAGCACGTTTCTCAGGTTGCAGATCCAATCATTCAGCCGGCCGGCGCCGAGCAGCAACCTCTGTGTACCGAACGACCACAGCAAGCCGCGGAAACTCAGACAAACGAGCAGGACATGTCCAGCTTGCTCAAAACTCTCATGACTCAAATAGCCGAACTCTCTCAGGGAAGTAACGCACGCTTCGATCAGCTCGCCACAGCACACGCGGTATGCCAGGGACAAATCAACGATCTACGAATGACAAGTCAACAAGGATCCGTCCCTCGAACTCATCTTCACCGAGCGTTATTTGAAGAAACGCCACCTCCAAATCCGAGAAACCGGACGGTAACGCAGCAGCAGACCGAGGACGAACAACCTCCCAACACGGATGTCCCGGGCGGCTCAGCGCCCGACGCGCACAGAGACAACGAAATTTAAGACATAAAGCTAATGTTGAAAAATATGACGTCCAAAGTCCATCAAGCGATCAGCTCGGCCCCCGAAATTGACCGTGTACTGGAAGAAACTCAGAACACTCCGTTCACTCGGCGCCTCATGGATATCCAGTTCGAGCATCCTATCTCTGCGGTCAAAATCAAGATGACGACCTACGACGGTAAATCCGACCCGAGGCAGTTTCTGACAGCATTCCGCATTGCAATGGGGAGGACAAAGTTCAGTGTCGGGGAACGAGACGCAGGTTACTGCCAGCTGTTCGTCGAGCATTTGACTGGCTCGGCCTTGGATTGGTTCTCCCGTTTAGAACCGAACTCGATCGACGGATACAGCGACTTAACGCACGCCTTTCTCAAACATTACTCGATGTATATTCAGGAGGAGGTATCAAACGCCGACCTGTGGGCTATCTCCCAGGGACCAAGGGAAAGCCTCCGATCGTACGTCACCCGCTTCAAAAACGTTTTGGCCAAAATCACGATCACTGACAGCGAGGGTCTACCCGCACTACGAAACGGCCTCTGGTACGAATCAAGCTTCCGAGAAGAACTAAAGAAAAATAGACCGAGCTCGCTAGAGGATGCCCTCCACCGCGCATCGATCTTTGTCGAACTCGAGGAAGAAAAAGAAACCCTAGCCAAGAAGTTTGGATCCAAGAGTTCGACTACGAGGGACAAAACCGAAAAGAGTATCGAACAATACGAACCTCGGCAGCACTACGATCAGGATTACAAAAAATCCAAGGAAGAAGAAACCGCGAGAAAAGGGAAATCGTCGTATTACGTCAGCGATCAGTTGCAAGGACACCGACAGGACGAGGAACGTTCTCATCAGGATCAACGACAAAGTCATCCCGACCGTTCTCAAAATCATCAGCAGGAACGACCCACCCAAGGATACCAAGGTCAAAATCAAGGCAAGCCATGGAACAAGTTCGTCCGAGGAGCCGAAAAAAGCAAGTTATTCTGCGAATATCACCAGCGAGCGGGTCATAGCACCGAGGAATGCAGAAACCTTCAAGCCCTCCTCTTCGCCGATTACCAAAAAGATGGGAAGAAACTAATGCTGGATCGCAACAAACCTCACCCGAAGCAAATCAACCAGGTCACGCAACCAAAGAACGAGGCCGAGCGCTTCAGGATCGTCCAGTAAGAGCGAAGGAAACAGATTGCTTTCAACGAGGAGACCGAACAAATCAACGCAGCGACAGCCGCGGACAAAAGAACCCGCGACGAAGAAGAAGAAGACGGAGCACGTCCAAGGAGACGAATAAACATGATTATGGGAGGACTGCCTATGGTTAACGACTCAGTTCGATCGATAAAAGAATACGAACGGAGGGCCACAGCAGCCCAGCACTTCCGACGAAACGCCACCGACGAGCTCAGAATCGGCGAAGAAGTGAGTTTCACCGAACAGGACGCCGAAGGAGTAGACCGACCGCATAACGATCCACTCGTCGTCGCCATGCGAATTGGCGACTGCGAGGTAGAAAAAATTCTGATCGACACCGGTAGCTCGGTCGACCTAATTTTTAGAGAAACACTGCAACGTATGGAGCTCAGTGACTACCGTATCAAACCGTCGACGAGACCACTAACCGGCTTCTCGGGAGACTCGATCAACACAATCGGAACAATCAAACTTCCAGTCTACGTCGGCAGAATCACCAAGCTGATCAAATTCGTAGTCGTCGACCGACCAGCCATCTACAACGTCATCCTCGGCACGCCTTGGATTCACGAAATGAGGGCAGTCCCATCCACGTTTCATCAATGTGTCAAGTTCCCAACCCCATTCGGCGTGTATACACTACGAGGAGATCAGAGGATATCCCGCACATGCTTCCGTATCGAGCACAAAATGCGCCACAAGTCACAAGCGTACCTAGTCGCAGAGCCTCGAATCGAGCTGCCACCCCCCGACCGCCCGCAGAAGGACGCGATAGTACAAATCAACATCGATATTCGCGATCCCGAACGCTGCATCGGAATAGGAGCCGACCTCCGAGCTGATCTACGAGACAAGCTGATAGAATTCCTAAAGGAAAATGCCACGACCTTCGCTTGGACGACGACTGACATGACTGGAGTCGACCCGACCATCGCATGTCACGAACTGCACGTCGATCCGATCTTTAAGCCAGTCAAACAAAAAAGACGAAAGCTCGGCCCCGAACGCGCCAAAGCCGTCAATGACGAGGTAGAAAGACTTTCAAAGGCAGGTTCGATCACCGAGGTAAAATATCCGGACTGGTTGGCAAATCCCGTCGTAGTGAAAAAGAAGAACGGTAAATGGAGAGTATGCGTAGATTTCACCGACCTCAACAAGGCGTGCCCAAAGGATAGCTTCCCGCTTCCGCACATTGATCGACTCGTGGAAGCAACCACCGGCCATGAGCTACTATCGTTCATGGACGCCTTCGCCGGGTATAATCAGATTATGATGCACCCAGACGACCGAGAAAAGACTTCCTTCATTACTGACCGAGGGACATATTGTTACAAGGTGATGCCCTTCGGGCTCAAGAATGCAGGAGCAACTTACCAGCGCCTCGTAAACCGAATGTTCGCCGACCAGCTCGGCAACACAATGGAAGTTTATATTGACGATATGCTCGTCAAATCCGCTCTAGCCGACGACCACATCAGTCACCTCGCAACATGTTTCGCGAGCCTGAACAAGTACGGAATGAAGTTGAATCCAGCAAAATGTACTTTCGCGGTTACATCGGGAGAATTCCTTGGTTACATCGTCACAAAGAGGGGCATCGAAGCAAATCCGAAGAAAATAACGGCGATCACCGAGCTCCCATCTCCAAGGAACACCAGAGAAGTCCAACGACTAACCGGACGTGTCGCAGCCCTGAATAGATTCATCTTTCGATCAACGGACAAGTGTCTCCCTTTCTACAATCTTCTTCGTGGGAACAAGAAATTCGAGTGGGACGCTAAGTGCGAGGACGCGTTTCAACAGCTAAAGACCTACCTCTCCACCCCACCAATTCTGGCCAAACCCGAGGAGGGAGAGACGCTGTACTTGTACATCTCCGTGTCGACCTCGGCATTCAGCAGTGTGCTCGTCCGCGACGACCGAGGCGATCAACGACCAATCTTCTACACCAGCAAGATATTTGACGACGCAGAAACACGCTACAACACACTCGAGAAACTCGCGTTGGCAGTCGTCGTCTCAGCCCGGAAGCTCCGCCCCTATTTTCAGTTGCATTCGGTGGTCGTCCTAACAAATCAACCGATCCGAACAATATTGCACAGCCCGAGCCAATCAGGAAGGATCGCTAAGTGGGCAGTCGAGCTCAGCGAATACGATATTGAGTACAAACCCAGGACCAGCGCCAAATCCCAGGTCCTCGCAGACTTCATCATCGAACTACCACCCGAGCTCACCATAGCCGAAGGACAAGAGCCAAAGGAGAAGTGGACTCTGTTCGTAGACGGTTCATCATCAAGAAACGGTTCAGGAGTTGGAGTCAAACTAACATCCCCGACCGGCGAACTGATCGAGCAATCCTTCCGTCTAGGATTTCCGGCCTCTAACAACGAAGCCGAATACGAAGCACTGCTCGCAGGATTGCGACTGGCCGAAGTAGTAGGGGCGAGGCAGGTAGACGCGTTCGCCGACTCTCAGCTCGTTGTGAACCAATTTAACGGGGAATATGAAGCAAAAAACGAGCGCATGGACGCGTACTTAAAGCTCGTCCAAGAAATTAACGCGCGAATCGGCTCAGTCACGCTAACAAAGATTCCCCGAAGCGACAACTCCTCTGCCGACGCACTGGCCGCCCTAGCATCGACTTCAGACCCCGACCTTCGTCGAATCATTCCAGTCGAATGCATAGCCCGACCAAGCATTGCGTCAAACGAAGACGTACTTCTCATTACCGAGGAAGAAGAGGGATTGGACGATGCTCACAAAAGCAACGATGAGGTAATTAGGAATACCGATCCCGAGCATACTATTACCACCGACTGGAGAAACGAAATCAAAGACTATATATTAACCGGGAAGGTCCCCGAGGATCGTTGGGCAGCTCGCCGTTTAAAAGCTCGCTGCGCTCAGTACGTAATGATGAAGGACGAACTATTTCGATGGAGCGCGTCCAAGGCACTCTTACGATGCATAAACGGGCAGGAGATCAAATGGGTCACCGAGCAAACCCACGAAGGAGCAGGCGGAAATCATACAAGCGGCCGAGCATTGGCCACAAAAATAAAGCGACACGGTCACTTCTGGCCAACCATGATCGCTGACTGCGAGAGCTATGTTTCCCGATGCGAGAAATGTCAGAGGCACGCCCCAAGCATACACCAGCCACCCGAGCTTCTCACCACTGCAGCCACACCCTACCCATTCATGAGATGGGCCATGGACATCGTCGGGCCCCTGCCAGCCTCGCATCAAAAGAAATTCATCCTGATAATGACAGATTATTTCACCAAATGGGTTGAAGCCGAATCCTACTCGGAAATCAAAAACCTCGACGTTCAGAAGTTCGTCTGGAAATACATAATATGTCGCCACGGTGTCCCATACGAGATCGTAACCGACAACGGATCCCAATTCATCTCCAATCTGTTCGAAGGTTTCTGTGCAAGATGGAAGATCCGTCTAAGCAAGTCCACCCCGAGATACCCACAAGGGAACGGACAGGCCGAGGCGACAAACAAGACAATCATTGACGGGCTGAAGAAACGGATGGAGAGCAAGAAGGGCCTCTGGGCCGACGAGCTCGACGGCGTCCTCTGGTCTCATCGAACCACACCAAGGACATCGACCGGTCAAACCCCCTTCTCACTTTCTCACGGAATGGAGGCAATGTCTCCGGCCGAGGTGTGCGTCCCGACAATACGCTTCAGTGTTGCGCCCGACCACGAGGAGCTTAACAACAGCATGATTATTGATTGCCTCGACCACGCAGAAGAATTACGAGACCGAGCACTCTTACGCCTCCAAAACTACCAGCAACAGATCACCCGACACTACAACAAGAAGGTTAAGGGCCGGCGTTTTGTAGAAGGCGACCTCGTCCTCAGGAAAGTGTTCGAAAACACGCGGGAATACCGAGCAGGGAAGCTCGGCGCAAATTGGGAAGGTCCATACATCGTCTCGAAGGTAGTAAAACCCGGCGTCTATGAGCTCGTAACAATGAAGGGAGAAGCCATTCCACGATCCTGGAACGCAAATAAGCTCAAGAGGTACTACTACTAAAGCCGAGCACAACTCGCTCACGGAAAAGCCGAGCAGCCCTAAAAAAAAAAAAAAAAAAAAAAAAAAAAAAAAAAAAACCGAGCTCGCTATACACGAGTTCGAGTAATATGTAAAGTGAACTACGATCGGCTTGATCCCCTTTCGGGGTACGTAGGCAACCTCTCACGAGGCTCAGCTATATCAATAATAAAATTTTATCAAGTTAAAATTTTGTCTCAAACCGCATCGAACAGATCGACATCTTGGCCAGATGTTCGATACTTTTAAAGCCGGGCCAAGTCCCGCACAAGGCTAATCGACAGTGAACAAGCCGAGCATAGCTCTCGCACACTGTCCCGATCAGACCTTAGGGGTAAGCCGAGCACCTACTCGCGCCCGACCCGTGGTACAACGAGCATAGTCTCGAAACCCACAACCAAGTAAGCCGGGCCCAGTTCCCGCACAAGGACGACTGACAGAAAAAATAAGCCGAACACAGTTTCGCATAACTGTCCCGGTCAGTCCTACGGGATAAGCCGAGCATCGCGCTCGCTCCTCGCCAAAATCAACTATCTAACCTAAACCGAGCCCTTTCTTTCATCGTTTATTTCAACTTTGAGCATAAATAAAAGAGTAGGAACGAGAAGAAAACAAGTTCATTAAAAACGCACGAAGGCGAAGATCCGATTACAATAACATATTACAAAAAAGAAAGGAGAAACAGCAAAATTTAAGAAGCAGCCTCGGGAGCTCGATCCTCATCCTCGACCGAAGCTTGCTGATCCGCCACAGATACTGAAGAGCCTCCGGCGGCCCGACCAGGACTATCCGGTGGAGTCATGGTAAAATCTTCGTCCTTCAGGTCGGTAAACTCAATCGAGATGAGCGCCTCCTTAAAACGAGCAGCATCGGCATGGGCCTTGGCTATCTTATCAGGAGGAATAGCAAATCCCTCCTTAACCAGTGTCTCCAGCATGGACGCAACGGCAGCGGCCTGGTTCATCAATATTTGGGTCCTCCGCCCGAGCTCTTTCTCCTCGTTAGCCTTCTTAATTTTAGAAAGCCGAGCCTGCGCTTTCTCAGAAATCCTCCGCCTCTCTTTCTGGACTTCCCGCGTACGAGAGGATCTCAGCCGAGCACACTCGGATTCAAGCTTACTCTCCAAATCGGATACCCGAGCAATCAGTTCATCGGCTTCGGCCCGAGCGTTGGAGCAATCAGCCAGACACTGAACATTCTAAGTGTTTAGCCGATCGTTCTCAGTCGAAAGTTCAGCGACTCTCTCTTCCAAAGCTGACACCTTCCTCTGCTCATCTTCGAGGGTCGATCGAAGTGCCACCGCATGTAATGACACCTCACGATACCCCTCTAGCTCGGCAATGACCTTACCAGCCTTGGTAAGGTCCCGCTTCAGCCCACTGATCGCCCTCTCAAGGTCGACCTCCCTCTGCTCGTACGCATCGAACAGAAGGTTATAGTTAGCAAGGCCCTGAAATGAAAGAGATTAGAAAAAGGACAACCAACAAAAGATAGAAATCATAGGATAAGTTAAATTTTACCCGAGCCATGTCTTTGGCTGCCGCTTTCTTCCGATCAGGGAAACGCGTATTCTCAACCGGAGGCAACGGATGCGGAGGACTCTCCCGAAACATCCGGAACAAGTCCGCGCAAGCTCCACCATCATGAACCATCGGCATCTCACCTTCGTACCGAACGGAGAAGCCATAGTCTGTGAACGCCCCTTCACCCGGTCCACCCAAAAAAGTGAGTCCGGCGATTTCATCCAGATCCGGAATAGACTGGTTCTCCCGAGGATCAGCATCCCCGTCTTCTTCCCGGCCTTCAACCTCAGCGTGGCCAGCGCCCGGGTTATCGATCGAACGCTCCAGAAGGGCCGCATCATCAGCATTCGGACCCTCGACGTCCCCGACCTGGGTACCCGTAGCGCCCGGAAGAACCACCAGAGCCGACCGCTCGGAAGGCTCGAGTGCTTGACCCGAAGGGTCAACAGACCTCTTTTTCTTCTTCCTGATTAAGGAGAAGACGTCAACATTCTCTTCGGTCTCTCGACCATCTTCAGGAACTAGGGGAGTTCCCGGTTCAGTCGCGGCCGCATCCTCGGTCCGCGACCTTTTCTTCTTTTTCCTTTTCTTCTTTTGAGCCTCGGCCGCCTCCACCGCCTCGCAAACCTGACGAAACAAATCCCGATGATACTCGTTTACAAAAACCATCCCGGGCGGGACCTCCCCGACCGATGGCGAAAAAGGTCGATTTGGATCCAAGGCAACAGGATTTACCTGTGGCTCGGAGGGATTTGTCGGCTCCGCAACAGGATTTTCCTGCTGATCGACGAGATTCTCCTCGACGTAGTTTACAACTTCCAGATCCATACGACCCATCTCTAGCTTCCGACTCTTCTTCGGCACGATCGGAATGAGAGGTCTACTGTTATGCTCAATCAAAGACTCGACCGAACGCAGATAACAGCCTGCAGAACATACGATGCGTATCGAAGAAGTAAAAAAAAAGAGGAGCAGAACATAGAAAAGACGAAAAACAACAAGAATACCTTCGTCCGAACACTCTATGGCTCGCCTGACCCGACTAACGTGAACGTCTGGCCACCTCTGGATACTCCGAGCAACGAGCCTATGCAGCTTCGACAAAAACTGGTCTGGAACTGGGAGATCGATAGAATGACGATCTGCAAGAAGAGAGAATGAGGATGAGTTAGTCTATTTAGAGGAACGAGCACGAAGTAGAGATTACCATGAAGATGATTCCAGAGCGTCCTATACGGCCTCTCAGGATCGGGAACCGAGGCGGAATTAACCCGAACATAAAAGTAGCGATCCTGCCAGTCGTCAATTTTAGACGGTTTCCCGATGACGACCTTCTCCCCATAACGAGTACGCATACAGACATACCGGGTCCCGACGGTAGTAGGGTTCGTGGAAATTGTCGTTATCTCTTCAAAAAACCGAAGAGTCATCTCCACTCCACACTCGGAGGCCAGAATCATGGATCCAACCATGTTTTGAACAGCGGCCGGGCACAGTTGGGACATAGCAATCCTTCTCTCTTCGCAATAAGCCACCAGTAACCTCGGTAGAGGGAACCGAAGATGGATACCCTTGAACCAAAAATCGTACAAACATATCCACCCCTCGGGACAATCCCAGGGCCTCTCGTGCGACTCAGGTTTGCGAAGCTCGAGCCGGTCAATACCTCCAGGATCACAGTTGTCCCTCAGCCACGCCAAGTCATCTTCCGAGCATTTCGTCGGAAGAACTTCACGAACAGGACGCGTCTTCTTCGGGCCATCCGCGGCCTTTCGCCCCATTTTCCGAGCCTTACTCGGTCTCCTCGGTTCCACCACCATCCTGTCGCACCGAGCCTGGTCAACCGTAGCCACCACTTCTGCCTTCACGGGAAGAGAGCCCAAATCCTGGTTCAGCGGGATCCAGGGCCGAGCACCGTCGTCTTCGGAATCAATCAGATAAGGTACGCGAAAACTCTGTACGATGCCCGAGGCCGTCAGATCTTGAGTTCGGTTATCGTCAGGGCTCTGGGAAATGACCTCCGTTCGTCCCGAACCAGGCGAGGAGACTAGCTGACCTACTGACGAACTAGACTGAACGGAATCATCTTCGGACAATCTAACCGAATACAAGTCCCGACCCGAGGAAGACGCTGAACTAGAATCGATTCTCATGACTTACAATACAACAAAGCAACAAACCTAGAGAGAGAAAAATCTAGAGAGAAGGGAGAGCGAAATACCTGCGGGAGGAGAGAAATGAAACTGAAGAAGAGTGAAGCAAGATATATATAAGCAAGCGGGGAAAATCTCGAGACAGGCGCAATGATGACCCCTACGCAACCCTTCGGTTTCCCACGCTTATAGATGCCATCATTACAACAAACCGACTCTTCGATGCCCCGCCAGTTCCCAAGAAATTTCTCGCGTTCCCCGAAGAAGAAGAAAAAAGGCACACGGATTCAATTAACGGACCGGGCCGATTCCGAATAAATATTGGCCCAACTAAGCACTGATCAAATCCGCCGACCTCGATACCACGAAGATCGACGAACTGGGGGGGGGCTTACTGTTATATATGGGTTTAGCACCCCACCCATTTAGAAGGCCCAATACCTATTCTTCAACTCAAGATCGGCCCAATAAGAAATCCAAGGCCCAACAAGCGATAAAGGGCCAGAACGAATACGCCAGACCGAGCTCGTTACATCGGCTCGGCTCGGCTCGACCTGAACAAAACGACAACGAGCCGGCTCAGCAGCACAAACGTCCAAGGAATGTACGGCTCGGCCCATCACGTCACCAAGTACGGCCCAACCCGCACGAACTCGACAAGCGGTCAACGGCCTGTAGAAAGTACGACCGTATTTTACTATAAATAGGAGTCGTCACTGTACATCAATGTAACTTTTTGGGATTTGTGCACTTCTTACTACTTTCTCTCTCTAGAGTCAATTTCCCGAATTGTAAACCGGGCACGTCCTCTGACCTGCTCGGGAATCTAAAATACCAACTACGCTCGTCCCGAGCGTATTATTCGCAACAAAGGACCCCGAACACGATCCTTTATTCTTTCTCTCCGAGCATTACTTTGTTCTTACTTATCTCTGAATCTAGTCGGTTCTTTCTCAAGAATAACTTAGTTCCTTCGGACCGAGCACGTCGATTCTTCAGCTAGACGCGCATCCCGACCTCGTGACCATCTCGGTAATTACAAGTGGTATTAGTTTCAACTACGTGTCATCGATTGAAGTAGTATATTATAAGCGTGAAACAATTTTCTTATTTATATAGTTCTCATACAATAATCGCTTCCCGAATAACAAGCTGAGTACAATCATTTGTAAAACGACATGAATGTGCGTGTCATTACCAACTCTTATTTTATTTAAGTATAATTAAACTAATACTTACTAAATTGAGTATTAACACTTTTTTTGGAGAACATTAACTAAATGGTTGTGCGTATAACTAAATAAAATGGTTATAGTGATCAGTTTGATTGATAACTTGCATTGAAGGTTTACCGCTTTAATTGCTCATCACAAAACGGTAATTAAAAACGATATTTTCAGCTGTTTTACACTGATCTTTTATTACTGTTTTGTGGCATGATTCAATAAATTTATGTTTCCGTTACATGCATGGTTATCGGACTTGGTTTACAGTTTTTTAACAAAAATATACTGGTATTTATTCTAATGATCAACACCAAGTAAATAATAGTAGAACTAACATATGAATATGATACAAGTACAACATTAAATGAAACATGTGGAACGACGTTAAAATAGAATACTCATTCTGGCTCTCAGAGGCATGGGCCCTAGCCCAATACACTATTTAAACTGGGTTTAAAGACAAAATTAAACTATGGGTAGAATGCAAATTCATATGAACTAAAACCTCAAATATGATATGATGATATCATCAGGGCTTTCGGTATTTGGGCCATTTTGGGTTTTCATTCTTATTCTCTTTTGCTAAAATTATTTGTTTCTTAATAAACCAAAGTTTATTTATTTAGTTGTTGCCTTTTCTATTGTAGCTTGAAAGGTAAAATTTGTATTTTTTTATCCTTTTAGAGAGAGTCTTGTTTCTTAAAACATCGACTAAAAAGGTCAAAACGAAAATGTCAAAAAAATTGAAAAATATTTTGAAAGACTATAGTTGCTTTAAAACCCAACTAGATATCTGATCGGCGCTCGGGGTGTAGCCCCACTGATACTATGAATTAAGTCTGTAACTACACGGTTTTTGAATCACATTGTTTAACCACACCAAATCATTTTCTCGAGTTATAACCACAAAACGTTGATTTTTTGTTAACTTTTAACAATTTCGTTAGACAGACGTTAAATTCAATTATAAACCGTTAATTATATTGTCAAACCGAAACCAAAATTAAAACCAGGACAAATTAATAACTAAACCAGATTTGATATCTAGAACCAAATTAAAATCAAATTAACCCAGACCCAAATTACTAACCCCCAATCTCGATTTCAACTCTCTCTCTCTCTCTCAAATTAACCCATACCCAAATTACTAACCCCCAATCGAATGGCTCCTCCGTCAAGCTGAGCTTTCAATCATAGCCGCAACAGGAACCGGCACGACTCCGGCGAGTTTCTCCACCGCACCAGTCTCAACCCAAGGAAACTCCACAACTTCCTCAACCTGCACTATGTCCAAACCTTTACTAAGATCTTCGCCGTTTATACTTGGAAAACGTGTGAGAGCAGACGAGGATTCCGTAGGTGGTAAAGACGAGAGTCAGGAGACAATGGGATCTTTTGCAACACCAGCTGGGTTCTGGGCGGTTCCGGCGAGGCCAGATTTCGGACAAGTTTGGAGCTTTGCCGCTGGAGCTCCGCAAGAGATGTTCTTACAACAACATCAACAACAATCAACAGCTGCACTTTTCGTCCAGCAACAACAAGCTGCAATGGGTGAAGCTTCACCAGCTAGAGTCGGGAATTATCTTCTGGGTCATCTTAATTTGTTTGCTTCTTTATCTGTTGGAGCTCCCGGGTCGGATGGGAGAGAGGATGACCCACATTAATGGTCTCTTTTTAGTTTGGTATATATATATATATCTCTGTTTCTCCAAGAGTGATTTGAGAGTATCGTTAATGTTTTAAGTTAAGACTAGGGTTGGGGTTTAAGAATCTGGTCTTAAAGATTTGTTTTTGTGGGAGATCGATAGCTCATCGGATCCAAGATTTACTTTGTACCTTCTCATGTATGGAAATTAAGAAACCGCGGAGGTTTTTTGACCCTTTTGTCTGGTTTTTCCGGCGAAACAGAGCCGTCGTCAAAATTCCAGATATATTGATATTGTTTTTGTTTTTGTTGTGTTTACGACAATTGTGGTTAGTAAATTTGGGTCTGAGTTAATTTGATTTTAATTTGGTCCGGTTTAGTTATTAATTTGTCCTGGTTTTAATTTTAGTTTTGGTTTGACAATGTAATTAACGGTTTATAATTGAATTTAACGTCTGTCTAACGAAATCGTTAAAAGTCAACAAAAAGTCAACGTTTTGTGGTTATAACTCGAAAAAATGATTTAGTGTAGTTAAACAATATGATTCAAAAACCGTATAGTTACAAACTTAATCCATAGTATCAGTGGGGCTACACCCCGAGCGCCCGATATTTGATCACCACTGATAATTTGTTTTTTGGAACTTTGTCGGCTAAACGGACCGGCTTTTATGTGATGGCCCTTCACGTCAATATCTTACTTTAGGAGTGTACTGTCTTTCTTCTTCTGTGGTTGCTCATTGTATAATGCATCCAGTTTCGTAGTTGACCTATATTAAATTACACTAAATCATAGACTTGATCAATGAAATTTTCAATTTCTATTTTCTTAATATTAATTAGCACGACTTTTTTCGTCACTGAACTACCTGGAAACATGAGTTACAAAAAAGAAGAAGTATATATTATGAAATGTTTTTTTTTTGAAAAAGTATATTATGAAATGTTGAAAAGCCAATATTTCCAAAATCAAGGACACATCCACTAATCTGTATCCATGTATGTATGGGTTGTGAATCTATCATCCACGTGAAACACACTTTGAAGATTTCACATCGGATCAATGTGAACACTTTTTATATGACGGCTTCATAAACGTCATTTATGATATAATATATATATGTGTGTGTTGACAAAAAAAAAAAGACAAAAAAAAATATATATATATATATATATATGTATGCTTAGTAGATAGGATTTTGAACTGGACTAAGTTTACGTTAACATGCAAAATCACATAGATCATATAATTTAAGAGATGTTCTAGATTATAACAGCATGGACGCTAAGAATTAACGCTGAGATATAACATATTTTCATATATCATTAGTTGTCAAGTTATAATAAGATACGATGGTGGAAAAAAAAAAAAGATACAATGGTGGATAATAAGCATGCTCTATACAACTACATGTTTTTTGAGTTAAAAAAAAATTACATGATTTTTTTATTTGGAGTATTTTTGCCAAACCGAAACAATTTAGTTGGCTATTTCCATCTGCAGTTGTTGCTTCGGAAAATATTCGTTGGCCTGTTGCTTTTATTTCGTCAACGTCGATCTACTGTTTATGAGATTTGTTCTGGTGTATATTAATGCCAAATCTGCCTTTGAAATGAATGTTTATAGTTATGTGTTTGGCTAACTAGGCGATTCTTTAATGGTTAGACGCAGGTAATCTGGTCCGTTAGATTTTATGGCATCGTGTGGCTGTAGATGAAAGAAATAAATGGAGGGAAAGTAAAAGCGGGAGTGTACAAGCACCGTTAGATGGATGTTAATCGTGTGGTTGGGGATCGATTAAATTTGAAATTTTGGTTCATTAAACTGTAACCATGGGATGCATCTTCACTTTGTGTCAGTTGCTCGTGGATGACAACACATGTTTGCTCATTAAAGAATGGGTCACGCAGGAGAGCTGTCTTGAGTTGATGTTGTGTGTCTTGTCAATGGGAACATATTTTCAAAATATTTTACTGTGCGGTAAAGGAAGAGAAGAGTTATTATATTATATTATTAGGGTAAAACGGGATTTGGGGTTAAAAAAAGAAAAACTAAGATCTGGAAAACAGGAATTGTTGATTTCGTCCATATTTGGTTTGGCTGAACGGGAAACCGAGATTTGCACACACAGAAAGTAATTTGTCTCTGTATTCTATCGATATGTGGACAAGTACACTTTCGGTTTAATTTATTTCGTTATCATATGCGAGTATAAGGATGGACATAACTTATATTGTCGTGCTCGGTACATGTGTAGAACCTGAAGGAATTTCTAGCAGTTCTAATCAGGATTAGCAACCCTAGTCTGAATTTCGAGCCTATGATCTAAGGTTCATGTAATTGAATCTATGGGATCTCAGATTTACATGTTGATTTGCAGCGGAAGTATTAGCAGATAATCGAGATCACGAAGCGCCTCAAATGCTGCGCCTCTACTGGTATCCACACGCACACAAACTGGACCGCAGGGATGCTAGTGGCTTTCAGAGATCTAATCTCCAGAGAGGTTCTTTCTGTGTTCTGGTGGCTGTGTATTAGGTTAGGGACGAGTTTAGGTCGACCATATATCTTATATATGCCGGCTTAAACCATAACGGAATTAACCAACGATTAAACCGAATTAATCTGATTAATCCGCGAGTGCATCGATCGATGCACTCTCTGCAACGATCGATGCTGTCCCAGAACATTGATATCGAATGCATATCACATATGCATTCACTGGATCATTACATTAATGATCAACCTCGTCTTTAACGCCCAGTTTGCTTAGGTGTGTGACCCTGTAGGATCATATAACACTAGCAATGAGTTCTCAACTCATTGATCATAAGTGGCTTCTAGCAAAGCATTATGATTTCCTAGTGATATGTGATTGTCTCATCTCGACTATACGACTTTCAAGAAAAAGCAAGTACAATAGATTTCAGGACATTCCCAACAATCTCCCACTTGTACTGGAATCATCTATTCCTTTAATCCCTTTGTAGCTATATCTCAATCTAGCACAAGGCAAGAACTGTGTCATCCTTATTGAGCCATATCACGTTTATCGAATCCCGATTTGTACTGATAAAACAAACGACTGACAATCACCTCGTTTGAGCGCGGCCACGCATTTCCAGTATCAAATCTTCGATAGGCCCAGAGATATTTAACTCCTGTTATATAGGAGGTACAAATCCCATCTTGTTCCATCCATGTCTCTTTTATATTTCATGATACGCCTAATCAGTGTCTTTATGATCACCAGTTACGGCTGACGTTTGACAAAGTCAAGACGAACCAATCCATATAAGAGAGGACATGATGAACTCAGGTCTAAGGACTACTCTCTTTAGTCGTAATGAGAAACTCTTATGACACTCATATAACATCTTGTAGAGTTCTCATTAACGGGTCAAGTCCGATCATGTGTTCTCTAACACATATCTATGTGATTGACTTTAATACACTTATTAAATGACTCCATGAAACATAGTCATCAGTCACCTCACATACTAGTCTCACGTGGTTGTTAGTGTCCCATTTTAACAACCTCGACTAGGGACCATTTATAATTTATGTCATTTGTTTCTCATAGGGTTTCATGATCAAGTCACATACTTGATAACCTATAAAATGTCATAAATTACTTTGGGACAATTATTTAATAACACAATTAAATAATGCTGAAACAATTTCATTAAAATAACATAACCAAATTATGTTTTACGAACATCAAGTCATAACTAAAAACCAAATATAACTCCCACTGAAAACAAGATCATATCTTAAGAAATCTAATGCCTACAGCAGTAGTATGAAACTCATGCTTAGGCCTTGGGAGGGGCTTGGTCAGTGGATCAGCAACATTCTCATTCGTAGGGACTCTGCTGATCTTCACATCTCCTCTATTCACAATATCACGGATAAGGTGATATCTCCTTTCTATGTGTTTGGATTTCTGGTGTGATCTAGGTTCCTTTGCTTGCGCAATGGCTCCGTTGTTGTCACAATACAAAGCCACTGGCTCAGAAATGCTAGGAATCACACCAAGTTCAGTGATGAACTTCTTGATCCAAACAGCCTCCTTTGCCGCTTCAGAAGCAGCGAGGTACTCAGCTTCAGTTGTGGAATCTGCTACAGTGTCCTGCTTGGAACTCTTCCAGCTGACTGCACCGCCATTCAGGCAGAAGATGTAACCAGATTGCGATCGGAAATCATCTTTGTCTGTCTGAAAACTTGCGTCTGTGTAACCACTTACTACCAGCTCATCACTTCCTCCATACACCAAGAATTTATCTTTAGTATTTCTCAAATACTTCAGAATATTCTTGACTGCTGTCCAGTGACTTTCACCTGGATCCGATTGGTATCTACTCGTCATGCTTAAAGCACAAGCAACATCTGGAAGAGTACAGAGCATGGCATATATGATGGATCCCAACGCCGAGGCATAGGGAATCCGACTCATGCGATCTCGCTCAGAAGGTGTCTCAGGACACTGCTTCTTGCTGAGACTTATGCCATAAGACATTGGTATGAAGCCCTTTTTGGAATCTTGCATTCTGAACCTGTGTAAGACCTTATCGATATAAGTGTCTTGACACAGTCCAATCAACTTGTTTAATCTATCTCTATAGATTCTTATTCCAAGAATATACGCGGCTTCTCCCATGTCTTTCATTGAAAAACAACTTCCGAGCCAAGTCTTAACAGACTGTAACAACGGAATGTCATTTCCGAGAAGAAGTATGTCATCTACATACAACACGAGAAATGCAACTGCGCTCCCACTAGTATTCTTGTAAACACATGGTTCTTCTTCGCTTCTGATGAAATCAAACTTTTTGACTGCTTCATCAAAACGAAGATTCCAACTCCGAGATGCTTGCTTCAATCCATAAATGGATCGATGAAGCTTGCATACTTTCCTAGCTGCATTTGGATCGATGAAACCTTCGGGTTGTGTCATGTACACATCCTCTTCCAGAATTCCATTAAGGAAAGCTGTTTTCACGTCCATCTGCCAGATCTCATAGTCATAATGAGCTGCTGTTGCTAGGAGAATCCGAATGGACTTAAGCATGGCGACATGTGAATAGGTTTCTTCATAGTCAATACCATGAATTTGTTTGAAACCTTTTTCCACTAGCCTTGCTTTATATATCTGAATATTTCCATCCACATCAATTTTTCTTCTTGAAAATCCATTTACACTCAATGGGTCTTGCACCATCAGGTAAATCAACCAAAGTCCATACTTGGTTCTGTGTCATGGATCCCATTTCGGATTCAGCGGCTTTCAGCCACTTTTCGGAGCCAGGGCTCATCATCGCTTCTTCAAAATTCGCTGGCTCGTCACTGTCAATGATCAACAAATCATGACAATTGGTTACGAGAAATCCATATCTCTCGGGTTCATGACGGATCCTTTCGGATCGGCGAATTTCAGGCTCCACATGCGCCGTCTCTACAACTCTTTGTAGATCCAGTTGTTGCTCTTCCTCTACGGGTTGAGCATTTTCCTGCGGTTCTCGAACTTCTTCGAGTTGTACTTTACTCCCACTGTTTCTCTTGGAAAGAAATTCTCTCTCAAGAAAAAAGCAGTTCCGAGCAACAAACACTTTGTTCTCGGATTGGTTGTAAAAGTAGTATGCCTTGGTTTCCTTAGGATAACCAACGAAGTAGCACTTATCAGATTTGGGTTCGAGCTTATCTGTAATTAATCGCTTAACATAAGCTTCACAACCCCAAATCTTCAGGAAAGACAAACTTGGAACATTTCCAGTCCACATCTCATGTGGTGTCTTTGCAACTGATTTTGACGGAACCCTATTAAGTGTAAACGCAGACGTTTCTAGAGCGTATCCCCAAAAGGATAATGGAAGAGTTGAGAGACTCATCATTGATCGAACCATATCTAATAAAGTCCGATTCCTCCTTTCAGACACGCCATTCCATTGTGGTGTTCCAGGAGGAGTGAGTTGTGAAACAATTCCACAATCTCTCAAATGATCACTGAATTCTTGGCTTAAGTATTCTCCTCCACGATCTGATCGAAGAGCCTTAATACTTTTGCCAAGTTGATTATGTACTTCATTTTGGAATTCTTTGAACCTTTCAAAAGATTCCGACTTGTGTCTCATTAAATAGACATAACCATACCTGCTGAAATCATCAGTGAAGGTAATGAAGTATCGAAAATTTCCTCTGGCACTTGTGCTCATTGGGCCGCACACATCTGTATGTATAAGGCCCAATAGGTCACTGGCCCTTTCATTTGATTTGTTGAAAGGGGCCTTAGTCATTTTGCCTAGTAAACAAGATTCACATTTCTCACATGATTCATAATCAAATGAGCCCAGAAGCCCATCACTATGGAGCTTTTGGATCCGTTTCTCGTTTATGTGGCCCAAACGACAATGCCAAAGAAAAGTCTGATTCGTGTCATTTGATTTGAATCTCTTGGTGTTAATGTTATAGATTGGTGCAGTTTGGTTTAAAACATAAAGCCCATTCTCTAATGGGCTGCTACCATAAAATATATCATTGTAATCAAAAGAACAACATTTATTCTTAATTGAAAACTGATATCCTTCCACATCCAAAATAGGAATGGAAATAATATTTCTGCTTATAGCAGGTACATAGTAGCAATTATTAAGCTTTAAAAACAAACCAGAAGGTAAAGACAAGTTATATGTTCCTACGGCTAATGCAGCAACTCTTGCTCCATTCCCCACGCGCAGGTCCACTTGTCCCTTTTCCAACTTCCTACTGTTGCTTAGGCCCTGCATATTTGTACAAATATGAGCACCACAGCCGGTATCCAATACCCAAGAAGTAGAACCAGAAGTAGTAACATTTACTTCTATAACATAGATACCTGAAGATGAAGTCTCGAAGGTCTTCTTCTTCTTCTTCTTCTCTTCCAAGAATTTGTTGCAATTTCTCTTCCAATGCCCAAGCTCTTTACAACAATGGCACTTATCAGTCTCAGATGGGCCCGGCTTGGGCTTCGGGGCTGGCGCAGGCGTGTCCTGGTTCTCAACCTGGACTGCCTTGCCCTTTCCCTTGCCTTTGCCAAGTTTCTTAAACTTCTTACCCCCTTGTACCATAAGTACATTAGGAGTGCCCTTCTTGATATTAGGCTTAGCTGTCTTGAGCATGCCATGCAGTTCAGTCAACGTCTTCGCCAAGTTGTTCATGTTATAGTTCATAACAAACTGATCATAACTTGACGGCAGTGACTGCAGAATGATGTCAATAGCCAACTCTTGGCTAATGGGACAATCCAGTCTCCCCAGGTTATCAATTTAACCCATCATCTTAATGACATGAGGACTGACTGGACTGTCCTTTGGTAGCTTGCATTCAATGAGAGATTTAACCGTCTGGTATCTCTCAGTTCGTGCTTGCTCCTGAAACATGCTTTTCAGGCTAGTAATCATCTCCACTGGCGACTCCACGTTCTCGTATTGCTTCTGCAAGTCCGAGTTCATGGTAGCCAACATGAGACAATTCACATCGACCACATCATTAGAATGCTTATCCCAAGCACTCCTTTCTGCATGTGCAGCATTGGATCTCGGTTTTTCAGGGAGAACAGTTTCCAGGACATAGTCCCTTTTCTCCTGCTTGAGAACAGTTCTCAAGTTCCGATACCATTCGATAAAATTCGATCCATTTAACTTGTCCTTCTCAAGGACGGATCGCAGGGAGAAAGAGTTATTATGAGTGTTAGTCATAGCTGAGAACAAAGAAAGGAAAAAGGTTTAGTTATGATGTTCAAGAGATGAGAAATCTTAACTTTTAAGAAAACTCGCATTATATTCAAACAATGTTTCCTCAGATGAATATAATGATCCAAGACCCATACTTCACTAAACTTAAGTGAGCCACTGGCTATCACCCAAATTTAGCTATCTAGGTAAGCAACAACTTTACTAGTTATATCCAATATAACTCTTGGTTGTGGATCGACATCTTATGTCCAATCCACCTGATGTCTCTGAGCCCAAAACGATTTTGACGGCTCAGTCAAGTAAACCAATCCTTTCAGTCATGTAATTGTTGACGTCTTGCACTGCAAGTTCATCAACACAATTACCTCTGTCTTACTCATGAAATTGTGGACATCTTGCACTGCAAGTCTATCGCACAATTAAATGGGTCTTGACAGTTGACAAGATTGGAAAGACATCAAGTATCACTTGATATTTGATTGAGGAACGGAATCATTTAAAACGTTCAGTTTTATTATGTTTTAATTCTTATAATTAATTGATTCATCTTGCTTCGGTTCTGTGATTTCAGGTTCAATAACCTAATCATCAAGCCTGATGTCGACCGACACTACTATAGTGTCGATCGATGCAGGATAACCAAAAGCAATCCGCGATAACCGATCAATCCAATTGATCCGGTTTTGAATACCGGTCAGCATCGATCGATGCTACATTAGCATCGGTCGATGCCAACCTACTCAAACCAATCGCAATTAAACCATTCACAGTGTGTGACCATCTTTAACCAAGCTCGATAACCGGTCCAATCCAATTGAACCGATTCATCAATCTCGCGAGGTTTGTGTCGACCGACACAACATTTGTGTCGATCGACACTAGGCGAAAACTGAGTTTTATTCGGGTTTTCGCCCTGTGTCGATCGTGTTGGATCCCGATGGATCTAGGGTTTGTTATATTGAAATTTAGAACCAACCTCGTTCTTACCTTTTGGCAGCGGAAGAGATGGTGAACGAGATCAGTGGAGCAACGCAACGCCTTGCCTCTACCAGATACACACGCACGCTCGCTGGAAACGGGATGCTAGTGCCGGATCAATGGGGATCGAAAGGTTCTGGTGTGTCTAGTGTTTCTGTCAAGAAAACTGGACGGGACACTTGTTTAGGTCGAACTAAACACGTTTTTATTCGACCTAAACGTGCTTAACGGGCCAGACTCAATTAAGCCATAACCCGAAAAGCCTGTTCGGAAAATCCGAACTGTGTCGACCGACACACAAGCTGTGTCGATCGACACAACACCTTTATATCGATTCTTATGTGTATTTCAATACACATAACATGATCATTGCCACAATGATCATTCCCATGTCGTAGCTTCCAGTTCGCTTAGGTGTGTGACCCTATAGGATCATATAATACTGGTAGTAAGTCCATGACTTACAGATTGCAAGAGGCTTCTAGCAAAGCATTGCAAACGCCCAGTATTATACGAATGTCAGATCTCGACACACAACTATCACAGGAGTGAGTACAGGTGTGATTTCAGGACACTATCCCAACAATCTCCCACTTGTACTGGAATCATCAAATTCCTATAGTCCTTTTGTCTCTATATCTCGATTTGGCATAAGGCAAGATTTGTGTCATCCTTATTAAGCCAACATCGTGTTTATCGAACTCCTGATCTCATACTGAACATTACAAACAACTGAACTACAGTTCGTTTGAGTGCGGCCAAACATTCTCTCAGTATTCAATCTTCGATAGGCCCTGAGATATTTATCTCCCGTTTTTCAGGAGGGACAAATTCCATCTTGTTCCATCCCTGTTTCAACGCACACTTCATGATAAACTTGAACAGTGTCGTTATAGCCGCCAGTTACGGATCGACGTTTGACAAAGTCAAAATGTACCAATTCATATGCAAGAAAGCATGATGAACTCAGGTCTTAGGACTATACTCTATAGTCGTAATGAGAACCTCTTATGACACAGATATTACTATCTTGTAGACTTCTCATTAGCGGGTCATGTCCGATCATATGTCCACTGACATATATCTATGTGACTGACTGCGATAATCATATCATTGGCTCCATGAAACTTAGCCAACAGTCACCTCACAATCTAGTCTCTAACGGTTGTCAGTGTCCCGATTCTACAACCTTGACTAGGGACAAAATAATTTATTAACTTATAGGGTTTCATGATCAAGTTTTCAACTTGATGACCTATAATATGTCATAAACTTATTTTGGGACCATTATTTAGATCACAATAAATAATGCTGAAATCAAATTTCATTAAACACTTCTAAAAGAATGTTTACAATAGCGTCTTATTATAACTAAAACAAAAACCAAAACTCCCACTAGAATCAAGATTACATCTTAAGATCTCTAATGCCTACAGCAGTCGTATGACTCTCATGCTTAGACCTTGGGAGTGACTTGGTTAGAGGATCATCGACATTCTCGTTTGTCGGAACTCGGCTGATCTTCACATCACCTCTATTGACAATATCACGAATCAGATGATATTTCCTCTCAACGTGTTTGGACTTCTGGTGTGACCTGGGTTCTTTCGCCTGAGCAATGGCTCCATTGTTATCGCAGAACAAAGCCACTGGCTCCAAGATACTAGGAACCACACCAAGTTCAGTCATGAACTTCTTGATCCAAACAGCTTCCTTTGCCGCTTCTGAAGCAGCAACATATTCATCTTCCGTTGTGGAGTCAGCAACGGTATTCTGCTTAGAGCTCTTCCAGCTCACCGCACCGCCATTTAGACAGAAGACATATCCAGACTGTGATCGGAAATCGTCTCTGTCCGTCTGAAAACTCGCATCGGTGAATCCATTCACCACAAGTTCATCACTATCTCCATACACAAGGAACTTGTCCTTAGTATGTCTCAAATACTTGAGAATATTCTTGACAGCTGTCCAGTGAGCTTCACCTGGATCATATTGGTATCTACTCGTCATGCTTAACGCGTAAGCTACATCTGGACGAGTGCAGAGCATGGCATACATAATAGATCCTATTGCAGAGGCATAAGGAATCCTATTCATGCGTTCTCGCTCAGCAGGTGTCGCTGGACACTGCTTCTTGCAGAGACTCTTGCCATGAGACATTGGTATGAAGCCCTTCTTGGAATCGTGCATCCTGAATCTGTGCAACACCTTATCTATATAAGTGTCTTGACACAATCCAATCAGCTTGTTAGTTCTATCTCTGTAGATTCTGATTCCAAGAATGTATGCGGCTTCTCCCATGTCTTTCATGGAAAAACAACTTCCTAACCAAGTCTTAATAGACTGAAGCAACGGAACGTCATTACCGAGGAGGAGTATGTCATCGATATACAGTACAAGAAATGCAATTTTTCTCCCACTTGTCTTCTTGTATACACATGATTCTTCTTCGTTCTTGATGAAACCGAATTGTTTTACTGCTTCATCAAAACGAAGATTCCAACTCCGTGATGCTTGCTTCAACCCATAAATGGATTTATGAAGCTTGCATACCTTCCCAGCGTTTTTAGGATCGACAAAAACTTCAGGCTGTGTCATGTACACGTCCTCTTCCAGAATACCATTCAGGAATGCGGTTTTGACATCCATCTGCCAAATCTCATAATCATAATGAGCAGCAATCGCTAGAAGAATCCGAATAGATTTAAGCATAGCTACTGGGGAATAGGTTTCATCATAGTCAATACCATGAATTTGTTTGAAACCTTTAGCCACCAATCTCGCTTTGTAAATCTGTACATTGCCATCCACGTCAATCTTCTTCTTGAAGATCCATTTACACTCAATGGCTTTTACACCACTAGGTAAATCGACCAAGGACCATACTTGGTTTTCTGACATGGATGTCATTTCGGATTTAGAGGCTCCAAGCCACTTTTCGGAGTCCGGGCCCATCATTGCTTCCGCAAAGGTCGCTGGTTCGTCACCTTCAATGACCATCAGATCATTTGAATTGGTTACGAGAAATCCATAGTATCTCTCGGGTTCGTGATGGATCCTTCCGGATCTGCGAACTTCAGGCTCCACAGGCGCCGGTTCCACAGAACTTTGTGGATCCAACTGCTGCTCTTCCTCAATAGGTTGGGCAGTCTCATGTGCATCTTGAATTTCTTCGAGATGTACTTTACTCCCACTGTTTTTCTTAGAGAGAAACTCCCTCTCAAGAAAAGAACAGTCCCGAGCAACAAATACTTTGTTCTCAGATTGGTTGTAAAAGTAGTATGCCTTGGTTTCCCTAGGATAACCAACGAAATAGGATTTATCTGATTTGGGTGCAAGCTTGTCGGAGATTAAACGTTTGACATAAGCCTCGCAACCCCAAATCCTTAGGAAAGACAGACTAGGAACGTTCCCAGTCCACAGTTCATGTGGTGTCTTTTCTACTGATTTAGATGGCACTCTATTCAGTGTAAACGCAGACGTTTCTAGAGCATATCCCCAAAAGGATAGTGGAAGATTAGAATGACTCATCATAGACCGAACCATATCCAATAAAGTTTGATTTCTCCTCTCCGACACTCCATTCCATTGGGGTGTACCAGGAGGAGTGAGTTGTGAAACGATTCCACACTCGCTCAGATAGTCGCTGAATTCTTGGCTCAAGTATTCTCCTCCGCGATCCGATCGCAGAATCTTGATACTCTTGCCAAGTTGATTCTGTACTTCATTCTTGAATTCCTTGAATCTATCAAAGGATTCTGACATGTGTCTCATCAAATAGACATAGCCATACCTACTGAAATCATCAGTAAAGGTAATGAAGTACTTAAAGTTTCCTCTGGCAGCAGTACTCATTGGCCCACATACATCAGTATGAACAAGGCCCAATAAATCATTGGCCCTTTCATTTGGTTTGTTGAAAGGGGCTCTAGCCATTTTGCCCACCAAACAAGACTCACATTTCTCACATGATTCAAAATCAAATGAGCCCAGAAGCCCATTTCGATGGAGCCTCTGGATGCGTTTCTCATTGATATGGCCCAAACGACAATGCCATAAGAAAGTCGGGTTTTCGTCATTGGACTTAAACCTCTTTGTATTTATGTTAAAGACAGGCATTTCTTGGTTTAACAGATATAACCCATTATCTAATGGGGCGCTACCATAATAATTACCATCACGATTAAAAGAACAAACTTTGTTCTTAACAGCAAAATCAAAACCTTCCAAATCCAAAACGGAAACTGAAATTATGTTTCTGCTAATCGCAGGTACATAGTAGCAATTATTCAAAATTAAAACCATGCCCGAAGGTAAAGACAACTCGTAGGTGCCTACGGCCAGTGAAACAACCTTAGCTCCATTCCCGACTCGTAGCTCTACTTGTCCTTTCTTCAGCGTCCTACTGTTTCTTAGTGCCTGCACATCAGTACAAATATGAGCACCGCAGCCGGTATCCAATACCCACGAAGTAGAACGAGAAGATATAATACCAAGTTCGATAACATAAATACCTGAATCAGACGCGTCATACGTCTTCTTCAACTTCTTGTAATCTTCCATGAACTTCTTGCAGTCTTTCTTCCAATGCCCCAACTGCTTGCAGTAGTTGCACTTATCCTCAGGAGAAGGCCCGGATTTGGGTTTTGGCTTGGGCTTGTCCTGACTTTCAGCCTGGACAACCTGGGCCTTACCCTTACCCTTCTTAGGTTTCTTAAACCTCTTATTCCCTTGTACCATCAGGACACTGGGAGTAGCCTTCTTGAGATTTGGTTCTGCTGTCTTCAGCATACCGTGCAACTCAGTCAATGTCTTAGTCATGTTTTGCATGTTGTAGTTCATAATGAACTGATCAAAACACGACGGCAATGACTGCAGAATCATGTCAGTGGCCAGCTCCTGGCTAATGGCACAGTCCAGTTTCCCCAGGTTATCAATGTAACCCATCATTTTAAGGACATGAGGACTTACTGGACTGTCCTTAGCCAGCTTGCAATCCATGAGAGATTTAACCGTCTGGTATCTCTCTGTGCGAGCTTGCTCCTGAAACAAAGCTTTCAGGCTGTTAATCATCTCAATGGGTGACAACACGTTCTCATATTGCTTCTGCAGCTCAGAGTTCATAGTCACCAGCATTAGACAATTAACATCTTTGACATCCGCTGAATGCTTATCCCAAGCATTCTTTTCTGTCTGCGGAGCATTGGAACGTGGCCTCTCGGTGAGAACTCTTTCAAGGACATATTCCTTGTTCTCTTGCCTGAGAACTATTCTCAGGTTCCGATACCATTCCAAGAAATTAGATCCATTTAACTTGTCCTTCTCAAGGACGGATCTTAGTGAGAAAGTGTTGATGTGATTTGAGACAGACATAGCTGTAATTCAAATAAAAGGTAGATTTTAGTTATAAAGCACAAGGAATGAGAATTCTTATCTAATAATAAAACTCGCATTGTATTCAAACTATGTTTCCTCATATGAATACAATGATCCAAGATCCTCAGATTACTAAAATTTGAGTGGGCGACTCGCCGTTACTCAAGCTTTAGTTATCTAGGTAAGCAAATCATTGCTAATTGTACTCAGTACAACTCTTGGTCGTGAATAAGACAAACTATGTCCAATCCACTCTGATGTCTCTGGGCCCAGAACTTCTGACAGCCCAGTCAAGTATAACCAATCTTTTATCTGTCTTGTGATCACTGACAGTTGCACTGCAAGTCTGTCACTGACCACCTGCCTTACTCATTTTGCTGTGGATACAAGGACTCCAAGGATACCCAACAACATCAGGAGTTTTTGACAGTAGACAAGATCGGGCAAGACATCAAGATCACTTGATATTTAGTTGAGGAAAAGAACTAATCTTATCTTGATTTATATTCACTATATATATCAAAAATAATAACTTTTAATTAAAACATTTAGTTTTATTAAGTTTAGATTCATCTAATACTTTTAGGATTAGATTATTCTGGTTTATGCAAATTTGTGGTCAAACCAGCATATCTGCGGACGTTGTGTCGATCGACGCCAACTATTAGTATCGATCGATGCAACTATATTTAAACCGTTCTTCGATAACCGGTCAAACCGGATCGAATTTACTTAACCGATTCAATTCAATTGAACCAGTTCGGTTTAATGGTCCATGTCGATCGTCACATACTGTGTGTCGATCGATATGATCAAACCAGAATCAATTTGGTTAATAAAATTAACCGAGCTAGATAACCGGTCCAATCCAATTGAACCGATCTATCTGATCGCATTGCCTGAGTCGACCGACACACCCAGTGTATCGATCGACGCAACACGATTACGGGTACTCGATCTCAGATCGAAACCCTAGAATTATTTACGGATTTTCGCTTTGTATCGACCGACACACGCTTTGTGTCGATCGATACTGTGCGATAAACCCTAAATTTTATTCGCGAGTTTTCGCTCTGTGTCGACCGACACACGCTTTGTGTCGATCGACACCCTACGACAAACCCTAAAATTTTACATTTTGCGCCGCGGCGTGTCGACCGACACACGCTTTGTGTCGATCGACACAGTGCGATTTCAACAGTTCATCGTTTTTCAACAGAGACAAAATCCGAGATTTATTCTATGAAAACACGATTCAGCAAGCAATATACAAATCAACAACATCAAGTTTCGATTTTATATTACCAGTTTCAATAGCTAAACCCTAAGCATGCTCTGATACCACTGTTGGATCCCGATGGATCTAGGGTTTGTTATATTGAAATTTAGAACCAACCTCGTTCTTACCTTTTGGCAGCGGAAGAGATGGTGAACGAGATCAGTGGAGCAACGCAACGCTTTGCCTCTACCAGATACACACGCACGCTCGCTGGAAACGGGATGCTAGTGCCGGATCAATGGGGATCGAAAGGTTCTGGTGTGTCTAGTGTTTCTGTCAAGAAAACTGGACGGGACACTTGTTTAGGTCAAACTAAACACGTTTTTATTCGACCTAAACGTGCTTAACGGGCCAGACTCAATTAAGCCATAACCCGAAAAGCCTGTTCGGAAAATCCGAACTGTGTCGACCGACACACAAGCTGTGTCGATCGACACAACACCTTTATATCGATTCTTATGTGTATTTCAATACACATAACATGATCATTGCCACAATGATCATTCCCATGTCGTAGCTTCCAGTTCGCTTAGGTGTGTGACCCTATAGGATCATATAATACTGGTAGTAAGTCCATGACTTACAGATTGCAAGAGGCTTCTAGCAAAGCATTGCAAACGCCCAGTATTATACGAATGTCAGATCTCGACACACAACTATCACAGGAGTGAGTACAGGTGTGATTTCAGGACACTATCCCAACAGATCGATGCCGGATTGGCAACGATCGACACCATGCGAAAAACCCTACATTTTATTCGGGCTTTCGCCCTGCATCGATCGATGCCGGATTGGCATCGATCGACACCATGCGAGAGAACCCTTAAACGTTTTCGAAACAGAACCCTAAACTAGGTTTTCAGGAAAACGAATTTTAGCAAGTTTGTATCAACCATACACAGATTCAGATTCAACCAATCTAATCAACATGCTACAGATTCAATGGAACCCTAAAGCTCTGATACCACTGAAGGAATTTCTAGCAGTTCTAATCAGGATTAGCAACCCTAGTCTGAATTCCGAGCCTAGGATCTAAGGTTTATGTAATTGAATCTATGGGATCTCAGATTTACCTGTTGATTTGCAGCGGAAGTATTAGCAGATAATCGAGATCACGAAGCGCCTCAAATGCTGCGCCTCTACTGGTATCCACACGCACACAAACTGGACCGCAGGGATGCTAGTGCCTTACAGAGATCTAATCTCCAGAGAGGTTTCTTTCTGTGTTCTGGTGGCTGTGTATTAGGTTAGGGACGAGTTTAGGTCGACCATATATCTTATATATGTCGGCTTAAACCACAACGGAATTAACCAACGATTAAACCGAATTAATCTGATTAATCCGCGAGTGCATCGATCGATGCACTCTCTGCAACGATCGATGCTGTCCCAGAACATTGATATCGAATGCATATCACATATGCATTCACTGGATCATTACATTAATGATCAACCTCGTCTTTAACGCCCAGTTTGCTTAGGTGTGTGACCCTGTAGGATCATATAACACTAGCAATGAGTTCTCAACTCATTGATCATAAGTGGCTTCTAGCAAAGCATTATGATTTCCTAGTGATATGTGATTGTCTCATCTCGACTATACGACTTTCAAGAAAAAGCAAGTACAATAGATTTCAGGACATTCCCAACAGAACCTTCGTCCTGTGTCGATATCTGACCGGCTAGTGTCAATGACAACTAATCGACCATAGAAGCAAACTCTTGGAATTCCCTCTTCAACAGTGAAATCGTGATCCAAACGGTACCTCAGGCTGTCGTTGGAAACTGACAAGGAAGGTTGGTTGTAGCTGTAACGTCCGATAGCTCTTTGCTGAAATGAAGCAACAAAAACGAAATGAAATATGAGGATTAAGCCTTGATGATAGAGGAATGAGACCGATTTGGGGAGAGAAGATCGAATCTTCTAACCTTAGAAAGGGCAACTTCAAACGGCGGCTGCGAGTCTAGGTTAAGAATATCGTTGTTGTGGGCTCTATGTCTCTCTCTATATAGTCATTTTTTAATATTTTTATAATTAGAAGCTGGACTGGGTATAAAGCTTTACTTACACTTCAGTAAGTGTCTGATCTCAGTGGACATGAATCCGTGGACAATGTGATGTGTTAATGTGTGTGTTTTGAAGTTAGGTAATTATTGGAACTGGAGTACATAATATGAGTAATGTGAAATTAGAGTAGGATATCGTGAAATAGTATTTTCGGGCAGAATAATAGAAAGTGATTACCCACATACATAGTTTGCGTTATCCACTATTTTACACCAAAACACAAAAAGGAGACAACATATTTTCGATTTAGTCTTAAGGAGGTTGAGGATAAGTAGGGCAGACCATAGTCTGGTAGATGTCCATGGCGTACTTCCTCCTAAACGCGTCCACCATAGCATCGTCCATTGTGGACATTCCATCGTCTGGGTTAGTATGGGCGTGAATCTCCATGAACTTAATAGAAACTGGGCCACAATCCCCACATCGCTCATTCTGGTACAGACCAGGTAGCCTCTTCTAGGTAAATGAGTTAGTGCCGTGAGATTGGGTTAGAGAAGATGAGCATAATCGACGTATAATGTAGGGGAGCATTTCCACATGTTTGTCAGCATTCAACGTTGGCAGTGGGTCGAGGACCTCAACATGCCAAAGTTTGAGGTTGATGGCTAGGCCTACCCAATGTTCGGAATCCCAGATCATTGGGGCGTAAATTGTCTCGACATCGTCAAGCCACTTCTTCCCTGGAGTGGTGATGAAGTTGGTGATCCTCTGATCCCACCCACATTTCTGCTTGTCCTTTGCTTTGCTGAATCTTTGGAATTTGGACTGCAAGTCGTTTGTAAACCATGGGGAAGCAAAAGCCAGGTTCTGTTCCTTGGGCATGATCCTGTCTTTGTCCTCTAAGTAGGACATTAACACCTCTATGTGCTGGTGGAAAGGTTAGGAGAGTTAAGAGTTAGGGTATGCGTGTGGATTGCATATAGTATAACTGATTAGTTGACAAAGATTACCGTGGTGGTGATCCATTTTTGTGGCGTGTATAGATCGATGAAGAACTGGTTGTCTATATCCCACTTGTCGAGTGTGTGTGTCCTGTTGGATAGAGAGATAAAATATTAAACCGTACACGTGTACATATTGGTGTGGACATGCATAATGTAAACTTACACATTCTTATGCTTCTAAGATAAATGTGAAAGCTTCCATGGCTTCCTTTTCCATCCACGGAAAAACGGACGTTGGTTTGGGTAGACTCATAAGTATAGTGTGCAGATTTGTTTCAAGGTCTGTAGGGCAATGTTTGGGTGTGGCTTTTACTGGAGAACCGTCACTATGTTCAATAGGAACCAGGCTGTTGCGTAGAGTACGTGAATCAACAGATGGATCGTCTTGAGGATGTCCACCGTCAACCTGTCCATATACGAGAAAGGTTGTCTCTAATGTTGTTGTATTCCTTTATATAAATAATTGTGAGTTTTGAATAACTAACCATAAATGAGTTGGCTTGTTGACTAAAGGACGGTCCAGTAGATTTATTTAAGACATGTGGATGGGTAGGTGGTAGGTTTGCTTCTCTAAAGATTTGAGCTGTAACTTTATCCTATTCATAATGAAGCAGGGGGTTAAGGATGCGTGGTAAATATAATCCAGAAAATTAAGGCATTAAGTAGGTAGTGTTTTGACATACCAAGTGGTTTTCTGCTGATGATGAGGATCTAGAATCACAGTTAAGATGTTCCACTTCTTGGTGTACCTGGTCCATATCCTGTTTGTCATGGCCATGTAGCTGAGGCTTGTTGGTGGATTGTTTGCTAATAGACTGTTTTAAACGTAGGCTAGTTATGTCGATATCATTTTTGATGGTTTTGATATCCTTTTCGAAATATGTAATGAGAATTTGGGGAGTACCTTTTGGTTTAGATTCTTGGGTGATATTTTAGTAATATTTGAGGCATGGTCAAACGGTTTGGTCGTTGCAGCATCCTTTGGTTCGTCGCCATAACTCTATAGTTGCAGCAGAACATTGCACATTAGTTGAATGAACGATAAGATTAGAAAATTAGTGCCAACGATCTCAACTAAAAAAATTGTTCCAATTGTAATGAGATTATGTCCACGTGCATGTTGTCCATGAAAGATGGTACATAGAAAAACTGAAACGGAGTTTGTTTGTAAGACAGGTGACTAGTTTGTTACAACATTTAGGTGGCATGGCTCCTCTGATTTGGTGGACGCTTTCTCATCAATGTACATGTGATTCCCATCCTGTAGATATCTAGACGGGTCAGTTAAGAGCCAATTTTGTTTCTAAATTATATATGATAGCGTGTTACTAACCTCTTCGTCAGCTCTGTCATCAGGTCTCGGCTGTGCTTGTGGGGGATAAGTGAAGAGGGGTTCGAAGCCGTCGCCGTCCTTAGGAAACGTTAAGAAATTGCATATAAAAAAGAAATGGTCAGTGTATGCAGTTAAATTAATGAATCAATATTGAGAGTTAGGTGGAGGGTTCGGGTCTTACATGTTTGGATGAAGAGGGTTTGTGTTTCTTTTTTGAGGAAGCTTTCTTAGATTTTTTGACAGACTGAGAAGTGGAAAATATTGAACAGTTAGAAGATGTCATTACGTTGATGTACGATTGCATAAAGGATGGACGATGAGATTACCTTGCCGGATTGACCTTGGCCTAATTTGGACTGTGTGTCCTCAGAAATGTCCACATGATCCTGTCCAAGCACCGTTGGGTCGAGTCTCTGTTGAATAAAATAGGTATACATTAGAAAGCTTTAAGGAATGATGATGGAAAATGTTGTTGGAATTGTACATCATTGGGGGAAGTTTCGGAAACGGGGAAATGTGGAGCATGTGTGCTTGATCGTGATGAGCTTCCCTGGGAAACCAAGTAATGGTTGGTGAGCACATTTCAAACAGCCGTATGTAAGATCATGTCCACTAGATAGCGTACATGTAGCAACGTTTTGAGATAAAGACATAATGTGTCGTACAGAAATGACTAACCTTTTATGGGGGGAAGGAGTTGGTTCAGTAAGCCGGATGATGGGAACTTGGGTCTGATTGGATTTCGAATCTGTGGACTTTGCTGGGTGGATAGGCGACTGTGGAGTCTTGTTGCTGACGCGGCGTTTGGACATGGATCTGTGAATCTGTGATGAGAACCTTCCTGCATGGACAAGTTTTTTAAACATGCGTTTCTTCTCCAGGTATGAAATCGGTCTGACATAGCTTCGAGTTTTGCTTGGAGGGTATTGATGAGGTGAGTACAAATTGTTCTGTGACTTTGGTTTGATTGCCTCTTTCTTTTTTTTGGTGGCTGAGGAACCTTGGTCGCCAGGTAAGTTGGACTCAGGCCCTCTTGGTCTCAGGTTACTTCTGGTAACAACGTGTTTTTTGGGCTTGGGGGGATTTGTCTGAGCAGGTCTAAAAACGTATAGGGGCAGAGAAGCATCACCGCCTGGCCACTTGCCTTTTGTGAAGACATGGCCTTGGTCAATGAGGGGGTCCATGTAGTTAACCTGTTTCGTGTAAAATTTTGCGTGGATATTGTTGATTAGACGGTTAATGTGTACAAAGAAGAAATACATGTGAGGTTTTTATCGGTTTTACCTTATCGTATCTGTGTTCATTTGGCCACTCTCCCCATGTCCCATCTGGGGGATTATTCAGCTGAAGGCGCGGTGTGACTGATAGCTGGAATCCATATAGGAAATCATGATATGTACATATTGTAGGATTATATGTGTGTTCATGGTTCAATTAACAGATTGCAACCTAGCACATATAACTCAGATCTAGGTTTTTTGCAGAACGAATCACAAAACCAAACCTGATCATTACCTTTCAGATTGCAGCGGATTGATGGATGGTAATGATGAGATCATCTAGAACAGATCAGATGCCTGTTCCTCCTTCAGTATCCACACTCTTACAAGCCGGGATGGTTGCTAGACCAAAGCAATGGATTGATCAGAGAGAGAAGAGAGACGGCTCAGGTTTTAGGTCGCAGACTGTTAGAGTCGAAATTATAAGACGACTCATATAAATATCGACTCTGTCATAAACCTAAACCGATGTCTCGGTTTCGCAACTGTGTCGACCGACACATACACTTGTGTCGATCGACACAAGTCATTTGTCTCGATATGGGCCCAAGTGATTAAACTAACGGCCCAACTCTCTGCACAAATACAGTAAATGCCTTGCATCTTACCGTATTCATTCCATGTTAACTTTCCCGTTAGCTATGGTGTGTGACCCTTTGGGATCATACAATACTGGTAATAAGTCCTAAACTTATAGATCAAGAGCGGACTCTAGCAAGTCATCATGATCACCCAGTATTTATGACTTATGTCTGATCTCGACATTTATCATACTTTCTAGAGATAGTACGGTAGATTTCAGGACATTCCCAACAATCTCCCACTTGTACTGGAATCCTACAAAGGACATTCCCAACAATCTTCCGATTGTACTGGAATCCTACATTCCCTAGTCCTTTTGTCTTAATATCTCGATCTGGCATAAGGCAAGATGCGTGTCATCCTTATATAGCCAGACCATGTTTATCGGACCAGATTTGATACTGACAATGCAAACGACTTGGGCAAGTCCGTTTGGGAATGGCCATTCTCTTACCAGCTATCAAATCTCCGATTGGCCTAGAGATATTACCTCCGTTAAACGGCAGGGACAAATCCCATCTTGTTCCATCACTATGAACTACATACTTCATAATACACCCAACCAAGGTCCTTATAGCTCCCAGTTACGAAACAGCGTTAGACAATGATCAAAGCGCATTACTCCATGTGCAGCCACATGCATGCGAACTCAGGTCTAAGGACTATACTCTATAGTCGTATATGAGAACCTCTCATGACACAGATATTAATATCTTGTAGAGTTCTCATCAGCGGGCCATGTCCGGTCATATGCTCCCCTACATATACCTATGTGTCGACTTTGATGCCGCGCATCTATGACCCCTCGAAACTTGGTCATAAGTCTCAACACAATCTAGTCTCAAGTGGTTGTTGGTGTTCCAATTTCAACAACCTTCGACTATGGACACTATGATTTATGTCATTTCGTTAAATATGGGGTTTCAGGATCAAGTCTACTCATGTACTTCGATGGCCCATATATAATGACATGAATCATTTTGGAACGATTATTTATATCACAGTTAAAATAATCCAGAAATCATTAGATTTCATAAACATAAAATATTATGTTTACATGAACCTTTCAAAACAACTAAGTAAAGCCCTTTACAAACTCCCACTGAAATTAAGACTACATCTTAATTTTACTCATCCTACAGCTACAGTCCGCGACTCGTGCTTAGGCATAAGGAGTGGCTTCGTTAATAGATTAGCAATGTTCTCATTCGATGAAACTTGCTTATCTACTTAACACCTCTGTCATTTATCTCAAGGAATAGGTTATACCTATCCTCAAGGTGTTTGGACCTCTGATGTGCAGCTAGCCTCATCTATGCTGTGAATCACATCAAGTTCAGTGATGAACTCTTCTATCCAAACAACCTCTTTCGCCGCTTCTCAAGCTGCGAAATGTTCAGCTTAAGTCATGGAGTCAGCAACAGTGCCTTGCACCGCCAGTTAGACACAAGATATAGCCGGACTGTGACCAGGAATTATCTTTGTCTATTGGAAACTTGCCTTTCAGACTCTATCGACTTGTAGCACCTCACTTTCTCCGTAAATCAAGAACTTATCCTAAGTATTCCTCAAATACTTCAGAATATTCTTTACGGCAATCCAGTGATTCTTTGCTGGATTTGACTGGTCTTTACTTGTCTTGCTTAGCATTAAAGCAACATCAAAACAAGTATGTATCATGGCATACATGATAGATCCAATTGCCGTCGCATATGGAATCCTATCCATGCATTCAAGCTCAGCAGATATCGCAGGACACTGTATCTTGCTTAATGAATTGCCATGTGACATTGGCATAAAACCCTTCTTGGATTGCTGATTACGTGTAGGACTTTGTCAATTTAAGAATCCTGACTTTGTCCTACCAGCTCTTTTGGATCTCTATCTTTAGATCCAAAATCCAAGAACTACGTGGCTTTACCCATGTCAACCATAAAACCAACTCCCAAACCAGTCCTTTACCGACTGCAGCATTGGGACGTTATATTCGAGAATCAGTATGTCATCGACATACACTATGAGAAATGCAATATTGCTCCCACTTATCTTTTAGTAAACGCATAGTTCCACTTCGTTCCTGTTCAAGTCAAAACCTTGACTACTTTAACAGAACGAAGATTCCAACTCCGATATGTTTGCTTCCATCCATGAATGGATCGATGAAGCTAACTTACACACAGTGTAATTTTTCGGAGTCCGGGCTTACTTTCGCTTCTTTGAATTTCGCAGGTTCGTCGCTTTCAATGATCATCAGATCATGCGAACTTTCAATGATCATCAGGTTCAACTAATGACGAGAAATCACTCTCGGATTAGTGACTGATTCATTTTTATCTGCGAACTTCAGGCTCTACAGGTGTAGATTCTACAGAAATCTGTAAATCCATCCGTTGCTCTCCCTCAACAGGTTGAGCAGTCTCCTGTATTTCTCGAATTTCTTCGAGTTATACTTTTACTCCCACTGTTCTTCTTGGAAAGTAACTTCCCTTCTTAGAAAACAGAATGGACGTAAAAGTAACAAGCCTTGGTTTCCCTAGGACAACCAGCGAAGTAGCACAACTACAAATACTCAGTAAAGACGAATTTGGATCGATTCCAATCCACATTTACGTGGTGTCTTTCAACTGATATTGGTGGAACTATTTCAGCGTAAACTTAGATATTTCTTGAGCGCTATTTTAGAGAATATCATGGAAGATTCGTGTGACTCATCTTTAATCATTTCTTATAAGATCTGATTCATTCTCACAGAAACACCTCTAGGTTTTCAGGAGAAATGAGCTGTGAAACGACTTCACACTCATTCAGATGATCACACAATCAATGACTTAAGTATTCTCACTCGTGATCTAATCCAGAGTCTTAATACTTCTGTCATTCAGATTCTATACTTCATTCTGGAACTCTTTCGACCATGTCAAAGAATTCCGACTTGTGTCTCATCAAATGAACACAGTCACACTCACTGAAGTAATCAGTAGAGACAATGAAGTACATGAAATTTTCTCTGGCATTACTGCTCATCGGACCACATACATGAGTATGTTCAATCTCCAATAAGCCTTTGGGCCTTTCTCTAGCTCGGCTAAGATGGGCCCTTTGTCTTTTGGTCCAGTAAGCAGAATTCAAGTCTCATAAGATATCCATTCAAATGAGCCCAAAAGTCCATAACTATGGGGTTTCTGAATCCGACTTACTCTTTGACCAAAACATTTATGCCAAGAAAAATCAGGTTTAATTCATCAGATTTAAACCAATTCGGTATTTATGTTACATTTAGGCACTCTTTGGTTTAATATATAAAACCCATTCCTTGAATAGGGTGCTACAATTATCATTTCATTAAGATCAAAAGAACAAAACTTGTCTTTTATCAAAACGAAAAACATTCAAATTCTTACAAGAAAATGAAAGACAACTCTGCTTAAAGCAGGTACATTGTAGCAATTACTTAATAAAACCAAGCCTCAAAGGCATCTACAAGTGAAAACCCTACGGCTGAGGCAGCATCCCAAGCTCCTTCCAGACACGCAGTTTCACTTGCCCTTCATTCAACGTTCTACTGTTGCTCAGGCTCTGCATATTATAACAAATATCAGTGCCACAACCAGTATCCAATACCTTTAAGGTATAACTTGAAGTAATAACATGAATACCTGAGGAAGTAGTCTCATACATCGACTTCAACTCCTCATAATCTTCCATGAATTTAATGCAATCTCTTTTCCAATGCCCAGTCTCATTACAGTAGCAACACTTACCAACGTAAGAGGTATCTGACTCGGGCTCAGAAGACACACGCTTGCCATGATTCAAAATCTGGACAACTTTGTCTTCACCCTTGTCAGCATTAGGTTTAGTAAACCTACCCTTCTCATTCATGAGATTGTACAGGGTACTCTTCACGTTTGGCTCAACTGTCTTGAGCATATCATGCAGTTCAGTCAACGTCTTCGTTAAGCCTTTCTTGATATAGTCCCTTACGAACTTATCATAGCTTGACGGCAGTGACTGCAGAATGATATCAGTTGCCAATTCTTGGCTAACTGGATAATCCAGTTTCCTCAGGTTATCAATGTAACCCATCATTTTACTGATATGAGGACTTACTGGATGATCCATCGGTAGCTTGCAGCTAGTGAGAGATTTAACCAACTGGTATCTCTCCACTCTTACCTGCTCCTGAAATTTCAATTTCAGGCTGCTGATCATCTCTATTGGCGACTCCATGTTCTCATATTGCTTCCGCAAATCTGATTCCATGGTAGCCAATATCAGACCACGCACATCTACCGCATCATTATAATGCTTATTCCAAGCATTATATACTGCATGAATGGCTTTGGATCCGATCCTCTCGGGGAGAGCTTTCTCAAGGACATAGTCCTTTCTCTCATGCCTGAGGACTAGCCTCAGGTTCCGTGACCAAGTCAAGAAATTTGATCCGTTCAGTTTGTCCATCTCAAGGACAGACCGGATCGAGAAAGTGTTTTGATTGTTTGTGCTTGTCATAGCTGAAATTTAGAGATAAATAGAGTTTTAGTTATTAAGTTCATAAAAGAGTAATCTTAACAACTTATAAGAAAACTCGCATTGCATTCAAAATTTCTTTGTTTAACCTCATAAGAATGCAATGATTCCGAGACCCATGTTCAGCTAAATCCAAAGTGGGCCACTGGCCGTCACCCGGAATTAGCTTTACTTGGTAAGCATACACACAGCTAGTTATAACCAATAACTCTCGGTTGTGAATTGGACCCGAGGCCCAAATTCACCAGATGTCTCAAGGCCCGGGACTCCCGATGGCCCAGTCAAGGAAACCAATCTCTTACAGCCAAATAATCACTGAAATCTGGGACTCCCAATGAAATCAGTGACTATATACTACTTTACTTACGCGAAAACAGACACCTCACACTGTAAGCCATGTCTGTAATCAAATAAGCGTTAAGTAGCTGACAAGATTGGAAAGACATCCAAGCTTGATATTGTTTTTGAGGATTTTAAGTTTTATTTCCAAAAATAGAAGATTACTATTTTGGGAAACTTTCTTATTTTAGAAACTTTCTAAATTTAGTAACTTATTAAAGTTTTCGGTTGGGTCACAAATTATAGGCCCAATTCTTGGCCCGAGACCACAGAATTCCAATTGGCCCAATAATTTGACATAACCGATCCGGTTTATTAATTCTGGTCCAAGACCAAATTAACTATCAAAACCATCAGTTATTTACTAAACCAGACCAGCTCTAAATTATTTGGTCCAACCAAATCAAACTTAGACCAGCCTTCGGTTTAGGTTAAAATTCAATTTTATGAATTTCAATCCGGTTTAACCAGAAATAAAATTATTTCCAGCAAACCGCGATTTGGGTTAACCGCTTGAACCACCAATTAAATTGGATCGGTTCAGTTAAGTCCAAAACCGAGAAGAAACACCTTGTGTTTTAGCCAATTTTGACCTAACTTGCGGTTCTGGCTAAAGTAGACAATGAACCACAATCGGATTGATCGGTTCATTGTCTCGGTTTAGGGAAAGATGAACCACGAAGCTCGGCTGAACCGATTGGCTACTCGCGGATCATCTGCATCGCCTTCGTATCGATCGATATGAGTCTTTCATGTCGATCGATACTAGCGAGTATCAGCTCGGGTCAATCGGGTCATCAGGACCGCGAGATGTCAATCGGATCGATCGATATCGACCGATACCTCGCTCCCTCGTCGATCGACACGGGCGACCAGATCGCACACCAATGGCTTTCAATCGGATTGATGCGATCTAATTCTTAGGTTTTCATGTTTTCTGATCAAATTTCTTAACCAAATTCGATTTTAAACAGTAAGAACAACCTAAATCAGATTCATAAAGCAAAAACCAATAACCTGGCTCTGATACCACTGTAGGATTATATGTGTGTTCATGGTTCAATTAACAGATTGCAACCTAGCACACATAACTCAGATCTAGGTTTTTTGCAGAACGGATCACAAAACCAAACCTGATCATTACCTTTCAGATTGCAGCGGATTGATGGATGGTAATGATGAGATCAGCTAGAACAGATCAGATGCCTGTTCCTCCTTCAGTATCCACACTCTTACAAGCCGGGATGGTTGCTAGACCAAAGCAATGGATTGATCAGAGAGAGAAGAGAGACGGCTCAGGTTTTAGGTCGCAGACTGTTAGAGTCGAAATTATAAGACGACTCATATAAATATCGACTCTGTCATAAACCTAAACCGATGTCTCGGTTTCGCAACTGTGTCGACCGACACATACACTTGTGTCGATCGACACAAGTCATTTGTCTCGATATGGGCCCAAGTGATTAAACTAACGGCCCAACTCTCTGCACAAATACAGTAAATGCCTTGGATCTTACCGTATTCATTCCATGTTAACTTTCCCGTTAGCTATGGTGTGTGACCCTTTGGGATCATACAATACTGGTAATAAGTCCTAAACTTATAGATCAAGAGCGGACTCTAGCAAGTCATCATGATCACCCAGTATTTATGACTTATGTCTGATCTCGACATTTATCATACTTTCTAGAGATAGTACGGTAGATTTCAGGACATTCCCAACACATATAATACATGAGAGATTAAAAATAAGGACAAGACATATGCATACATTGGGTGAGTTCTCAGCTGCTTGGATGTCCTTGAGAATAAGACCCGAATGCTGGGGGATTTTGATAGAGGGAATTTGGATGTCTTTTCTAGAATCATTTGCATGGGGCAGTTTGGCTAGGAGCTGAGGAATAACCTGATAAGCTAACAACTGAAGTGCAATAGGGAAGCCTTTCAGACTGTACGATGATTGTTGGAGAGCTTGTCTAAAAAGCGCATGCATGTCCTCAGGTTTCCCTTCCAGTTTCTTACCGAGACGCATACCAGACAAGGTTTTGAGAAAGGATTCGCGTCCCCAAGGAAAATTCATGAAACCATCAAGATTACTGAGCATTTCAACATACTTGGGAGTTGGCTTAGGGTATTGATGAGAGGCAATGAGGACTCCATCGACAATTAGTATCTAAGCATAGCGAAGCTTTTTCCAATCTTCTAGGCCATGTTATTCCATTTGGACGGAGATGTCTGCTAATGTTGTTCTGACATCATTACCTAAGAGCTCCTTCCAAAAATCATTCGGTTCTGTAGGGTTAGGCGGGTTGAAGTAGGGTTCATGATTCTCCGGAAATCTGAGCAGTTGAGACCCGTCAAGACTCTAAACTCCTTCAGTGAAAACCTCAACGGATGTCCACCAAATGTGGTATGTAATGTGTACTTGTTTTTGGTGACTAACTGCCTTAACGGGAGGCCGTGAATAAGTTTCCTCGATGTGGGACACATGTTGGCTGGAATGTCGAATAGCTTGCCAAACTGGGATTCACGGATGATCTGGAACTCATGCATGCCGCGAATATGGTGGTGGATGAAAGTGAGAAGATCCAGTTTGGAGTAGACATTTACCTTGTTGCTAGGATAGCGGTCGGTGGCAAATAGACGATTTGGCAGTGTATCACCTGAAAAGAAATAAATAAAACGTTAGAGTGAGCAATGAGAGACATGAGAAGCAATACAAGTTATAAATCGAATGTCCACAAGAGACCGTACACTTCGAAAGACACGATCATAAAACATGAGAATATGCCTAATACATGAGAAATTGCTATTGTCCACGAAGAAGGTATCCACATATATATTATCCACGAAGAAGCTGTCCACCGATACATGTAGTTCGTTTTGTTTCAAAGCCGCTTCTTATTGTCCATATGGATTGGTACACGAAAGGGGTGTATGTGTCCATGCGCTTAGTGTCCATGCAAACCGTTACTATCAACCGGCCTCGTCTCGAGACGAGAATGATAGATACGGCACATAGATGCATGCGACACATAGATGTACACCCCCAGACAGTATGTGTCCATGCAAAACCCATAAAACAAATAACTTGAGGATAGTCGAGGAATCATAAAACAAATAAAGAGAAATGATACGAGTCCAACAAAAAAAAGGGAAAAAAAATCCAGATCGAGATAAAAAAAACCCTAATCGAAGATGTCCATTCCTGGGTTGTCACCATATCGGAAGAGAACTAGTTGATTTGAGAAAAAAAGAAGATTGAAGTAAAAAAGTAAACGATTAGGGTAAAAAAATAAGTCTTTTTCTGGATCGAAGTCAAAATCGAAGGATAATCCGAGATTTATATACAAAAAGCAGACAAAAATTATAAATGACAGAAGAGAAAACTGGGAAATTGAGACTTAATTTGTCATCTCGCTACTTGACGACGAACTCGCTGCTATGACAAAGAAGGCGAGAGAGACGGCGAGGAAGGACGGCGTAAAAGAAGAGATGGCGAGGGAGACGGCTCGCAAGAACGGCGTAAAGAGAACAGACAGCAAGATCCAGCAAGAGATGCGGCGACGATCTAGAACAATGTCTAGGGAATCGGTTTAGGAAAGGGAGAGAAAATGAGAAGTCGGGGAGAGAGACAGACGGAATATAAATTTACTGATACTAGTAAATTTCAAAATGGTAACTAGATAAGGCAAATGGGTTAGTGGTTTACGCTAGGTTTAGTTAGTTTTTTAGTGATTTAGTTTAGTGGGTTAATTTCATGTAGTTAGGTGATTTGGAATGAGGACTATGAAAGTAAAATCTTTGGCCCAAAATGTCTCAAAACACTAAGGTGTTTTTTGGTGTAATAAAGACACTTATAACTTCTAGAGTAAATAAATCACTGTTTATTGTATAAAATATAAATAAATGATTAAAGTAACAAGGAAATTATTACAAAAATATTGCAACTTGCTCTTTCCTCATTGGCCGTAGGGTGTATATTGGATCTATAAGGAATCGCCAAAAAGGCATATCCCTCCGTTTAATTATTCCACGCAATCATTCAACTAAAAAATACTACTATATATTATATGTCGCAATTATATGTAACTTATTACTACTTATTGCTAAACCACTTAAATTAATCCAACTGTTGAAAATTTCAACATGACAACTAAGCCCATTGTAAGTAGTGTAATAAGAGTTAATGACATGTTTTTCGAATTTCAAGTTTTTCTTTATAATAAATCGGTCCTAAATGAAATTATGCATGGTTTCTTGCAAAGACAAAAAGCATGGTTTCTAAATCTCGGAAATAAATGTTTCAACTATTGTATCTGATCAATAATTGGCTACTGCCAATGACACCGTATCTGAGCATTGGCGACAGAAAGATTATAGTTAATCACGATTAAAACGCAACTAATTAGCAATTAATGGTTTGACTTGGTCGTATATCAAGCATACTTCTGCACTCAAAAACATTTTCAAAATTGCAAAACTAACCCACAAACAAAAAAAACTCGAAATCCGATCAAATTTAAACTCAAAACTTGGAAATATATTAATATTAGCAAAATTAGTGCCGTGACTAACTGTATACTATATGTTGTTTTCGTGCATAGTTGAACAATAGAATTGGTTGGAAATGGTGTCATAGACCACGTGGAGATTTCTGATTAGTTAAATTAGTCAAATGAAAACCAAAACCGAAACGGCTGAAGTAAATAAACATATTTAATTAAGAGAAATGACATAAAATAACACAAAACATACCTTATCATAAATATAGCGAAAATAATTGACATTTTTAGATTATAAAGACTTTTATAACATTATATAAATCAAAGTTTATAGTTTGTTATTTAGAGGTTAAGGTTTAGTATTTAGGGTTTATGGTTTATTATTAAGGGTTTAGGGTTTAGTATTTACGGGTTTAGGGTTAGAGTTAATTTTGTCTTATCCCTTTAATAGATGGTATTTTGTAATTTTTCTTTCTTATTGCTATATTTACGACAATATATGTTTTTGTGTCATTTTTGCGATTTACCATTTAATTAATGTTTATTTATTTATCGGGCAAATTGCAAAAATGGCACAAAAACATGTCTTGTCATAAATATAGTACCAAAGAAGAAAAATTATAAAAATAGCACAAAAACATGTTTTATCAGTAAATTAGCTCTAACCCTTAACATTAAATACTAAATCCTAAATACTAAACCCTAATCTTAAATAATAAACCTTAAACCCTAAATACTAAACTCTAAATAATAAACCCTAAATCCTAAATAATTAACCATAAACTTTTAATTATATAATGCTATAAAAATCTTTGTAACTAAAATAAGGGCAAATCGCATTAATAACACAAAAACATGACTTGTCAAAAATATAGCACCAAGGAAGTAAAATCATAAAAATAGCACCAAAACATGTTTTGTCACTAAATTAGCCCTAACCCTAAATCTTAAATACTAAATCCTAAACCCTAAATAGTAAACCCTAACCTTGAATAATAAACCTTAAACCCTAAATAATAAACCCTAAACTATAAATAATTAATCCTAAACCCTAAATTATATATTGCTATAAAAGTCTTTGTAATTAAAATAATGCTAAAAATGTGAATTATTTTCCTTGGTGCTATATTTATGATAAGGTATGTTTTGTGCTATTTTATGACTTTTCTCCTAAAATAATGCTAAAAATATGAATTATTTCTTTTGGTGGTATATTTATGATAATGTATGTTTTTGTGCTATTTTATGCATTTTCTCTTATTTATTCGTGTGAATGTCTTTGGAGAGAGGGGTGGTGGTCGGTTTGGTCGCCAGCTGGCTTAGTGCCAGATATAGACGGTGAGGATTAAGTTATCAGAATATAAAATAATCTGACGTGGCTTATACTATTCTTCTTATCTTCTACCTTTAAAACACCAATCATTGCTTCTCCTTCGCCTGCACATTCTCTCTTCTCTCCAAAATTTCCACAAAAATAAACCTTTTTAGGGTTCTTTTCTTCCTTCTGAAACGAGTTTCGGTGATTTCTATGAGCTACTTCTGTGGGTGGTAAAGAGAACGGTTCTTTTTTAATTTTGACAAAAAACCAAGATTTTTTTTTTTTAATTTTGTTTTGCAATGGTTTCGTTTTGTGAAATCTTTCTTGGTGAAGAAGGGAATTTAGAAGACGGCGAGTGGGATAACGAAAGATAATAATAGTAATCTAATTTCTTCAAGAAAAAAAAAAAGTTTCTTTTTAAAAATCTTTCCTCTGTTTCTGAAAAAAACAGAGACAAAACAAGAAGATCATAAGTGAATTTGCGTTGCCTTCTCATCTTCTTCTACTGGTAAAATTTATATTCTTGAATTTTTATTTTTCCGTCTGATAAAATTTGAATCGGATTCTAACTTTTTTGTTCATCAAAATCTTCCGGAACAGGGTTTAAATCGAGAAACCATGACAACAAGTGTACTAAGTGATCCAACGATGCTAATTTCAACACCAGAGGTCATGATCGCCTCTCACCAGCCGTGTCTAGCACCACCGCCGACAACACAAATCTCCGGCGAGCCAGAGCCAGTGACGTGTGACTGCTGCGGATTAACCGAGGAGTGCACCCAGTCGTACATAGAGATGATCAGAGAGCGTTACATGGGGAAATGGATCTGTGGTCTCTGTTCTGAAGCTGTGAAGTATGAGGTTGTAAGAACAAAACGATTACTAACCACAGAGGAAGCCATGGCAAGACACATGAACACATGTTATAAGTTCAAATCCTCAAGCCCGCCTCCCAATCCGACCGGACATTTGATCTCTGCGATGAGACAGATCTTGAGAAGAAGCTTGGACTCTCCAAGGATGCTTAGATCAATGCCTAGTAGTCCTTCTAAAGACGAAGAAGATGTTTGTGTTTCAAATGTTTTGTCTAGGTCCGATAGCATTTGACTTGAAAAAAGAAGAAGCTCATCGTTGGGAAAAAATGAAAACGTTTAAACCGGATGATAACTGTCGGTTTAGGTACCACCACCTGGAAAAGAATCCGGTTTTCAGATTGGAAATTTTCGTCAGTAACCAAAATTGGTCTCTGTATGTATTTTTTGCCGGATTTGTATACCTGTGGAAAAGGCAAAATGCTTTTTTTTTTTTTTTTTAAATCAACTAAAATTTTCATTCAAACTTAAATAGTCACGCCAACATTTGGCAAGTGTATCAGCACAAGAGTTTTCAGCTCTTGATATGAAAAAGAAAGATAGTGAAGAAAAGAGAGTAGGAAGATCTAGAATCAAAGAGAGTAGGAAGATGTCTAGAATCGTCCAAATGCTTATGATCAAGTGGTAGGAGACGAGTTTTGGATGCTACAACATTTTTGGTTTGAATTTTGTGCTATACAAAACTACACATTTGTTTCGGACATCCACATAGATATGACTTTTTGCTTTCGGCCCATTTAAATATCCAAAAAGAATTTATCCATAGACTGCACTTTCTTTTGAGGATTAGTCTGAACTTTTCTATAAACTCGGGATACTTCTAAATCAAAAGTGCCTAATATACATAAAGAATTGAATTTTACTCTAATCCTATTTCTTTTTTACTATTATTCAAAAATATATATACATAAAGATGTCTGCAATCTCGATAATTTTCTACCCCGAATTAAGAGCATTAATAAGGACTTTAGAGTTCGTGCAAAGTTATAACCGAAGCAGACATGCATCATTCACAACAATAAGACCCTTCTTTACTGCCATGGCTTCTGCTGCAAATGCTGATGGAGTGAATAGCCGAAGCTTTGAGCTTTGTATTGCATGGCCAATTGGTGGAACATGTATGGACCAACCCATACCTCCTGCCAAATTACCTTCAATTCAAGCTCTATCAGTTAATCATGTGGGTATCGTCCGGTCTCGAACATCCTATGGTGGGCGGAATTGTCGCGCTACTTTCTTCTTCAGTAGAATCGCTTCGTCCCAACTTTTGACATCGGAGGTTGCCCCAACTTTTGACATCGGAGGTTTCTTTAGAAGGAACAATTCTAGCCCTGTTTCTTTATTCTTTTCCCCAATTGCTAATAACTTAGTTAAACAAGAACAAAATAATGTTGTTAATATGGAAATGCTTTTACTAATTTATCATATTGAATAGACATGTATGAACAATAACCCTCGAAGGTCGTAGTAGTAGTAGGGCCATGCTTATCTTTATGATGATTCTCTATCACAAAATAGAAATGACAAAAGGTGCTTCTCTAAGCCATTCGAAGAATTTATTATAACACTTATCCCCATAAATCTGTTCTAGCATATTCTCTTGCAAAGAATGCACAAAACTGTAGTATTATTTTCACCCATGTTAACTACACAGGTCCGGTAGAAAGAGTTCCACAAAACGATCATTTCATTGGATAAAAAGACATAAGAACTGATTTTTTTCTTTCTTTCAAAATTATAGTTATTTTCATCAAAATAACTAAATGCAACGTATGAATCGGTGATATACATATTCAGGGGCGGAGCTATTTGAGGTGGAAGGGGGGCAGCTGCCCCCGGTAAAATTAAATATTAATAAAATTTGTTAAGTTAACAACCAAATGTTTGATGGATAAGTTGGCAGTGCCCTCCCTAAAAATATCTGTTTGCCCCCGTAGGTGTTGGTTCGATGCTCCACTCTTACCATTTTTTTTTCAAATTTGTTCACGAATCCATGTACTTTTCTTTTTGACGTCACGAGTCCACGAACTTGCACTTAGTAAAACAATATTTATTGCTTTTTTTCCTTCCACATACAGAATTGGTTCATAAAGTTATTTTTATATCTTTCAATTGGTTCATTGGTTTTTTACGGCATCAATTGGTTCATTGGTTTTTTTTTGCATCAATTGGTTCATTGCTTTCTTGTGAGTTAGTTAATAATTTATATATTTCTACACTGTATTTGTGTGTTTAATTTATTTTAGTTGGTGTTAACAAAAAACTATATATATATATATATATTTGTGATAAAAATATCAAAGATAATCCTTCTATTTTTTTATTATTTGTCGTTTTTAAATTAAAATTTTGTTTTATATTATTTATTGTTTTGTATTTCCATGCATATTTATAGTAAAAAAATAGTTTTAGTTTATCCTTATTTTATAATTTATTAACTACTTATATCAAACAAAATAGTGTACTAAATAGGGATAAAATTGAAATTTTAACTTTTTTTCTTCTTAATTTGTGTAAAAATTTTCTAAATGACAAGTATTAGAAAACGAAGAGAGTATATGTTAAATCATATAAATTATATAAATTTTAATTTTTTAAAATGTCTGCAATTTATTAATTTATCTAATATAAACAAACATTTATACATTTTAAATATTGTTTATTTAATATTAATTATTATTATAATAAATATTATTTAATTAATTTATGCCCCGGTTAAAAATATTTCTGGCTCCGCCACTGTACATATTCAAACCGTTTTGAGATATGTTTTTCTTTGATTATAAATAAATTAGATGGGTTGGCTGTCCAAATTTCACTAACTCACAATACTACCATTTCTTTTTGTTTGTTTAAAACAATAGTATCCAAAATTTGGAATCTATTCTATTATGATAAAATCGAAAATAAAATGTTATTTGAGCATGATTGTTACGTGTAAGCACTCACAAGTTGGCTAACAACATTGATTCGACATTTCGACTACTTGGCAAGTATATTTTTCCTTCAACTTGATATATATCTTCTGAGAATATAATTAAACCGAAAAAGAGGGAAAAAGGATAAATAATTAGAAGGTGAAAGGGGTTTGATTGAAGAGAATCACATGCGATAAATTCATATAAGACGTACACAACACAAGTTTCTATTTATTTGTGTGTAGTGAAAGTCTCAACTTAACAATAACTTTTGACAAAAATAAAATCTATGAAGTTTGCTTATCCACAAATAGTCATGTTCGTTTGTCTGTCGCCGCCGCTAGTGTCCAGGGCCGTTCCAACCTTATCATAGATCGTAAGCGAAATTAAAAAGTGTGTTCTTATGAAAAATTTGACGTCTCCAAAAAACAAAATATTAAAAAAAAAAAGTTAAAAATTGAAAAACTCACTCTCCAAACAAAACATAAAAAAGATTAACTACAATTTATGAGAAACAACATAGCAAAAAAAAAAGGTAAGCATGTGACACATATCTCAAGTGGACATTAAAATCTTTGAGCTATAACTAAGAAAAAAAAAATTGTTCCCACAACAAAACCTACTGCCTACAGTCATATAAACAGATTAACTGATCCAACAGTCCCACTACAAAACCTATAATCAATATAACAACATAATAAACAGAATAATTGCAGACATGAAAATAAAAAGCTTCGAAAAACATTAAACTTGAAGATGAAGATACACATGAACAAAACTTTGATTTAGAAAACTAAAACGAAATTAAACGAGTAAGTAATAATAAAGTCACACATATCTTTTTAATTCTGAATCACTAATCACAAACAAAAAAAAATATTTTCAGAATTTTAAAAACCCTATGAAAAGCTCTGAAACTACAGAACGAAAAAAAAGAAGAAGAGAACAATCGTCGACTTCACGTCCAAACCCTATGTCTGATGTGGCCATATGGACCTGGGCTTTAACTTAAAAAAAAAATTAAACTATAAGCGGCCGCTTCTCCTGCTTATGCGTTGGAACGGCCCTGCCAGTGTCAACTGCCAATTCTTGCATATAACGTTGAAAAAATCAGCGAGAAATTTGCGTTGCGATTGGATGCTAACGGTTGTTGCCGCCGACAACAACATGTAAACAAACAAAAACATGTCGCTAACCGCTGCCGACGGCGGCATGCATACAAACGAACAAGAACATGCCGCCAGCCGATGTCGGCAGCGGTAAACAAACGAACAACCTTAAACTATTTGTTATTTTACTAATGTCTTCTTAGGATGCGTTGTTTGCTTCAATATGAGTTTTGCTTTACTCCGATTTGTTGTACTCTAAACTTTACTCTTGTATGTTCGATTTTCCAGTTCGGTTGCTTTTGGAACATTTTTTTTTGCATGGATGATATTTTATTATACATATGGAAAGTCGAGAGTAATTACAAACAAATCAGATAAACCGGAAACACAATCAGAAAGTTTTACGGGAAACCTAATAAGGGAAGCCACAACTAGAAGAAAACACTTCTCCGAAATCAAAATAACACAACTAAATTTGAAATACATCCAATTCCATTAAATTCATTGATTCAATAACACCCACTAAACATAAAACTTTACAAACGAAACAAAATCCAAACAACTGCAAATCCAATAAAATCTCCAAAAAAAAATCCCCAAACAGTTACTTCTGGAACCTAAGGCATGTTTTTCACTTAGCATCAAATGTCAATTGTATAATATATTACTCTGGTATGCGTTTTTGATGTGGCTTTGAAACATGTATGCTTGAAGTGACAAGCTAAGTAAAGAAGAAGAAGAAGAAGAAGAAGAGACACGTCATAAGGAGAGACGCGACTCGAGCTGATGTGGAGAACACTTTTTGAAAAGATATACAGAAGATAGATAAGCGTATTTACAATAGCATCACTTACGGTTACATAGGAATGTAACCTATGGATGTATGTAACCGAAAGAAAGGTGCGCTTTGAGAGATTCATGTTAAAAGATTGTGTAGAATACTAAAGTGTTTTGGTATTATATATTTACATTTTATATTAAAAAAAGTGTTGGTAGTGCAAAAATGTTAGTTTTGTGTTTCAAATTCAAACCACTTCTGGTACGGAATATTATTTTTTAAATTGAAATTTCCAAAAGCTAATTTTGAAAGATTATGAACATAAAATCCGAAATTTCCACAAGTTTTTAAAATTGTGTAAATTTTGGGAATTGTGTAAGACCAGGGAAAATGGTCTAACAAACCAATGTATGTCTTGAGTTTGTGGAGATCTGCTTAATTAAGTGGCATGCAAAATTAGCTTAAAGCATTTTCTGCTTCTAGTGTCAATAATAAAGTTGGAAATTTGAAGTGTATTGACTGTTACATTTATGGTTGCCTTTGAGTCTTGTACTGTTGTACATACAGTATGATGAAGGCTTGGCTTTGTATAGTTTTAACTAATCATTTCGTAAAATAGTGGAGTCCTGCGTCTTCTTCGTCCCATTTTTTTGTCATTTGCTCTCTTTCTTTTCCCGTCTATGTCATTTACTTTATATTTCCATTGCATAAAGTGAACTTTAATTTATATAAATATCTAGAATTGTATCTAAAATTTCTTATTTTATGTCAGGAAAAGAGAATATAATCCTATAAAAATATATAATCTAGTGTACTGTCTTCTAGTATTTATTTACATTAAATTTTTAAGGGTCAATTTCTTTTGTTTTTTGTCACTTTGACAGGTCTTTTTTTTTTGTTCAACACTTTGACAGGTCAATGATCAGTTTGTCGCCCTTTATGGAGCCCTTAATTTCAATTTTTATCAAATTATTATATTGTGAAATTAATTTATACAACCTTCGCCCTAGACGCTGCGAGCCCATCTCTGCTCAGCCATGGAGTCACCACGCCAAGTCTCCGCTGCCGGTGCTGCTATCTGAGAAGACATGTTTCTCATTCTCGGTACCCTTCTTGGGTTCAACCGAAAAACTCTCGCACCGTCGTGTGATAAAACCCTGCAATTTCGAAGGCGGCGGCGCTTATCCCAACTTCCTCTTCCGGTGCCTCAAGACACACCGCCGCCTCCGTACTCTCTCTCCGCCGATCTAGGGAAAGGCTCACAGCTTTTGGAGCCGACAAATCCATCGCTGGTGATCTCGACTAACACTCCCTTGACGTTGATGGATAAGCTTTGGTCGATCCTTCCGTTGCCGCCGGAGCCTCCCGACCCGCCAGATCCCAGCGACTCACCAGCCCTGTTTCCGATCTTAGCCACTGTCTCTCGACCCTTGCGACCTCCGCCGTTATTTTGTTGTCGAGACAAAGTCTTGGATGCTGTTATCGCCTCGCCTCACAGCCAACCACTATCGATCTGCCTCCGGCAAGAAGGCGTCCACCTCGAAGTTGCCAATCCAACCAGCTACCTTCTTGACGCCAGTCCGAACATCCTCTCGGGTTGTTCCCGAAGATCCTTTGCGCCATCCATTGGTTTGAATATATGCCTCCTCCGCCTCATCGTTCAAATCTCTGCCACTCATAGCTGCATCTCCGCCGGAATCGCACTAACCAGATCTCGGAGACTCCGTCTACGGAAGCTCTTATTCCTCCTTCTTACCGGCGGACCTCATCCTGAACCGGTAAATCCGATTGACGGTTTATACATTCCTCAGTCAGTCCCAATCGCCGGCGACTCGTCCGGGTTAACTCGTCCCCTCACGGTCAAATCTGTCTCCAAGCCTGGTCAATTCAATATGGGCAAGCTAGGAAAATTTTCACCAATGGGCCATGCTTTCTTTTCAAGCCCAAGTTTCTGCACCTGCAATGTCTGTATTCGAACTTTCGAGGGCTCTTACCGTAACTGCAAGGCGTTTTTAAAGTCCTCCTTCGCTTGGGAGAAAACATTTCTACCTTCATCCTTTTTATAGGAGAGATCTTTACAAACTTCTTTTCTTTGAAAAAGAATGTTTCCATCTTCCTCCTTTTTTAGGGAGAGACTTTATCCACCATTTTTCTTATTCAATAAAGATCTATTTTTCCGGTTGCAACACCGGAAACACTCTTCAATTCCTTATCTACTTTGCTATCTTGTGTACACGCTTGTACGAGTACAAAAGAAGTAATTGGACTTGTCTTTATGACAAGTCTAAGAGGAAATGATTGTCTTCTAAAGTCACAATTTAAGTTGACCAATTTCATCGAATCCGGTTTTACCGTGTCTTTCGTCTCGACGTATTTGATCTGTGTCTCATTTTCGTTGTCAATCTCTCTGGAGAGTTTATCTTCTGCTTTTATTTCAGAGTTTAATTGTTATAATCAAAGAGGATGTAATATTCCCTCTATCTTTTGTATTCCATTTTCTTAAGAGTATGAATAAAAATTTCGTGACAAAAAAAATCAAATTATTATAAGCAGTAGCATACTTGGATAGAAACTTCATATGCATGGAGGAAACTAAAAAACAGAGATTGGAAACGTCTTACGCGAGCTGGCCCATAGATATCAGACACAAACAAAGCCCAAGTGCCCGAACCTAGTGAATGAATCGCATACTTGAAATATAGTAAAAAGTTTACATTAATTTGATGTTTATTCTTTACAAAGCTGGTCAAACTCGATAATTGATTTCAGAAGTAACACTAAGATTTGTTTGGAAGCTGTAAGTTCTTGAGATGTCTACACGTAGCAAGAAATCCAAAACCGGTGATGAAAAGACAATGAAAAATGAAGAAGAGAAAGGAGACGAGATGTCTAAACCAGGTTAATCTAATTGGTTTTTCGTTCTCCAATTTAACAAATTGAGGTTTAAACTGGTGTGTTATATCGCAATTTCTCAACCAAATCAAGAAAGAAAACTTCGGTTTAGTGGTTAGACCACGACCAGACATAAATTCCTAGAAACCAGTGGAACTAAAAGCATAGTAAGAGTTACCTATCTGACACCCAAGACTCTGTCTCTCCTAGTTTTTTTTTTTTTTTTTTTTTTTGGTTTGAACATAAGCTATCATGAATTTGGCTTGATCATCTTAACTCTCCGTTTAGAACTCTTGCTTTTTAAGGAGAATATGGCTTCTTCAAACTATTTGTGTTTGCTAGAATGTATTTCACCATTTCTTTCTCATCTTCTATTAGCCATTTGTTGTTGCCTTCCCAAATGAATGTCTCAAGATGAAACAACAAATATTCAGGAACATTTTTTGGTTGATTCCATTTCACATGAGCCATGTAGTTTATTCTCCAACCAGGTTTCTGAAACCAATGAGATGGAAACACTAGGCATGTTATTATTTGATAATCGAACCTAAAACTAAGCTGGAAAATTTGTTGATAGATGAATATTTCTTACATCGATGATCTTGAGGACTTGAAATTTAGGAGAGCTATCGAGCATGACAGTGAAAGAGATCTCACCAACCTCTTTCTGTTTGCATATGGCTCCAAATACACCAGCTGGTAAAAGTTGATATCGATAGGAAATTTAATCTATGCATGAGGAAGTATTCGTATATAAACAATGTAATCGCGCGTGACTTGATTAATTGCTAGGAATTAAGGGTGATAAGTCCAAGGAAAGATGTTGGTCTGAAATTAGAGATTCCAAAAAAGTTATTAATTTTTTTATATGATTGGCGTTAATGATATATGCCTCCACCAGCTTCGCCGTCTCATTCTTAATCCAACCAAACCCAACACTGTTTAAACCAATAGCCATTATGAATTGATAGTTTATGTAAGGATGGAATCACTATAGTGAAAGTCAGTGTAGGGGTGCTTGGACGTTGATGCATCTCAAAATTTTCAAATTTAAGACAACTATATAAGAGGTTATCAAATGATTCAATGTCTTTGTATCCGCACCTCATAAAGGTGGAGAGTTGTAAGTGACTTCGGACAAACCGGAAAAGAGATATCTCTAGTGGTTCACAGCTATACAGGCTTCCAGGAAATTTGAAAGGCTATTTCTTAGGTTGCATATCAAGTACCTATGGATATAGAAGAAGAGGAATGTATTTCCTTGATTATAATCAGAGGATAAGATAACGAGTCCGATTGGTGACCAAAAGCGGAACGGTTATATTAGCGGTTAGCGGAAGTGGTAAGCGGTTGAATAGTGCAAAAAGCTGTAAGTGAAAGCTGTAAGCGAAAGCTGTTAGAGAAAGCGGTAACAAAAAGCTGAGAGTAACCGCTTTTACTGTAGCTTTGATAACGTTTTCGTGATTGGTAACAAACAAAGCGGTAAGCCTCTAATCATAGCCAACAATATATATACAAGAGAGGAGGTTTTCGTAGAGCTATACACAATGGACTACATAGAATATTCTCATATATACTTGTAACAGTCATAACCGATGTGAGAGATTATGTGGAGATTATGTATGATCTCCTTTAGTACCAACTCACCCACATTACATGCAAATGCAATCTCAAGCAAGATTCCAGTATTTGTTGCATTACATCTATCTAAAAAAACTTTGAGATTAGAAATCTGTAGAACCGGATCCTTATATGTGAAAGCAAAGACATAATACTTGTGTCACATTTTTGTACGAAGTAGACACAATATCATAATCACTTTTTGCTGTCAAATTCTTAAAGAAAAGAGTTGGTTAATTAGTTTTCGAATTACATGATTCATAAAGGCTACAAAGAAGTTAATCATTGTTTCATGACTCCTAAAAGCATCATGTGCAGATGTTTTCATAACCTTTTATGTTCGCAGAGAAAGTTATAAAAAATGAAACAAATTCGTAGATGTTCTCAAGGATAACATAGAAAGGCATAGGCATAAAAACCGGAACCGAAAAACCGGAACCGAAAAACCGATAACTGGAACCAAAATTTTTTATTTGGTTCCATCTATGTTACTCATTGGATTCTGAATTTAGGAATCGTGGGTATCGGGTAGGAACTGGAACCGAATCGAGAATCGAAACACGGAACCGAAAAACCGAACTTATATAAGGCTTAGTAAAATATTACCCATAGTTTCAACATCTACATAAAGAATCATATGAAAATATTGTTAGATCCATGAAATTTATGTTTATATTATGTAATCGACATTGAATCATAGACTTTTTTTTATTAATGATTTGTTGAATTAACATAAAAATTTTGGAGGTTTTTTTTTGTTGATTTCATATATTTTTTTGTTGATTACGGGTATTTTTGTTGATTTTGGATAAAAATGTTATTTCGGTTCCAAAATATCCGGAATCGTTTAAGAACCAAACATTTCGGGTATTTTATGGTTCCTAAAATGATGTAACCGAACCGAACCGAAACCGACAGGAACCGAACCGGAACCGAACCGAAAATTGTAAAGTACCCATTAAATCCTAAATCTATAGAACCGAAATACCCGGAACCGATTGGTTCTTATCCAGAACCGAACCGAATACCTGAATGTCCAGAGCTAATAGAAACACATGTAATTTGCAAATGTTCTCACATCTGCAAATTCAACACAAAATTGGGACTGAATTGTCGATTAAATGGATGTCATAGATGCCTTTAACATAGTTGTGAATGATTAACTTGCTCTCTTTCTGGTTAACTTGCTCTCTTTCTTGCAAAGACGGCATTTAACAGTTGTGAGTGGTTGAGGCGTTTTGTTGAACTCCACATCGGACCAGTGCTTGATGAAGTCAAAATAAAAATTATTTGCACAAAAGTAGAAAATTGTTATTTATGAGAAACATGTAAAAAAATGAGAGAACAATTTGGTTGGTATAACTATTTCAAGTTTGTGACTTGCGCTGATAACTCTATGATCAACCAAATTATGGTTGATGAAGATTCTAATAGGGTCGTTGCATCAAATATAGAAAGAGAGACTAGTGTTAACTAATAAGTGATCTTAGAGTTAGAGCACACCGAATATATGTTTTTGTCTTTTTCGTATGTGATCATAATGGATTAGAAACATGTACTCTCTCATCATCAACTTGTGAACTAAATACGGCAAAGACATGTGCAAATGTTCTCATAACCTTTCATGTTCCCACAGAAGTTATATGTGTTGCTATGTTATCATGTCTTTCTTGTGGTTTACCAATTTGTGAGTACTCAAAACAGTTTTGATCTCCAATGATATTAGTAGAGAGTAAGTTACGATCTTCAAAAAAAATTAAAACATTTTATTATATAAGTGTCTATTAAGTAAGGTGATGTTCTTTTATACGTTGAGAAACTGCACCTGGAAATTGCATCCAGAAACTACGTCTAGATGTAGTTATGTTTTTTTTTGTGTTTAGAAACTGCGTCTGGATGTAGTTTGTAACCAACCAAATGACTAAAATAGACATGCTTTGTATTAACAATTATTATTTATGATATAAATTATATTTATAACTAATTAAATCATCAAATTATTTTTAAAATATCTTAAAAATTATTTATTAACTATATGATTAAATTTAATAAATTATATTTACACAGAATTATAATATCTTAAAAATTATATTTACACAGAATTTATTATAATTTAGGGGCGGATCCAGAATTTTTTTCGAGTGGTGTCAAAAAAAATTTTAGCAAGAAAAAAAGAATAAAACACTAGTAAAAATAATAATAATTTTTTTTTAAACATATCTCGTCTTAATATCAAAGAAAATGAATGGGCGATTCAAGCCCGCAATAAAAAAATAGTATAAAAAGAATTGTGACAGGTAAAAAAAGAAAAGAAAATGGTGTCAGGGAAGAGCCTCGAACCCTGGTATGCGGGGTCACCGATAAAGACAATTTATGTATACTTATACGGTGTTAGCTGAACCTCCAAAGGTCAATGTGGATCCGCCCCTGGCTACAAGCATCTTCAGCTTCCGTATCTTCCAACTCCAACGAATCCGAAAGATGATCTTTGTCGTTGATCTTTCTGATGTTCTACGCTTTGATTGAATCAGATGTTGTCGTAGTTTCTAATCCAATTCGTTGTATTTTTACTTTTATTTTGAAAATGATATTCTTTGGTGTAAAGAGAGACAAGATAATTATAACTTCTGAACTAGTATGGAGAGATCTTCTATGATATGAAAAATCAGAAAATTCTTTCTAAAAGAACATCCAAGAATTAAAAAAAAAAAATAGATTTATCTTACATTATTTCTATATTAGTTTTAAATTTAATTTTTTTTTCAATTCTTATATATGTCTATATATCTTTATACTTTTATTTTTATTAAAATTAAATAACAATTCTTAAACAGTTTATATTATAAACCACCGATTTGAATAATTATGTTGTTCTAGGTTCTACATATATTGAGAAAATAAGCATTGTATTATTATTCTCATTAATTTATTAGTTATTTATAGTAAAAATATGTGGTAGAAAATTTTGATGTAGCTCTGAACCAATATAAATATGTCATTTTTTGTTTTTAAGTATATTTTCTAAAATGAAAAATTTGGAGCTGAGACTCAATTCCTAAATAATAGGTTTTGTTTTTTTTGGCTAGTTTCGTTTGTCTTGGAGCTCTGCGTCGTGGACGGTGTGCCACTTTTTTTTTGTGCCACTTACGGAGTATGTTTGTTTTTTGGGAGATCCTTTTTAAGAAATACTCAGAGATTTTTTTTTTGATAAAAAAATACTCAGAGAATTACCATATTGGAAAATGAAGATTATTTTTTTATAATTTAGTATCTGTTCGAGTTTTTTTTTAAAGTATCTGTTCAAGTGAATAAGCAAAAAAATTATATCATGTGATATGGGTCTACGGTCTACCCCGTTTAAAAAAAAACGTTGTTAATTTTCAAACCTTATTACAACGTACTCTTGCCATAGATAGTACGTTGGTCCGACATAGTTAAGCCCGTTTAATTCTAGCATTACCGGTTCATATTTTCAGAATATAGTGAGTATTGGACAATTTAAGCTACTAACCGGTAACGAGAGAAAAAGGGACTAGATTTGCGTGGCCCACATACGTATCCACGAAAATGTAACACGTCGGTATGAGTGTCTTTTTTTTTGGCAACTCGGTATAAGTGTCTCACGCACACAACTTTATATTTTTCACGTGGTTGCACTTTCTCTGTGTCTAATTTGTGTGCGCGAGACACTCATACCGAGTTGACAGAAAAAAAAAAGAAGAAGAAAAGACCATATTGAAATGCAAGCACGTGAAAAAGACCATAATTAGACTCATTTGTTATATTCTTTTTATTTTTACACAGAAGAAACTTAGAATTGAATAATCAATTAGTGATTACTATTTCTCTCTCTAGACTTTCTCTCTCACTTCTCTCTAAAGCGTTTTCTCTCCGATTTCTGTTTCCGGCCGACGGTACCGACATTTTGTCGATCCGTTGGTCGGTTACTTTTGATTAGCTTAGTTTTCTTTAGTTTTCCGGTGAATACCACTTCGACTTTGTGTGTTTTATAGGAAGTGAGTTTTCGTTTTCTTTTGTGTGGAATAAATTCGGATTTCTGTTTGGTTATTCTCCCGACTTTTTTCGGATCGTACTTCTGGAGCACTTCCGGAGTTCCCGATCTCTTCCCATGGAGTTAATCCGCCAAGACGTCGTTGCCTCTCTCTCATCCCCCAATCACTAAGTGCTTTCAGCTGTCGGTTCTCAGCCCAATCGAGTTGAATGGGCCGGCTTGCACCTCTTCGCGTCTTTTGAGTTCATCTTTTTTTGGATTCCTCCATATATGAAGCGCTTATAATCTCAGCGGTGGTGGCGTTTGATTGCAGAGATCTCGATCTTATATGCGGCAATTCGATGGTGAGTTTAGTGGAAGTGATCGGTAGGAGAAGGCAGTTGTAGCGAAGGCAACGATTTCAACAGTCCCCGGATCGTCATCGAAATCTTTCTCCAGCGAATTCGGCGTTTTGCATGTCGCCGACCTTGGGTATTCGACACGTGGATCTTTTTCGGCCATTCGACACATGTTTACACATGTAAAAACCTTAAACCTTGCCCGTTTTCTGTACATCCGATTTGCTGTTTATATTGGGCCTTGTATTTTTTGTCGTCCATGATTTCACTAAAAAGCCCATAAAAAGCTATATCAAGTTTACATGTATACATGGTGCAGTATCAAAGTGAAATTAGGTTGTGGGCTAAAACCCAAGCCCGTTACAACAAGATAAGATAACCAAAAAATTTTGTTTGTACGATCGTACACGTGTAAGGTGTGAAACGATCCTTATCAATGCATGTCCACGCGTCGCCATCCAAGGAGTCTGGCCATGCGGTGGATGACGAAACAATTCTGGCCACCGTGATGCGACCCATACTGCGAACCATCCAGACCTACTGATCTTGAATCCATCCACTGATGTCGGTAAAGTTCATCGGATCTTGATGGAAGCCCGCTCATAACCACACTGTAATCGCCAATTTTGGGACCAATGAAGACCATCTAACCGAACATCACGGTTAGGACTTTGAAGATGGGAGAACAAACATCAACTCCAGCACCCGTTCAAACTCGATCGGGATTTAAGACCGTAGATTCTCCAAGCCACTATTGACTCTTAAAGTGAGGATAGGAGAGAAATCTGCAGTAATGGCGACATGAATGAAGCGATGGGGAGTCAAGATCGAAACGACTTTGCTTGCAGAATCGGAAAAACCGATTGACAAACCGATTGAAAATAGGATGTTACAAAATCGGTTTGGAATCGGAGAGAGTCCATATAACCGGAAGAAAACTAGTCCGATATCAGGATCAGAAGCAGAAGTCGTCCGACGGCAAAGCTTATTACACCGAAGAAAAACAGAAGATGAAATCAAAAACAAAAACAAAAGTAACCCGATGGTCGGCCTGGCAAAACGCCGAGGACCGACGGCCGGAGCTAAATGATTTAATGGAATCTGTAGAGAGAAGCGGGAGAAACGGTGTGTAGAGAGAAAAGTCGATTCTCTAATGAAATGAAAAAAAAAAAAATCGGTCTATGTCAAATTATTTGAAAGTTTGCATTTTCTTTAATAGTTATATAGTACCAAAGGAGAAAGGTCATATTGAATATTTGCCGTTGAAATTCTTAGGTGTAAGAAGAGCAATTATTTAAACGTGTGACGACGTTATTCAAATGTAACACTTAGATTGCCAAGTTAGAGATAACGTAGGTATCATGCAAAAATAATATTAATATACAGCTATTTTGTGTTACAACTCATATATTTATATATATATATATATATATATATATAAATATATATATGTTTGACTTTGGGTTATAATGTCCGAGTCATAGCAACGGTATAGCATAGACTTGTTCACGAAGCCGGAGACAAACGCCTTACTTGACCAATATCCTATAGACGACGACCATGCTTCCGCCATGCATATCTAACAAAATAATTGGTCAAACGGATTATATATATTAACAAAACAATTATTAAATTACATAAACAAGTGCAAAAATGTTGGGACAAAAAAGTTACAACTATATTTTTAGCTCAACTAGCTCATTGTTGCTTCAGTTATGCTCTCCAAATATAGCTAGTTGGATCTTAGTTCGATTTCACTGCTACGATTGATGATACATATATGATTTGTCGTATATTAAGATATGTTACATGTATTATTGATCCCTAGTCTAAGAATTAAATCTGACCTAATTAAATGCCATGGTAGAATAGTCGATCGTCTCAAATTTGACCAAAATATCACAAATCTTCATATTAACAATTTTCTTTATAATTAGTCACAAATTACAATTAAAAAAAACAAGCAGTAGTAACATAATAGGAATCAGCTTGGAAAATAGTATAAATTTTGTTTGTCCTTAGTTAGACTTCCGCTGGGAACTAAATTGCTAACGAAATAATGTTATGTCTTATGGTTCATTAGAAAATTCGGGACCAAACTAGTCGTCCATACTATTCTCTTTACAAAAATTAGTTGGATTTCGGTCTAAATACTCCATATTAATAAAAATGGGATGCTCAATACAAAGGCAGCACCTAAACGTACGTGAATATGCTTCCGGTCTTATAGTCGGCGTTGTTTAAGACCAATAAGTAAATGCTAGAAGCTTTAAGGAAGTTTCATAAACACATATATCTATACATTGGCCTTGTACTGAAATGGTGGCTATAACAACTTAACAATAGTCTTCTTCTCTGAAAACTCTACAAAGAAAATATTATCTTCTTAAAAGTGTGACCATTGATTAGTTCATACAGAAAGTTGATTTTTAATTTTATTATGTATTAAACTATGCATAGATATGTGTTTGCGTATCTGATTTGCGAGAGAACTCCTAACAAGAATCAGATACCATGATTAATTTATGAAAAGAGACTAATCAATCCCTAAAAAGAGAAGAAAAAGTGACCTCTACATGATAAGAGCGATGGTTTTTGGACTTTTGAAACGTCATATTTTTATCTATGGCTAAGCTTGAAACGTCATCTTACGTGCATGTATATTTGTTTCGTGATTTTCACGACTCACGAATATAATTCATGATTTTTATTAGTGCTAACGTGGGTGATTATGTATAATACTTACATATTTGTTTTTGTTACACAGTATTTATACACTCAAATAGTAATTTTATAATGTGGCACATATATATGTACGAGACATGGTCAACTTTCTTTGACGAGCCCATGAGGCCATGATATAATCACCATTTCGGGTTACCTTTAAATTATTTCGCTGTAACTGTTAAATATTTAAATATCAAATCCAATGTTTTATCACAAACTATCACAAACCGATCTTCCAAAATTCGATATCGAATTATTTATTCACTTCATTTGTGGTGTTTTTTTATTCATGAAAAAGGTCATGGTCAACTTTCTTTGCGGATCCCGGAACATATTCACCATTTTCGGAGACAATAAGGGTAATCTCGTCATTTCATAATTTAGAGAATCCTAGTCGTTTATAAGTTTCTCGTTTGCTTCCTTAACCTCTCGAGACCGCGTTTCTGTCTGACTCGGAACTCAGTTTGACTCAATTACAAGACTTTTTATTTGTTTAATTACAAAAAATAGTCGAGTATATGAGGGTTTCTCAAACCCATGTCTAATTTTCTATTAGTATGATATTATTTGTTTTGGGTTCAAGCTTGTACGGATTTGTTTTTGGGTTTCTCCCAAAAAGTTTCATACTAATTGGAGTTGGACATAACTTATATACTAGACATTCTGTGTCTAAACTTCTGATATAAGACATTGTTTGTATCCCAACAATCTCTCCTCAAACCAAAGACCACATAAACTTGTTGTCCTCTCCTACGATACCTTTGTACCCCTCTTATATCGCCATAATTACCAACGAAACTCATCACCTAATATCATTGTACAGTTAGAGAGACTTTCGACACAAGGCACCGATATTCTTTTATCGCGGAAATCACTATAAAGGCTCTCTTCCCTTTTTGTGCTAAAAGGGTTCTCCTCCCACAACGAACACTTAAGCTTATCTCTCAGTCCACTTTATAACATGTGGTTCTGATACCAATTGAAGGGCTTCTTAAGCCCATGTCCAATTCTGCATTAGTATGATATTGTCCGTTTTGGGCCCAAACCCGCAAAATTTTGTTTTTGGACTCCTCCCAAAAAACTTCATACTAATTACATATAACTTATATATCAGACATTCTCTGTCTAAACTTCTGATGTGAGACATTTTTTGTATCTCATTCCCAACGGTACATTTGGTTATCGCAAAATAACAATTGGTAATGAAAATCATACCAAAAAGTATACAGTAAAAATTATGTAAATAATAATATTAAAATTTTAAAATTTTATTTATTTAATTATTAATTTATAATTATATAACTAATTTTAACGAAATACAATATCTTTAAAATATTCATTTTTTAAATAAACTTTTTATTAAATTTATATTTTAGATTTTTTATTTCAAATTTTCATATTGTTTAGATTTTTTCATATTGTTTCTTAAAAATACGAGCATTAAACAATCGACTAGTCAACACATTTATTAATATGAACCAAAAACAAATGTATTAAAGAGAACTAAGTTTTTTTTTTGTTTAACATCCAACATGTTTTATTATCTAAAAATATGATAGAATCAATAATAACAAATCATATATGGAAAGACTTATGTATACCAGACAAAATTAGTGGATAATGTCTTTAATGTGATGATGAATTTGTAGATGAGATTATAATACATTTTTGGAAGTAGTTAAGCATAAAGAAGTAATTATTAAGTTTTAAAAAAAAATATTTTATTATTTTATTAAATTGTGTTATATTTGAAATTGATAGGATTTAAAAAGTTAATTATATATCGTAATTATTACTTTATAAAATGTGTATTTGTTTAAAAAAGGTATCAATAATGAATAAATAAAAATCTTAAGTTGAACATTGGTTGGAAAAAAATGATGAACATATAAAGTGTCCGTATTATTCCAAAAATCTACAACATGTTTTGACAAAATGCCGTCTACTTTTTCTTTACCAAACGAATAAAAATGTAATTGACTGAAAGAAAAATACGTAAACTATGAATATTTCAATTAAAAAAACGTGTGGACGGAGGAAGAAATAAGCTTCCTCTTTCCTTTTTTTGTTCTCTCTCTCCCCCTCTCTAAGCTTACGACATATAAATAGCTGTCACCTGCAGATCATTTGTAAAATCAGAACGCACCAAATAAAGCTCTCAACTTCTTCGTGAAAGCTTTAACCTTTTCTTTCTGCAATCTCCTCACTTCCAAGAAACAAAAACCCTAACAGATTTATTCATTAGTTCATTTGTAAATGGCTCTAGCTAAAGACATAATGGGCTGTCGTCTCATCTTTGAGAGACCATCATCACTCGCTTTGTCTCCGTTTCAATCTCGTCTCTCTATCAAGAAGAGGACACAGAGAACACAATTCTCGCTCAACCCTTTTGACCCGAGACCGATGAAAGCTGCTTTCTCCGGTGGCGTCGTGGCTGCAATCAGCGAGGATTTGGTTAAAACGCTGCGTATTAACACCGTTGGTAGAAACCAAGAGAAGAAAGACGAGGAGGTGGAGAAGGCGGTTCAGTTTAAGGTGAGAGCGGTTGCGACGGTGAGGAACAAGAACAAAGAAGATTTTAAAGATACTTTGGTTAAGCATTTGGATGCTTTTACTGATAAAATCGGTAGAAACGTCGTCTTGGAGCTTATCAGCACTCAAATTGATCCAAGTAAGTCATACAAATAAAATATTTACAAATTTTCTTTGTGGGGTTTTATCAAAATCTTGTAATTTAAAATGGGTTTTCCTCAAATCGTGATTTTCCGGTCAAAGTTTTGATTTTTTTTTTTGTTTTACCAAAAATTTCTAAACAGAAACGAATGAGCCGAAGAAGAGTAAAGCGGCGGTATTGCAAGACTGGTCAAAGAAATCAAATTCAAAAGCGGAGAGAGTCCACTACACGGCGGAGTTCACGGTGGATTCCGCCTTTGGTTCACCGGGAGCAATCACGGTGACTAACAAACACCAAAAAGAGTTCTTCCTTGAGAGCATCACCATAGAAGGCTTCGCATGTGGTCCTGTCCACTTTCCTTGCAACTCATGGGTCCAATCCCAAAAAGACCATCCATCAAAACGGATTTTCTTCACTAATCAGGTAATTAATTACATATTTTAATCAAAAGCCATCAACTAACCCCGTTAAATGTCAATACATTATCATAGTATATCATATAATAATAATAAAATATCATATAATAATGTCGTGGTAGGTCCAAAAGTTGTCTAAATTAACTACCGTGACTTTCAACTACATATTTTGGATTGGAAAATTAAATGTCGTTACAAAATTACGCAGCCTTATTTGCCTAGCGAGACACCGTCCGGCCTAAGAACATTAAGGGAGCAAGAGTTGGAGAATCTCAGAGGAGATGGGAAAGGAGAAAGGAAATTATCAGACAGAATCTACGACTTTGATGTCTACAACGACATAGGAAATCCAGACATATCACCAGAACTAGCCCGACCGGCATTCGGTGGCCGTGAATTTCCTTACCCTAGACGCTGTCGAACCGGCCGGTCTTCCACAGATACTGATCTAATGTCCGAGAGACGAGTGGAGAAACCGTTACCGATGTATGTGCCACGAGACGAACGGTTCGAGGAGTCTAAGAAGGACACATTTGCTGCGTGTAGGCTTAAGGGGGTTTTACATAACCTTATACCTTCGCTAAAAGCTAGCATTTTGGCTGAGGATTTTGCTAACTTTGGTGAGATTGATAGTCTTTACAAAGAAGGCTTGCTTCTCAAGTTAGGGATTCAAGATGATATGTTCAAGAAGTTCCCTCTGCCTAAGATCGTGACTTCCCTCCAAAAATCTAGCGAAGGGTTACTCAGATACGATACTCCCAAAATAGTTTCAAGTAAGCACCTTATTTTTTACTTATAATCACATTGATTAAATCCTTAATTTATGTCATTAATTCGTTTTTCTTTAATATTTTGAGATTCATGATGAGTTAACTAACACATGTTTCATCACATACTCACATGCCTTTTAATGATGAACCAATCCTAAAAAGAAACAATTTTTATTTTTGCTATATAGTCTATGTACTTGAACTATTTGGAACCAACAGTGAAACTTCCTTAAATAAAGAAACATGCTTCACGTGCTTAAATCATTTGTTTATTTGTTGTGATCTAGTATAAAATAATTCAATTTAATCGCGTTTATGTCTTATATTAATCCTCTAAACTGCTTACTTCTTATAATATAGTTTTAACTTATCTAATGGCTCTTTTACCTTTGATATTAATTCAGAGGATAAATACGCATGGCTTCGAGATGACGAGTTCGCACGCCAAGCCATAGCTGGGATCAACCCAGTCAATATTGAACGAGTCACGACTTATCCACCGGTCAGCAATCTTGACCCCGAGATCTACGGTTCACATCTTGACTCTGCTCTCACCGAAGACCACATCGTTGGTCACCTTGACGGCTTGACCGTACAACAAGTACGAATCTATACATGATCTCATTAATTAGAGTACACAAATACAAAAACAATCCTGCCTAAATTATTAATTTATATTTTTCTATTGAACTTTCAGGCGTTAGAGACGAACCGATTGTTTATGGTGGACTACCACGACATATACTTACCGTTTCTAGACCGAATCAACGCGTTGGAAGGACGTAAGGCTTACGCGACTCGAACCATATTGTTCTTGACTCGTGTCGGTACACTCAAGCCTATAGCCATCGAGCTAAGCCTCCCTCCTCAACTAGACTCAAACCGAAAGTCCAAGCGCGTAGTCACACCACCAGTAGATGCAACCTCCAACTGGACGTGGCAGCTAGCCAAGGCCCATGTTGGGTCCAATGACGCTGGCGTTCACCAGCTTGTGAACCACTGGTTACGTACACATGCTTGTTTGGAGCCGTTTATATTAGCTGCTCATAGACAATTAAGCGCGCTGCATCCGATTTACAAATTATTAGACCCTCACATGAGGTACACTCTAGAGATCAATGCCGTGGCACGACAAACTTTGATTAGCGCGGACGGTGTGATTGAGTCGTGCTTCACAGCTGGTCAATACGGTTTGGAGATTAGTGCCACTGCATATAAGAATCGATGGCGGTTCGATATGGAAGGCCTCCCTGCTGATCTCATCCGAAGGTAATGTCTCAATAGTTTAAGCACTGCTGGATTTATAACTTAGTATCTTTTAATAATTGTCGTATTTAATCTATTTTTTTCTTCTATTTTATTAAATTTTCAGGGGAATGGCTGTTCCTGACCCAACACAACCACATGGGCTGAAATTACTTGTCGAAGATTACCCATACGCCAACGATGGTCTCTTATTGTGGTCTGCGATCCAAACCTGGGTCCGAACCTACGTGGAGCGTTACTATCCAACCCCGAGCCTAATCCAAACCGACACAGAGCTCCAAGCCTGGTACTCAGAGTCAATCAACGTAGGTCACGCTGATCATCGTGACGCCGAATGGTGGCCAGAGCTTTCCACTGTCGATGATCTAGTCTCTGTCATCACTACCATCGTCTGGCTCGCCTCCGCACAACATGCGGCTCTGAACTTCGGACAGTATCCTTACGGCGGTTATGTCCCGAACCGTCCGCCATTGATGCGCCGGTTGATTCCTGATGAGTCTGATCTCGAGTTCGCAAGTTTTATTGAGGATCCGCAAAAGTATTTTTTCTCGTCGATGCCGAGTTTATTGCAGACGACGAAGTTTATGGCGGTGGTTGATACCTTATCTACTCATTCGTCGGATGAGGAGTATATTGGGGAAAGACAACAACCGTCAATTTGGACAGGAGATGCTGAAATTGTCGATGCTTTTTATGAATTTTCGGCGGAGATCGGACGTATAGAAAAAGAAATTGAGAAAAGGAATTGTGATCCTAGCCGTAGAAATCGGTGTGGGGCCGGAGTTTTGCCATACGAGTTGATGGCTCCTAGTTCAGAACCGGGAGTTACTTGTAGAGGCGTGCCTAATAGTGTATCGATCTAGATAATTTAAATTTTAAAATAGGAAATCTATAAGTAAATAAATAGATTTTTGAAATAAATAAAATTATTTATAATTTATTTTATTGTTTTCTGCAAAGAAATTGTTGTATCTTTCCAAGGAGAGAACTTGATTAGTTGATTTCAAGTTCAAAATAAAAAGTTGAATATTTGATAATATTTAATATTGGCAATGGTGGATCTAGGCAAAAATTTCAACCGGGGATATCAATACTATTAAAACAGGAAGGTTTGCCATGGTACATAAATGTTGTTTCCAGAATTTACCCTTGATATTATTAAGATTTGTAACCTTCATTAAGGGTAAAACTGTAAAACAATTTATATTTGATTTATTCATAATATCTTATAATATCTTTTGTTTTCTTTTTTCTATCATAATCATATCTAACGAAAATCTTTTTTAAAAATTTAATAAAAATAATAATTAATTTCGAAATTAATATTAAAATAAATATTATAAATTATTCTTAACTAAAATTTAACTTAAAGAAATAAAATCAAGCATAATTAAGTTACTAAATCAATTGGTACATATAATTATATAATTTAATACATAATTATTTTATAAATTATATAATCATTAAAATTAATAAATTATTATTAAAATAAGAAAGTAGTATATAATATTGTACTAGCGTGCAGGTATAAATTATTTATTTGGTAAGAAACGTTTTTTACGATTGTACTTCTTAAGGGTTGTTTCATCAAATTTTAAAATATTTAAATTATAATAAAATGGGCTAAAAATAAATTAACCAATTTCGATTTCTAAAAATAAAATTTGCACGAGTAACTAATTCCAATTGATATATTTTAAATTTAATATAAATATTTAAATTATTTAATATTTATATTATTCAAATATATGATGCGTCAAATTATAGTTCATGTTTGAATGCAATTTTTAACGGGTTGTTCCGTCAAATTTTCAAATTATATATGATTACAACACGTGTTGAAAAATAGATTAACCAAGTTCAAGCATGACTAATCATATATTAAAAATAACAATAAAATACAACTACTAATATATAATATACAAGTTAATAATATCAAAACAAAAACAAAATTTATTAAATTTTTTCTCACATTTAGCACTATATCATCTTATTTTCATTTGATATAGATTAGACGAAATAGGTAACGAAATTAATTTATAAAAATATAAATTTAAGATAAAAGTATATATTCTAAGAATGAAAACATAAATCCGCGCTTCTTTAGCGCGGGTCAAAATCTAGTTATCATGAATTTTAAATTAGTGAGGAACATTCTCGTACAATTTGAATTATCTAGCATCTATTATTACGAAACTATTTAAAAAAAGTAAAAAATTAGTCGGAGGTCTGTGACCCCGTATGTACGTCGTAGGCTCCAACCGCCCTTGGTTGGTGAATCGGTTTGGTTGAAAGAGGTGTTTACAGAGAGGTCTATGTTAATCATCTCGATGTTATCGGTTTTGTGGTGTTTTGATTCTAAGGCTTTTTTTGAACTATTTTAGGCTTTTTGTTGTTATCCTATTTCTTATGAACTAGGGTTTATATCTCTGCACACGCGCGGAGATGTGGTTGGTGTTTTTTTGTTTTGTTTTGTATTTGTGTTTGATTTTATTCATTCTTCTTATGATTGTCTTTTTTTTAAATATGTTACTACAACATATCATATGTGCATCAAATAATACTAATTATTCTAAGACACACTTGAAGATCGGTAACTTGTCTATTTGAATTTGAACATTGTTAGTCTAAAAACACCGCGGATCACTTTTTCCCGAGTGGTCGCCATATCGACGCCGGTGGTGTTGTTCGCTTTGCTGGTTCCTCCTGTCTCATGTGATGAAAGTGGCGATTCTATTATTGCTAATCTTTCATTTGGTTAATCAAAATATCCAAAATCCCCGCAGACGGCGCCAATTGTTAATTTCGAAAATCAAACAATAATTAATTTATGAAATCGATTAGAAATTTAGGGACTTGAATATGAGATTAAATTAGAATTAAATAGCAAAAATAATCCAAACTGGAAAATCTAGTCTTTATTAAAAATACGAGCCGAAATCGAATGAATAATCACTAGCTCTTAGGGTTTCTGACTACAAAGTGTATGTGTTTCGACTTAGTCTTTTCCCGCGCAGGAAAATGATATTTATATCAGAGCATCTAGGGTTTTTTCTCTAGATTCCCTCTGATATTATTTACAAAATCTGAACAACTTAGATTTTATTTCCTAAAAAGATTCCTATTTATCTTTTTGATAAAAATGTTAAACTAACATTTTTATTTTTTTGCCATGTAGATCGTCGCGAATGGTCGCCGAGCTAGCTTGTCGTTTCAGGGCTACCTCGCCGCTATCGGACCTCCATTATATCTTTTGGGCCAGATATTTTCTGTTAATTCTCTCTCACACTGGTGTAGAGACAATCTTACCGGCATTACTATGACAGTATATCTTGAGGCCCTTTAAGGCAATCTTCTATTCAACACTCTCCAAAATTTCAACATGTATTAGCTCTTGCCAGTCTCGCAAAATAAAAATTCCCTTTTTACCAGACCTTGTCCATCAATTTTTCTGACTATAATCTTCGTGCAATATTGCCACTTTAACTACATATTTGTGTTAATCTCGGTTAACCGATAATAACCCGGTACATCACTAAGGTAAAAATGGCAAAAAAAACTACAAAGATGTGTTACAAAAGGAAGAAAAGAAAAAGGGGATTTGGATTTGGATTAAACCAAAACCCATAAACAATCATTTTGATTTCGAATAGATTTAACCAAACCTTCGTCTACACTCCCTCTTGCTCTTATCAGTGCTCTTACCGAATGTAGCTTATCCAGCGGACGCGGGATCGCGACGACATCAACCTGAGGCATGGCTGCAAATTTAAGATGGAGGAGAGAAGGAGAAGGAAGGAGTAAAGAATGAGTGATTTGACTGAGTTGCTGTTATGGTCAGCTTAAGTTGAATGCAAAGCGGTGGCTCAAGGGGTCAAAATCTCTTGTAGCCTTATGGCTTTAAAAGAAATCCCACATACCCTTGTATAATCTCTCATACCCTTCCACTTTAATGAAATGTAATTTGACCTTTTTGCTTTCGGTTTGGGTGAAAATTTGGGATGGGGAAATTGGTTGGAAAATTGGCACTACAAAAAATATCGGCATTAGTAGCACACTGAAAACGCTACGGTAGGGTTTTGGTAGCGTTTTCATGAACGCTATGTCAGCCGCAGCTATAATAGACCCCCCCTACCATAGCGTTTTTTAATGCTATAATAAATGGACATATTGTAGCATTATATAATCGCTATCAAAAATTATTTTATAACACATGTTTAGTGCTATCATGCAGTTTTCCATGGCGATGTTTTCATGCTGTAGTATAAATTACAATAACACATTTTCAGTGTCAGTGAATATGTTTTCGTGACGTTTTTGTTTGTCGAATTGAGCACTTATTATAGCATCTATCATATGCTATATGAAAGTATTAGCTAGCACATTTTTCGTGCTATGATATTATTTTTCATGGCTTTTTGTGACATTTGGTATATATTATTATAGCTCAGCTGTATTATATAAAATATATATTTATTGCAATTCTGATTTTAAATAAAATTTCTATTGCATTAAATTTATAAAACATACATTATTTCCATAAATCATTCAATACATAAACAATAATATCATTCCAAGTCCTAAACTAACTTAAGAAAGAATAAAACTAACTTCATAAGGACAGTGAGACAAAATTCTTGAATCGATGGTTAAGTTCTTCTCTTTCTTTATCATGAACCAAGTCCTTTCCGGGCATGTGTATAACTTAACAAATACTTCAGTTTCAAGCTCACATCTGGTGCTCTCTTGCATGTGCCAAGCTCCCATATGGTCCTGCCTCACCTAAGGTTTTGAATTGGCCTCAGCTGAGATGCAACCATAAACGGAAATGAATTCGCAAATATCAGAATGAAAGAACCAAACCATTAGAGAGAAAGGAAGTCAGATGAGCAGAAAGAAAACTTGCAGACAAATTGAAGTCTGTACATGAGAAACATCACACGGCCAAGATAACTAGGTAGTATCAAAGTAACGAAGAAGAAAAAAACTCACCGGATCATTTTCCACCACATTGTCAGCCTCATCAAACTCTTCCATGTCTGGAATATCTTCCTCGTCCTCACCTCCAAAATACGAAGGTATTGATTGGATAGCATTTTTCTCGTTTATTTCTAAGACATCCATGGATGGCAAGCACTCATCTTCATTGCCTTTATCTGTAGCAAATATCAAGACAAAAGATTAAAAGTGAGAAAAGTGAAATTTGGGAAGACACCAAACTAATCTCTTAATACAAAACCTTACCTTTCGGTTTCCCATGTGTCGCCAGCCAACCATCATTATCTTCATCATCAACCAACACTTCACCTCCAGCAGCTTCATATTCCTCTGCCACAGATGCAGCTCTCCGTAGACAAGGTACTGTTCAACACATAAAACAAAAAATCCATAAACTTTAAGAGAATGTGCATACATAAACAACAAACCAAACAAAAAAGAAGCTCTAAAGATTTCAAATTCACCATTTCTAGTAATCAAAAACTGTTTATCTCAGGGCAAGTATGGCTTTCTTTTGCTTGGGTCACCTGATTCCCTAAATGGATTGAACAAGAAGAACTCATAGACATTAGAGAAGTCATAAATTGACTGATCTCATCACAATCTCACAAACTTGTATATAAAGACTAAAAGCCAATAGATTTATCGCCAACCCAGAGAAACCCATTTACCCATATTCCTCGATGGTCAAGTTTTCAGCTAACACATATCGTCGATCGCAAAATTCACACAACTCAAAATTAAAATTCGCCACTTTGTATTCATATTCTTCAATAAACTCAAAATTGGAACTAACCATGACCAAGTAGGGCACTTGGAGACGAGATTATTGCCGGCGATTACGAACTCGCTGACGCTGAGTACTCCCTTCTCCTTGAACGCCGAGACCGTACGAGGACTTGTGATCCTCTCCACCGTGCCTTTGAATGCTTCATGAAGCTTGAGCTGATTTAGGTAAAACAGGAACAACTAGGGTTTACCAATCTTTGTGCTATTGAGATCGATATAAATCGATCGATTCCAAAACAGATCCACAAGTTTTGAATCTTCGAAACCGTAAATTAGCGAAGCTATATATCAAACTTTTACAGGAAGATCTGCTGCAATATCGGCCGAACAAAGAGAATCAAAGTATAAGATGTAATGGATGATTCTAGATTCAGAGATTGAGAGAAAGCGATGAGATAATGAAACGGGGAAGTAAGGAATGGAAGACAACTATTTACGTCCGTTGATTTTAGTTTAATCTAAAGGTGAATAATGAAAGAGATGTGATCCTTGTATCTATAGTTTTTTCATCCTTGTATCTATAGTTTAACCAATGAAAAAACAACTTTTTTTTTCTTTTTTTTTCCAACTAAGACTTTCATTAATCAACTTTGTTCGTTACATAATGTTTGCCAAATGAATTGAGGACAAAAGATTATACAAACACCATTCGTATGGTGAAGACACGGCTGTTTTTATTTATATTTCTATAATTATATTTTTTGTTTGTAGTTTTTATTTAGATTTTATGTTTGTTTAATTAGAATAATAATTTTAGGGTTTATTAATTGAGTTTGTTTGTATATGGTTAGGGTTTGAAGTTTAGGGAATAGGGTTAAAGTTTAAGTTAGAGTATGAGATTAAGGTTTGCAAAAGATTATATTTAAAAATAATAATTTATTTTTATAAATGTTCAATCTTGTTTTTTGAATATGTTGTAATAGTTGTATTTTTCAAACCCTAAACCCTATTTATTTGGAATTTAGGATTTAGGGTTTAGACTAAAACATCAAATTATAATAAATTAAATAGAAAATATGTTACAAGTGTAAATCCTAACCCTATATTCCAATACCCTAAATTCTACTTATACCACAATGTCTAAACTCTAAATAAAATACTTGTATTTCAAACCCTAAATCCTATTTATACCCTAAAACCAAACTGAAGAATTTGTTTGTTCTAGCCTTTTTTTGCAGACAATTGTTTGATTTGGAAAATACCATGAACCTTATATGCAAAATACTCTATATTAAAACTTTTAGTGGAATATGGGGGTTTAAGGTTAGAAATGTATGGTTTAGACTCTTCCAATTATATTTAATTTTTAAGTTAATACTTAACAATAATATATTTAGAAAATAAGATATTTTGAAGTATGAATATTAAACCCAATATTCCAATACCCTAAACCCTAAACTTTTATTACAATGCCCAAAACTCTAAATAAATTATTTGAAAACTTATATTTTCTAATAAGATATTTCTTATGTTAAATGACAAATAGAAAATTATGTTTAAGTGTGAATCATAAACCTACATTCCAATACCCTAAACCCTAAACTTATACTACAATACCCTAAACTCTAAATAAAATAATAGTATTTCAAACCCTATATATTTTAAATTTATATTAATTTGTAGTTAATACTCTAATCCTAAACCCTATCTATACCCTAAATTATAGTTTGAAACCAACAGTGGATTCACCATTGATCTCGAGCTTTTGAATCGGTTTGATGTTTGGTGTTTTCAATTTGACCCAAACGTTTTTGTATTAGTATGGCTCTGAATTCATGTTGTGTTATTTCATTTGAAATCACATATTTCATAAAATATACATTGCAGTTTGATCTATAAATAAAATTTTATATTGCATTAAATTTATAAAGCATACATTATTTCATATATCATTCAAAGTATTACATAAACCAAAATAAGTCCTAAGATAACAAGGCATGTCTTTTGGTATTTGCTTGAGCTCTAGCTACTATTGATTTTGCTTCACCTGAAGAACATCATCAGATAGCAATCAAACAAGTGTATTATATATTTTATATATATGCATAAGAACACAAGTATCTGCAAGAAGTCACACAAACACTATGAGCATACAGATAGGGTATGGACCGGAGCTTCTATGATCTTGAAAACTGAGACCAGAAATCTGTCGTTGCACATCTGAAAACCAAGTATCAAGTAAACGTACAATTAATTTTGGATTCACCTATCACAATAAATCAAGAAACACAATGATAACCAATCGTTAGAAAATTTTCACCTTTCTTTTCATCTCTTTGAGCATGTCTTCGAGACCTGCAGGCTGAGTACCAAGATTCTCTATATCCCTATACAAACCAGTAAACACATTCTCAGATCCTAAATAACATTAAAGAACCAAATAAATCAAAAGCATATAACTTTGGAGACATGAATGCAAAAAAAAAACTTATCAAACACCCAATTTTGTACTCAGATCATCTAATCTAATCTCATAATTACACACATAACGATATATGTAGAGACAATCAAACAAGTATATATACGTACATAACAACATGAGTAGCTGCAAGAAGTCTCACAAACACTATGAGTATAAAAGAATATCAACCTGTTTGAGAGCATTGGGCAAGGAATGACTTGAGATATTCTGTAACAACTCCCAAAAGCTTCATTCCAGGGAAAATATTCTGAACATAAATCCCATTAAATGTCAGAAGAGGAAAAGTAAAGATGTAATTTGCTTAAGAAAATCTTCTAGGACAGTAGCATCATGCAACCAAGGTTATGAGGATATATGGGATGTTAATGGAAAGCAAAAAGGTAGATGCACAGGTGTAAACGCCCATAAAAAAACAGCCAGACACAACTGATTTAAGAACTATCTACCTAGCTAAAACATCATAGAACATTGACTCAGAAACTAGTCACAGTAATCTGATGATACATCTATTGATCAACATCTTGATTAAACTCTGAGTTTTAGTACAATACACACGAATCATATGTTCTATGAAATTCCATGATGCACAAAACAAATGAATCCGACTTGAGTACATGTAAATGTTACAAGAGTAGCTCTCTTAGCCAATTTTGACTAAAGAGCTTTCCAGGTACGAACTTAATAAACATTTCAAACGTATATGACAGTTCCGGGTTGATACCTTAGTGGTAATCTTATTGGCATATCTTGGCTGTTTTCCAGTTAACCCACCATCAAAAAGATATCACAATTCGTCTACATCGGTAGGAGTTCTCTCTTTCGGTTTTCCCCTTTTAATCTTCTTAGAGACACGCTCATCAGCTTCAAACTCAGCGTCGACTTCTTCATAAATTTTCTCACGCTCTTTTTTACTTATAGAAGTACCTCCACCTGACAATCAATTAAGAACATCAACAAATTGTGATTCACAATCAGTTATGAATATCAGCAAATTGTGATTCATGTCAAATGGAAATTTGAGGGAGAAACAAACCTCGAGGAAAATCAGGAACCTCTTCGAGCTGCAGAGCCATGGCTTCAGACCTTGCAGAAACATCGTCCTTCGTCTTCTTGAACGGTTTCTTCGATGATTGAAATACCTTTGCAGAACTATTACCTTTTCCACTTGGAATTTGAGAGGTGGAAGACAGTGGAGAAAAACCAGAATATATCAGTCCAAACTCTCTATGTTCCTCTCTTCTCTAACCCCTCCCCACGTCCTTCCTTGCCATCTTCTTCGGAATCCTACGCTAGACTCAATGTTGGAATTGGGATCCTTGACTGGGTAAACCCTAGAACCGATTTCGAAGATTTCTGTTTTAAGCCAAATGTCGACAGTTTCGATCGTGGGAAAACCAGAGGAGAATAAAGACCCAAATAGATGAAGATGGATCGACTGAAGAAAAGAGATGGAGGATCTCAGGGTGAATAGAGATCGAAAGAAAGATAATCGTAGAGAGAAGATGATGATTTTTTTTTTTTTTGGTCTAGAGGAGAAATTGACTTAGACAAAAAAAAATTCATTCCCACAAAACCAAAATATTTCGGTGGCAAAATGTTTTTTTGGCTAAGTGTTTTGCCTCCAAAATGATTTTTCAGCTATAATAGTGATTTTTGGGTTCCTGCTTAATGAAAATATTTCTTAGCACAAATTTAATGCTACGACAGACTTGAGATCCGATTTTCACACTTTTAGTAGTAGTTACTGAATTAGTGCTACAATGAACTGCTACCAATGCTTATATTTCTTGTAGTGTGGGTTGGGATTGGATGGGGAAATTGGTTGGAAAATTGAAATTGGTTTATGAAAGAAAAAAAAAGAATCCCGAGCATCGCCAATTTGCTCGTCGGCGCCGTCACCTCGCGTCTCCGACCACCATTCGCCGCCTCCGTCGTGCTCCGTCACCATTGGGACTACCAATTGAGTAGAAATGCATTCCACAGATAGAATCGGTGTGTATTGTAAGCATATTGGCCGCGGAAATCGATTCAAATTGGAATTTGTGTTCCTGTTGCAGGAGAACTGGGGACAACTAGTGCAACTGATGTATGTTGTATAACAAGTAAAACTGGTATAAATGGTACAATTAGTATAACTAGTGCAACTGATGTATGTTGTATAACAAGTAAAACTGGTATAAATGGTACAATTAGTATAACTAGTAAAACTAAGAATCATTTTGTATAACTAATATAACTGTTGTAACTAGTATAACTGAGGACAACTTGTGTAAAACTATGTGTTAAGTTTTGGCTCCAAAATTCCATCTTCTCTTACATCCGGTTTCTCTGTACTCATAAATCGATATGACGTTTACACTTCTCGGAATATTGTCCAATCAAAACGTTAATGGAGCCGTTTAATGCCCCGTTTAATGCAGGGGACAAAGAAGGAAGACAAGTTGTCGCTCTACAAACCCAAGAAAGATGCTCATCATTACAAGTCTCTTCGAAAAACAGAGACTCACATCGATTGTCTCCGAAGCCGGCGAACCGTCACATCTCTGAGTTTTATGGACGCTACCCAACAAATTATGGGTCAAAAATCCATTCTATAAATACAGAGAAGTTCTGCGTCTCTCTCATAACCATTTCCCACACAAGAGAAGTTCTAAAATCAGAGAGAAATTCGAAAAACAGAGAGAAGTTTGAAAAACAGAGACTCACCCATAACCATGGCCAACATGAGATCGATTGTCTCTCTTCAACAATTTCCGATCGAAATCCTCACCAAGATCATACAGAAGCCGGAAAAAATTCTTGCGCCAATACTGCAACCTCAGAGCAACCTGCAGAATTATGAACGAAGCCGGCAACAGTCCTGAAGTCCTCCATTCTCTCTCTCTCTCTCACCCTTGGTGAAGAATCCTCTTAATGCGTATCAGCACATGGCGTTTCTGAACAAATGCTTAGACAATGATAAATGCGCGGTTAACTTCGTGCAAGGTATCCTCTCATTCTTCCAAGAGGGTGATGTGGAAAGCGGAATGTTATATCTTAACATTGCCGCCATTGGAGAGGGCGGGGATGAGATTCTGGAAGCTGTTTACCTATGGCGTGTTCTGCGCAAATGCTTAGACAATGATAAATGCGCGGTTAACTTCGTGCAAGGTATCCTCTCATTCTTCCAAGAGGGTGATATGGAAAGCGGAATGTTATATCTTAACATTGCCGCCATTGGAGAGGGCGAGGATGAGATTCTGGAAGCTGTTTACCTATGGGGTGTTCTGCGCTTCCTCCACGACGATCCTCTAGAAGGTCCATTTGAGGAAGTTGCTTTCCGTTACTGGCGGGAAGATGAGGAGGATTTGGTGGCCCGCGTTTGGAAGAACTTGAGGAGGATACTGCATGGAATCAGTGTCGAAAAAAAAACCGGTTTATATGCAAACATTGCGGAGCAGAAGGCCCCCTGCATCTTGCCATCTTCTGTATTTGGAAATCGACTGTCCCGATTGCTTCATGTACAAACGGTGCATGAGGTTCTACTACATGAATCAAAATATGCATATTCTCAATCTCTAATTTCTTTTCTCGTACTCTGTTTTTTTTTTTTTTTAATTTCTCGGCTATGTAGTACTCTTTTTTAATGTTATGTCTCCATCATTTTCCAAGCAAATCGAATTCGGTAAAACTTTGTAAAACTGTTGGTAAAACTGTGTAAAACTGTTGGTAAAACTGTGTAAACTGGTAAAACTGTGTAAAACTGTGTAAACTAGTAAAACTGTGTAAAACTGGTAAAACTGGTAACTGTATAAAACTATGTCAAACTAGTCAAACTGTGTAAAACTAAGTGATTATCGTAATTATAATGATTATCATTGGAGAAAATATTTAACATATAGCTATATGATATTTGAACTTGTAGGATCACTTTTATCCTAACCATGGGCAATGGGTGATATTACAGAAAATTAGATTGAGAATCACTCAACCAAGTAATTCCACAAACAATGTTCATATACTTGCAAGATCATTTTTGGAATAACGGACAAGTAAAGAGAATAAATTTACAAAAATTGAGGGTTGTAACATATTAATATGCAGAAGCATTAGATTCATAGCTTCATTGAGTAAAATCAACTGTAAAACTATAAAATCAAATTTAAAGTTCCAGTAAAACTGATTATATTGAAAAGAGCCAAAGTACAACTATTAAAAAAATTTGTACAACTACAAACTCCTGTAAAACTATGTGTTTTTTCTAGAGCGAAGAATTCAAAATTGACCAAGTATTTGGCGGAAAAATTCATAATTGACCAAATTTTTGGCTCAAAAAAAAAAACATTAGTACTTTTCTCTTCTCACCGGGTCCCCTTCTCACCTCACGGGCCTTTTTTAAAAAAAAATTAGACTTTAATATTTAGCTAGTTAAATATATTATATATTTTATGTCATAAATAAATAACTAATATATAAACAATATTGTATTTTGACATAGTGGAGTTATACTAGAAAATAACATAGTATTAGTTTCATATTTCTTCATAAATTATATGTAAAAATCACAATTTTTTTAGTTTAGTATTTGAGGTTGATTATGTATTTGGTTAGATTTTTTTATAATGTATATGTTTAATTTAAGTTTTTCTAATTTTTTTTTTTTTGTATAACCAGGATGGGTTTGGGCCTTCGGCCTTAATCCCACCCTAGGCCCGGAACCAACCTTTGCTAATACCATTTAGGCGTAAAACATTCCTTCCGAGGGGGATTGAACTAGGGTTGCTTGGTTATTCACCAAGCTTTATCCGCCACTAGCCCACCACACCAAGCTTTATCCGCCAATAAAATTATTATTGTGTTTCATATATTTTATTTAGATATATATAAGAAAAGCAAAAGTTTTAAGAATTAGGTTCAACCCGGTTAAACCATATTGAACCATGACCCAATCATTTATCCGGTTCAGGATCCGGTCCGTTTTTATAAACATTGCACTTCTCCCTTCTCCTTCTCTCACCTTTCACGAACTCTTCTTCTCCCTCGATTCAACTTCTTCTCTCTCTATTCAACTTCATCTCTCTTCACTTGGATATGAACAACTTCGAATCCGATCCTTACTACAGTGATATGAACAACAACGTTTTACCAATTATACCAGACTAGTTGTACATAGTTTTACTGTGTTTTACCCACATAGATACTTTCCAAGCATCCAGTTTAACAACAGCGTACTTACATCCAAAAAGGTTCAAAAACAACTTCAAACGAACATAATACTAAAAAAAACTTCAAACCAAAACAACTTCTACAAACAACTTTACCAGTTTTACTTTATTAGTTTTACTCAGTTATACATCAATAGTTTTACTCAGTTTTACTCAGTTTAACCAGTTTTACATCAATAGTTTTACTCAGTTTAACCAGTTTTACATCAAAAATTGTACTCAGTTTTACCAGTTTTACATCAATAATTTTACTCAGATATTAATATATCGGCGCTATTTTTAAAAATTTAAATAAAAACGGGAAGTTCTTTAGTGTTTTTGATATTTTTTCCCAAAAAAAAAAAATTTGTTTTGAATTGATCTTTTCTCCCCAAATCACTTTATATGTAATATATCTTGAGTAGATTTAACAATATAACACGATAGAGCAATGGTTGTGGTGTTTTTATTTCATACAGCCACCCGAGTTCGAATCCCATCGGTGTCACTTTAGTGTGATTTTTTCCTCTTTGTGTTCAGTAGGTTAAAATCGTAATTTCTAATATCTTTGAGTTGAGCGGGTTATTTTATCCGGGTAAATCGGGTGAACCACCGATTTTTTTGTTTCCTTGGTTCATTTACGGTTCAAAATCTGATTGTGGTTAGGTTTACTATGTAATTAAACGAAAATCATAAGATCATTTGGTAATTTCGCAAGTTTTCGATTAAAAAAAATGTTAATAAATATTCTAATAAATCAAGGGCTATACAAGATTTTTTGGAGTACGAAGGGGCTCTGGAGATAATAATCCGTAGCTCAAGATCCGGTGGAGGTTGAAGGTAAAAGAATCGTCATTAAAAAAAAAATTGGCAACGAATAGTCATTAATCTAAATAGGCTTTTATTTTTATTTGGGTAAGGCTTGACTCTTATTGGACTTAGGGTGAGATATGACGATAAAGTTACGCTTTTTAGATTTGAAGGCCCAAAATTTTTAAATTAAAAGGGTGATGTGGCATTAATCACCTGGTTTTTGCCCTGCTTGACATTCTTTTACAGAGTTTATTGAAATCATTCAGCATTAAGAAAATATAAATTTCAGTTGAATAGGTAGTCTCATTTGTAAATTTTGAAATAAGATCGATTCGAATCTAAAAAGCCAAGTGAATTAAAACGAAATAACATCAAACCAAATCAAAACCAAAATGAACTACAAACAGTGTTATTTGGTTCCAGCTCCTATAAAACCGACAAACTGAACCCAAACCAAACCGTAAACCGGGTTATGACTCAAGAACATAAACATGAGACCAAAAAGCGCATAATGAAAGCAACACTCTGTCTGACCTGGAAGGTCTGACGTTATCGAGGTTTCATCATTTTACGCTTCGCCGTATCAATGGCGAGCATCATCAGAAGGCCGTTAAACTTGACGGCGGCCGTTCGGTTTCGACTTGCTCCGTTATTTCCGTTCTCCGGAAGTTCTGGTTCTGTTAACTCGAATGCGACTCGTTGCTCTGAGTTAATTCGAGTGCCGAGTTTAGTCGAAGGCTGCGATTACAAGCACTGGCTGGTGCTTATGAAGCCACCCAAAGGATACCCACCTCGAAATGACATCGTCAAAGGCTTTGTCAAAACCCTAGCCATGGCTCTAGGGAGGTAAATTAATTTTATTATTCTCGAAAATCAGTTTAATCAAATAAAAGTTCTGGTTGTGTTGTGTTCTGGTAGATACGTTTCAATCGAAAAGCTCACTTTTTTTTGTAAAAGATCGAAGCTTTGTGGTAGATGATTGTGGTTGCTTGTTGTGTGCAGCGAAGAAGAAGCTAAGAAATCGATATATTCTGTTTCCACGAAGTACTACTATGCATTTGGCTGCAGGGTTCATGAAACTTTGACTTACAAGATAAGATGTATCCACACAGATCCTTTAATATCTCATATTCTTTCTTTGGATGTCTTCATTTTTATTTATAGTTTTGTTGGAAAATGATGTAACTGTGGCTTATGCTTGGTTGCAGCTCTGTCTGATGTTAAATGGGTTCTGCCAGATTCATTTATAGTGGATGGTAACAGTGGATATGGAGGTTTGATTTGCTGCTTAAGTTTTGTTTCTTTTCCTCAATAAAAAACATGTGCAGCACTTATACTCTCGTATTCTTGGGTTTCTTTGGGGGACAAAAGCAGTTATAGCCTTTATGTTTAGTACCTGCAGCACTCTTTGTTTATTAATCATGCATCATTTTCATTTGCAGGAGAGCCGTTCGTCAATGGCGAGGTTGTCCCATACGATGAGAAGTACCATGAGGACTGGCTACGAGATCAAACCGATGAGGATGCTCAAAACCGAGTAGTCAAAAAGAAGCATAGGAGGAAAAGAAAGAAGAAGTCTTCTTGATATTTGGTAGATTTTATATTTGTAAGTCTTCTAGTGTTACTACCATGAGCTATTGTAAAGAATCCTAGGTGTAATGGTAGAAGGTATCAATCAAACCCGAGATATTGAGTAGATTCTACATCATTTTGTAGCTACTGAGGCGTCTTCAAGTGAAAATTCTAGACAGTTCCTTACATATATGGAAGCTTCTGTTTCAGTGGATGATAACACTTCAAATAAAGTGATGATGTAAGCCAGTTATCTGTAATGTTTTAATGATCTCATGAAAACTGGATAATCAATGAACGTATGATCCGTTTCTTTCTGCTATTTCTCAGAATTGTCACTTTGACGATTCATTACAGTGCTCTGTATTGCTTCAGTTTTGATTAGTGACATATAACCTGTCATGTATTGAAGTCTCCTTTGAAATAGACCAGTCCACCAAATGGCTGCTTCTTGTCCTTATTTGTCATTCAGGACATGTAGAAAATTAGAGGAGACGAAAGCAACCACAGAATTGTTTTCCTACACGTCTATGAGTGGGGTTTGGTGGGATTAACAAGTCTTTCTTCATGACCAAGGTATGTTATCTAATCTGGATTCATATGATAATAACTCTTTTGTCTGAACGTGGAACATGCTTGCGTATGTACAAACATTGACTAGGAACAAAATCTTACACCACTGAAATTCTTTGTTGGTGAACTACAGTCAATTTAGGATTTGATGTTAGGTCTTTGTGGTGAAAAAAAATCCAAGTAATACTGTCCCTTTTGAACATGCATACAATTCAGACTTACACATCTGTAGTTACAAAATAAAAAAATTGACTGCTAAAATATCTATGTAGCTCACTTTTTAAGCTACGTTTCTATCACAACATCTGCAGAATTTTCACAAAATTCTATAGTATTTTCACTTTATTTTGTATTTCTCCTGTATATTCTATCGTTTCCTAAATTCTATACCTGTATATATTTTTTTGTGCCATTAATTACTCTGCCTGTGTGTATAAACTGGTTCCAAGACTCTTGTACAGAGTAGTGTCTGAATATACGGCACGAGACCTCATTGCCTTGTGTTTACGTCTCTTCCTTCGACATACTTTTGCCTCCTTCTCTGTGTCCTCCTTTGTGACTTTGACATCATCTTTACATTTGATGTCTTGAACTTCATTTGCGCCTGCTACTGGAACAATATACACAAATGGCCCGTTTTGCATGTCTTTGAGGTCTAGGATTGGCTCCAGGGTCTTGACCACGGTGGTCATTGTGGGTCGTGACTTAGGGTTGTGGCTCAGGCACTGGTAAGCCAAAGCAGCTGCTTTTCTGATGCCTTCAAGTGAGTATCTCCCTTCGAGACTCGGGTCTATGATTCTTTCAAGCTTGTTGGGATCCTTTAACATGGGTCTTGCCCATTCTACTAGGTTCCTTCCTCTCTGTGACCGATACTTCTCCACTGCCTTTCTAGCTGTTAGCACCTCCAGAAGCACCACCCCAAAACTGAACACATCGCTCATAGTTGTCAGATTACCTGAAATGCACCAAGAAACGTGTAAGCTAAGAATGAAATGGTTGTGATTCATAAAAAGTAGCCTTATTGTTATGTTCTTTAACCTGCTGAGATGTATTCTGGAGCGGCATAGCCTTCTGTGCCCATTACACTTTTGGTAAAGTTTGAGTCTTCTGCCTCTGATCCATCTGTGGCTAAGCCGAAATCTGAAAGCTTAGAGCTGTAATCCTGAAAGTTTCAGATATAAAGACATAAGTATTTTTGACATGACAATAGGTATATTGAAGAGAAGCTTTGAAATACCGAGCTCAAGAGGATGTTGGAAGGCTTAAAATCTCTGTAAATGACAGGCTTCTCTTCTTTGTGAAGGAACTCAAGGCCTTTTGCAGCACCAAGCAGAATCTTCACTCTTGTTAACCAAGGCAAGGCTCCACCATACTCTGCATTGCACCAAACCGGAACTCATATTGTTAGTAATCTGCATCTCTCTATAACAATCATTTTTCGATTTTTGATATGATTTAACTCGACTCACTTTGAAATAGATGATCTTCCAGATTGCCTCGTTCCATGTATTCGTAAACTAGAAGCCTGTGATCATCCTCACAACAGTATCCGATCAAGTTCACAAGATTCGGATGCTTTAGCTGACCAAGGATTATAACTTCAGCCTGCATAGTGTCAAAGAAACGTTTCTTAAAATGTTTTTATGATGCATTTTAAGAAACTAATTCATCAATATGCAGATGGAGATAAAATGATTACCAGCCACTCTCTATGGCCTTGTCCACCTTCTGGTTTCAAAGCCTTGACAGCAACAGGTTGAGCTTTCAAACCAGTCTTGAGGCTATCATCAACAAACCCTTTGTAGACTTCCCCGAATCCTCCTTCACCGAGGTAGTTATGCTTTGAGAAGCTTTGGGTGATCGTTTTGAGCTCTTCAAAGGTGAAAATGTGAATGTCTATGAGAAAAGAGTTTGAGAAGTCGTTGAGTGAGATGGTTGAATTGCTGAAATCCGACAAGTAGACTCTGCTTGGAACGGAGGTTTGTCTGGATAGCAGAAGAAGTTTTTCCTTTGATGGGTTTGTTGTAGTCTTCTGGTTTGTATTGTTGATGCAGCTTATAGGAAGACATATATTCTTCCAAGAAAATCTCATTGCTTTCTTCTGAAGTAATCTATCTTTTTTGGTGTTTCTTTTAGAAGATTTTGTCTCTCTATAATGTTAATGGTTTCTTTTTATGAATATACATATATATAGGAGATGATGAAACTTCTTTGAAAAGATATGGAGAAATTGGAGAGAGAGAGAGGTGAGAGATTGATGAAGACTCACAAAAGTAAGTCTGTAGTCTTATAAAGACATCCAAGGAGGTATCAGCCACTTAGCATAATCAATTGTGAATATAATATGCAATTGAGTAAGATTTTTCTCTTAGATCCTTTTTTCTCTTATTCCTTTTTCAATTTCAAACTTTATTTATATAAAAAAAAAATCTATTTACTAAAGTACAATGTAATTGTGAAGCAATCGTCGCCTAGTGTTCAAGTGGTTAAAGCTTTACATCGGTAGGTACTGGGTTCAAATCCTTTTTTACAAGATTAACGAAGGCAATCTTATAAGAAAGTTTTCAAGAGCAGGTGGAGCCGTTGATCGTGACCGTTGATGGATTCTCGTAGAACGGAGGTAGTATTATCTGTAAAATTATCCTTGTAATAGTTCTTATAATTTGTATCATCGTTAAAAAAAAGTATAATGTAATTTATATAATTAGTAGTCGATAAAATTAATTTTCGATAAATTAATATACTTTTATGGTTTCTACTTAAGTTTTGGATTTAGTTAATTTCTCGAGAAATAAATATCATTTTAAACTAATCAATTATCATAATCTAATGCTGTAAATTTATATAGTTTTTTTTTTGTTAATCCAGGGGTAGATCCCAGACCAATTGATCCAGACTAATCCCCTGGGCCCAGTCAGGCCGCAGGCCAGCTTCACCTGGGAGGTTTTTCCTTGGGCCAAGGCCCAGTACCCGCGTTGTGAGCAGAAGAGGCATTTTTGTTTCCGCCTGGAGTCGAACCCGGATGGTGTATTACCACCACGGACCCTCTACCACTTGGACTACCTCGACCGCTCAAATTTATATAGTTTTTACTGTATAATTTCCTAGACTATCAAACGAAGCTTTGTGTTTCTGTTAATTTCCCATTTTTACTTTTTCTTTCCTTACCAATTCAATGTTTTGGTTGGTTATATGATACAAGTTGGCATTAATTTCAGACAACAGCTGACTAGCTTAGATTGTGTGTTTATTATATATAATGAGCAAGATAAATTTTCAGAGACGGTTTTGGATCTATTAGAAATTTCTTTGACTATCTCAAGCCATCTCATTATTTTTTATGCTCATTGGCTACTGTCATACACTTGTAAGTTGTTAATGAAATGGTTGTATATGTATCATATATTTCATTTTCATCTAGAAGAAATGTTGCTTCTGCTAAATAAACTATATATGTTAGTTCTCTCAATAATAATAGTAAGTTGATTTGTTTTATGTCTCTTTCTTTCTGTGAACTTTGATAGTTGGAATGTGTAATCCAATACCTTTGGCTTTGGCCATACCATTGACTTAAAACAATGGTATCCTCTATTTTCTCCGGTAGGCCGAGTTTGTTAAAATTAAATAAAATTTGTTTTATACTTTACTATATTAAAACTCGGTCAGTTGTATTTTATTTCCTACTATTGCGATTAATAAAGAATTAAGAGAATTAATTAATACAATTTGTTTATAATAAATTTCATATTTCCTTCATACTGATCTGCTATTTTATTTCTTTGAAGATTAATATAACTCATCTTTATCTTTATTTTCTATTAAAAAGGATAAGAAATAAAATCTGAATACAAAGACGATATAAATTAGGGCAATTCGCAAAAATGGCACAAAAATATGTTTTGTCATAAATATAACAACAAGGAAGAAAAATCATAAAAATAGCACAAAAAATGTTTTGTCACTAAATTAGTCATAACCCTTAACTTTAAATACTAAACTCTAAACCCTAAATACTAAACCCTAAATCCTTAAATAATAAACCCTAAACTCTAAATACTAAACCCTAAACCCTAAATAATAAACCCTAAACCCTAAACCTAAACCCTAAACCTTAAATTATATAATGCTATAAAAGTCTTTATAATTAAAATAATGCTAAAAATGTGAATTATTTCTCTTGATGTTATATATATGACAAGGTATGTTTTGTGCTATTTTATGCATTTTTCTATAAATTAACCGGTTATCAAATGTGATATTGGATACAATAAAAAAAGTAAAATAACAGAGTTTAAATAAAATACAAAAACCTGAAATTTTAATAATTTAAGAGAGACTAAAGTCGAAGATTATTTTTTTTCTGAAATCCAACTATATTTTCAACTAGTCTATCATTACTCATTAGAACTTTCAAAAACATGAAAAACGCGGAAAAGAAAAGAAAATGGACACTGAAGTTTTAAGATGCAGTATCCACCAAAACTCAAATATTAGTTTTAATATAAAAATGATACGAATGTAGAGTTCCACTAAATCTTCTCCTTCTGTGTCATTCTCTTACATAAAATATGGTTACATGCGCGAGAAAATTCAGTTACGAAATTGAATCAAATATAAATTGGTTATGTTACTTACTACGTGGTGGCCGTATGAGATGATGCACCAAATTATTTTCCAATAAATAGTAGATTAATACGATAGCAAAGGGAGATTTGCTTTTCGTTAAAGGTCAATTTTCTCATAATCAATTGATATATTTTTTAGTTGACAAAAAAAGATTGATTTTTTTTTGAGGCATTTACACCAAAGGACACCTTCATATATGTTTATTACACCATAGGGCACCTTGTGTACTGTTCACGTTTTGGAGGGCTTTTATGCCCAATTTGACCTTCAACTAAAGCTTTTCCAGTTGATTTGTCTAACTAAAAGGTAAAGGTGTCTTGTGGACCATTAGATCTAAAGTGAGATTTAATGTAGGCGGTTGGATTAAAGTGTTTTTTTCTTTTTCTCTTTTTCTTCTTTCTCTCCCTCTCTTCTCTCACGATCCTTCTCATCCTTTTTCAAATTTTTTTTTCTTTTTTTTCCTCACCCCTCTCATCTCTCTTTAAAATTATATGTTATATCAGAAATGCAAATATTTTTTTGTTTGTACTATAAATTATAAAAAAAATTTCTCTATACATTGATATCCATTTTGATATATTCCAGTTAATTTTAGATTAAATCTTGTGGACGCTTTAAAAAACTCGTCTAATAGTGGATATAATCTAATGGATATCGTACACAAAGTGGCATGTCCATAAAATATGTGTACATAAAGTGACTAATATATCAGGTTGATGTGTACATTGTTGTTGTTGAATTAAGCAGTGAAATTGTTATTTCAAGCGTCAAGACAAAGAAAGCTTAAAGTTTAAAGTCCATAAAAACAATATCCACCCGCAACATTGACCCCTTGGTACTGGTCCTTGTTAAAGCATGTAAACATGTCATGACTCTGATCAACCAATCATTGCTTGGAACATCCACAGCGGCATCTACCTTAAGGTCCCTCTTCATCTCTCCATCACCTACATGAACATCACTTTAGTCCATACGATCTTGAGCTCTTTCACTGTCCTGAAACAACCAACAAACACATGAGCATCACTCTAGTCCATGGGTGTGAACTGATTCCACAGAAGCTCTTCCCGAGACCTCGTACACATGCCTACTCGCCATTCTTTCTTGCATTACCTCCATCTCTCTGTCCAAAGCGACAACTGCAGACACGATATTTTACGCGGGATTTGGTGACGGCGTGGACATGATTTGGTGTATACAGAAACATATATGGCTGATGAAACATATTTAGCAACATATGATGTTGTAAAGTCTTTATTGAAATAGTTGTCCACCAAAAACGAATTTGATATAACATATGATATCATGAAAAATAAAGTTTATGTCACCAAACAATGTCCACAATTGTGGATAGAATTTAGTGGACATCGTAGTACACAAAATGACCTGTCCACAAAAGAGGTTGTTCACATTTTAGCTACTGTGGACATCAGATGGTTGATCATCGTTTTAGCTATTGTCCACATTTATTTGTGGACATTGATTGTCCTTTGGTATAAAAACTGAATGATGAAAACAAAAAATATCTAAATAGACTAAATGACAAATTTTATGTCCACCAAACAATGTCTACAATTCATACATACGATATCGTAAACATGCCTACTCGCCATTCTTTCTTGCATTACCTTCATCTCTCTGTCCAAAGCGACATTTGTGGACATCGTTTGGTAGACATCGTTTTCCACCAAAAACGAATTTGATATAACATTTGGGGATATCAGTTTCAGTTTCTGGACATTGACATAATTTAGGTTTATAAATTGTGTAGGATGATGGTAGATACATAAAAACACATGCATTAGAACTTAATGTATCCACGAACACATTAACGACAAATGAGACCTTGACTATGAATTGAAGCAAACTTGTACACTATAAGCTTGTACACCAAAATGTATCCACAAACACATAAACAACAAGAGCTCATCAGACCTAAGCAACACATTAAAGCGAGCCATAAGCTTCCACAAAATCAATCCAATGTGATATACATAGCTCACATCCACCAACTGTCCCGTACCAAGAGAAAACACAAGCAAATCCTCAACACTTCTAACCGCAACGCTAATCCACCATCAACCTCAACGCACCGCGTTTTACCGTCCACTGATCTCATCTCCATCGGCTCCAACAAATAAAACATTATTTAGTGTACACTCTCTCTCTAACCAATATCCACAACATCACAAAGCGGCAAATGGAGTAATGAAACATTGAAATCTTCACCTTATCATTTCACCTCTTCCATTGTGACATTCATACGACCTCCACCAAAGGCAAACCTGAGCATCAACACCTTTGGAACGTAATGCAGCGAGGTCACCTTCAAGAGTTTCCACAAAGTCAAGACTAGAGCCATCCAAAACATCACGTCTATCAGTATATCCAATATCCACAAAAACAATATCCACAGACGCAAACAATTTAACAATCCCACATTATGACATGCTAAAACTTGTCCACCAAACTTAAAAATCCAACTAGCTTGCATAACCACAGAAAAATAAAAAATAAAATAAGAGTAAAATTTGATCATAAAAAAGAGTAACATAAACTTATGTACACATTACACATAGACATCCATAAAACATAATTACAAATTTATAAATGGTGTCCATATAAATTATATCCACGGACTGTTGCTACTATAACAGAGACGTAAGCTTGGTTTCTCACAAACCCAAACCAAGATCCATCAGCACTGACCAAACACCATGGAAACCGACTAATCCTTTTAAAACAATAAAACTTACCTGCAACACTTTGTAAATGCAAGATTTTGGAGCTCCAGAGAATAGTAGCAACAGATTAGGATGCTCTCTTCTGTGGTAATAATTGTACAGAACCACAACAGCATGAACCTAAATCAACAACAACAGAAATTAGAAAAAAGGGAACTTTAAGAGACACAACATTGTTTGTTGTCTATTTGTCTAATTAGAGCTAATAAACAAAACTAATTGGAGATTTTGAAGTTCACCAAGAGACTGAGAAACTTAAGAAACATAACAGAAATTAAAAAAGGGAACTTTAAGAGACAGAACATTGTTTGTTGTCTTTTTGTCTAATCAGAAAACTAATTACAGAATTTTGAAGTCCACCAAGAGACTAAGGGACTTAAGAAACTCACCTGTGTGGCTACAGATTCACGGACAGCTTTGGAAAGAACATCAGTTGGAGAAGGTTTCAATGGAAGCAAAGGGTTGACTAAGTTCTCTAACAAAGCTTGAATGGTGTCCTCTGTCGGACAAGCATCTGAAGATTCAGTGGTGGACTTTGGGACAGGTAAAGAACAGTCTACCTCCTCCATAATCTCAGTCAAGATTCACTGCACCAAAAGATTTCGATTGCATAGAGAGAAGAAGGTAAAGTTGGGATTTTTATTTGGATGGAAACGGAGGAGAAGGTAAAGAGAGAGAGAAGAAGGTAAAGAGAGGAATTATGATTTCCAGATTCAAAATTTGAGAGAGAGAGAGAGAGAGATACAAAATTTGAAAGTAGATCTGAAAGAGATACATTGGGAGTAGGACTGACTGGATTTTTGGTTGTGTTTTAGTTTTTATTTAGTTGGCACCTTCTAGTTAGGAGATTAATTGAAGAGAAGGCTAATAGTGTAAAATCCTAGGACTAAAGTATCCTAAAACATGCAAGTGCCTTTTGGCGTAATTAAAGTAGTTAAAGGTGCCTTCTAGCGTAATTTTCTCTTTTTTTTTTTCAACATTCTAAAACATTATGAAAGCGACAGGGCAACAACTTTACTGCCAAAAATTTTGAAGAAAATGCGTCTTATAAAGTTTTATCTGATTAACCATCTCCAATGTATTCCTCTATTTTTACCTCTAAAATAGAAGAACTCTATAATAGAGGTGGGTTTTGCTCCAATGTATTCCTCTATATTTTCCTCTAAAAGGGAATATTCTCTCTAATATTCTTTCTTATTTTACTAATAATATTTTTTATTTATAAAAGTTGCAATTTAGCCCATTTATTTTATTTTTACAATTATAAAATTATAATATTATTTAAATTATATATTAGTTATTAAAATATTATAATTTATAATTTATTAATTTTATATTGTTAGTTATTAAAATATTAATATTTAATTATTTTGGTCATAAATAAAAGTATTTGAAAGTTAATGGACTGATTTGTAAATTAAAAAGTTCACCTCTATTATAGAGGAAAAAATAGAGTTCCTCTATATATAGAGGAAAAAATAGAGATCTCTATTTTAGAGGTGAAAATAGAGGTGGGTTGGAGTAGATTTGCTTCTAAAATAGAGTTTAGAGGCAAATATAGAGGTGGGTTGGAGATGCCCTAAATAAAGAGGGCTGAACATTTTGTTTATATAAAAGTTACCTAGATTTTTATTATGTGTTTTTCATGGAAAAAGACTATATATACATAAAAAAGGGAAAAAAAACTATAATCGCTAATAGTTAAAGAGATATTGATATATCTTAGTTTTTTTTACCCAAAACTCCAAGTTAGCTAAATAATAGATCCGTTAAATGGACTTATCCAATATCCATGTCCATTTGGATATCTTCAATATTGTCACCATCAAAATAGTGATCGTGTCTACAAATAATCATGTTTATTTATATCTATATTCATTAACAGTTATGTCCAAATAGATTACTCATAATTATTAATAAGCATTCCATTTCTATCTTCAAAATTATAATATTTAAATTTATATTTAATATCAAAATATAACACTTATAATTTATTTATTTAAAAATATATAGGTTAGAAATAAATTTAATTTCAAATTTTAAATAAAATTGAAAAATCACATTTTAACGAGAAAACGCAGAATCGCGTTTTGACGGGAAACTGCGAAATCGTGTTTTTAGCGGAAAACACAACATTACATTTTGATGAAAATGTGTTATCATATTTTTGGCGGGACAACACGAAATCGCATTTTTTTACGGGAACATGTGGAATCGCATTTTTGACGGAAAAAACACAGCATTACATTTTGATGGAAAATGTGGAATCGTATTTTTGACGGACAACGCGAAATTGTGTTTGTGGCAGAAAACGTAAAAACACATTTTTGACGGGAAAACGCGGAATCATATTTTTGGCGAGAAAACACATACACTTTATTCGGGAAAACGCGGAATCGCGGTTTTGGTGGAAAAATGTGGAATCATATTTTTAGAGGGAAAATACGGAATTGTGTTTTTGGCGGGAAAACGCGGAGTCTTTAGATAATGCGGAATCACTTTTTGCGAAAAACAGAATTTTGTGTTTTGTTGTAAAAACGTTTTTTTACATGAAACTCGATTTTGCATTTTGGTAAGAAAACCTCAAATTTGGACCTAAAAATTAAATATATTTGATTGTCCATTGAATTGTCTATGTCCAAACGCGTGTAGTCCATTTTGCCCATAAACATTATTGGTCGTATCCATTTTACTAAAGGTTTTATAATATATTGGACATGTAAGGTCATATACAACTCAAATTCTATTGAACAATACTCCTTTTATTTTATAATATTAGGAGTTTTAGCTAAAAATGCTAATTTAAAAAAAAAATTCTTCTATAAAATTATTATTAAATAAATAAATTAAATATAATTTAACCAATAACAAAAAACTATAATGTATAATTGGTTACACAATTTTTAATAAAATTAAAGTTTACATTAAAATCTTATATTTTAGAACGAACAAACATATGTAGAACACCTTATAATTTAGAAAAAGAGAGAAAGTAGTAGTTTAGTGCTATATATCAACTTGAGATATAGTATAAATCTATTTGTTTCGAATTCGATATTATTGAGAACAAAAAATATTTTGTTTGGATAAACGGAAATAAAATTATATTTTACTTAATTAGAAAATTCTGAACGAGATTGTTATTATCCCTTCTTAAATATTAGATGGTTTTTGGTCTAGATTACTCCATGTTAATCAAGAAAAGAAAAAAAAACTCGAAGTTGGTTTAAACAAAGATGTGAACTGTCTTGGTAAAGGGGGAAAAATATGTGAACCGTACTAACAGTGACACATTTACCACGTGACGTATATACACTAAATTTTGTCGTCACCACGTGACGTATATATTCTTCAAATTCGACAAAATTGTATTATATTATCAATATATGTGCTCGGATAGTCAGATATTTATCGATTGCTTCTAGGGAAACTAGAGAAAATGGTCATTCAAATCACGAACTTTTCGGTCAAAGCCAAAATATACACGAACTTTAAAACGCACCAAAAAAAGTATGAACAAAATTTGACTTTCTAAATTAAATACAAACTTATCGTTGACTGGCCGTTTTAAATACGTCGTTTTGGTGCAAGGTTAAAAAAAGAAAAAAATGACGTTGGTAGGACTCGAACCTAAGATCCTTAGCTTAAAATAGACCTTAACTCGCCACTGTGCCACCAAACTCTCTTCGGATATAAGTAAATAATAATGTTATTTAACTTATACCGAGTGCGTTTTTAAATTAAAATGCTAATTGCAATTAATAATTTAAATGGTAATCATTATAATAATTAAAAAAATACGATTTTAAAGATAACTTTGAAAAATAAAAGATTGTTTTATATAACTTTTTTTATTTGAAGGATACTTATAAATAAATTTTAAATAACTTTTCTTTGATTTATATAACTTTTTATATAACTTTTTTTATTTGAAGGATACTTATATAATTTATTTGGCTAATATATGATTTGATTTTGTTTAATGTTTATTATAAGTATCGTATTTATAGGTATAATTTATAATTTATAAGTATCCTTCAAATAAAAAAAGTTATAAGTATCCTTCAAATAAAAAAAACTTATATAAAAAGTTATTTATAAGTATCCTTCAAATAAAAAAAGTTATATAAAATAATCTTTTCTTTTTTAAAATTATTTTTAAAATCGTATTTTCTTAATTATTATAATGATTACCATTTAAATTATTAATTGCAATTAGCATTTTAATTTAAAAACGCACTCGGTATAAGTTAAATAACATTATTATTTACTTATATCCGAAGAGAGCTTGCTGGCACAGTGGCGAGTTAAGGTTTATTTTAAGCTAAGGATCTTAGGTTCGAGTCCTACCAATGTCATTTTTTTCTTTTTTTAACCTTGCACCAAAATGACGTATTTAAAACGACCAGTCAACGATAAGTTTGTATTTAATTTAGAAAATCAAATTTTGTTCATACTTTTTTTGGTGCGTTTTAAAGTTTGTATATATTTTGGCTTTGACCGAAAAGTTCGTGATTTGAATGACCATTTTCTCAGGGAAACTATGATATATATAGGTAATATATATATATATATATATATATATATATATATATATTTAATGTGGGTGACTGGGTGGTATGTATGATTTGTAGATACAATTGAAATTGAACCAAACTGAACTAACTTGGTTGGTTTAACTAATTTGACCTGGAAATTAATTCAAGTGGCATTAGACTTAATTATTAGTTTACTACATGAATAAATAGGGATGGATTTTAATGAGAATAAATAATGTGAATCAGAATCAATGCATCTAATTAAATCAGACAGGCAAGTAATAATAGAAAGTAAAGAAAAAAAACTTATACTATTACATGACCATATCTTTTTTTTCTTCTGAACCTTTTTTTTTTTTTTGACTAAAGTCTTCTGAACCTTATTACATGACTATATCTGGATTTTAATAAGAATAAATAACATGAATGAGAATTAATGCATCTAATAAACACAGACCGGCAAGTATTATTAATAGAAAGTAAACATAAAAGAGGAAATGAATGAAAAATCGTATTTCTCGAGTGTAAACCATGATAGAAATTAACATTGAATTTTAATGTAGACAAACTTTTGACTTCTATTTTTTCGTTTTCTTACCACATGGAAGACCAAATGAAAAAAAAAAAATCTGTAAACAAGAAGAAAAAAAATGTAATCATGATTTCTTTTTTTTTTTTTTGTCGACAGTACATTTGGCTTAAGCCCAAAAGGGCAAACAGTAAGGGATACATAAAGGCCAGACAGAGATAGAAGCTACTGGGCCAGGGCCCAACCGAATTTAAAAAACGTGTAGATTAACACGAAAGCGGATAAGCCCAGGGGGAGCCACGTGTCCACAGGATAGCGATGCCGGCATGCAATCCGCGATGACGAAGCCTCGGAGGTCTCGCCAGAAGCAGAACGCCGATTCGTCTCCGCCGTCGAAACAGTCCCAAACTGCCGATCTCCCGAACCACCAAGAGAGCCATGGAAGAGATATCGGATGATGATGAAGAACAGCTACAAACTCGTCACAAACAATCCCAAACCGAGGAAGCGCCGCGCCGGACCGACACAAAGGTGGGCGGTCCTATTGATTCCAAGCCGAGTGGAGAGGCAACAACGATATTACTCCACGAGTCGGAGAGCACTTGCAAAGAGAAAGAGGAGAAACGATTCCTCCATGGAAGAAGAACCACCGGGAAGAGAGATCGAGAAACTCCGGTACTAGAAACCGAAGACAAAACGGATTTTAATCCGAATTATTCAAGAGAAATCGAGACAAATCCAGATAAAACAGGATCAAAAGGATTGTCTCGAAGTATAAGCAACAAACCACAACAAAACAAGCCGGATTAACGGCGAAATAACAAAACAAAGGGGAAAAAGATCGTTCGATCTGAAGGATAGAGATGTGGGAAGATCGAAAAATCAGAAAAAACCCCACAAACCGGAGGCAAGCCATCGCCGGAAGATCAATCACTACGAAGAAGACGATGGCGTCCGGAGAGAGGTTTCTCTCTCTAGGAAGAGAGAGAACCTTTTATATTTGATACTTATAATCATGATTTCAGGATCCCAACTTTGAGTATACTTTGAACATATTATAAAGTATTTAAAAATGAGGTTTAATTTTGTGGCAGCCGCGGAGTTGCATCATCAACAAGAGGTTGCTTTTGACCTTGGTCCATTTTACGTATGTAATATTTTATTTAGAGCTGCAAAGATAATCAGTCAATCACGTGTATTCATATGTTCTTGTTTTAGAAAAATATAAACACTCTTAACTGGAAAGAAATTAAACTGGTTTAAGTCCCTATCTGATTTAAAGTCACGCGGCCACCAAAGTATTTGGAAAAATCTAATAGAACAAAGGTTAAAAAAGACGGACGCGCGCGTGTGTTATCACGCGATCATCTGTAAATCCTCTCTACTCTTTAAGGTTTTCCGCCGCACAACTTTCGCGTTTGAGGCCTCTCCGGTCATCGACGGTCTCTGTCGGTGCCGTGAGAGGTCTCCGGTGACATATAGAGCTTCGATGCTGCTGGATTCTCCGATCAATACCTGAAAAGTCGCGGATCTGATTTCCGGGAGTGTAGCAAGGGTATTCTTTGAGACGGGACAAGAGGCGGTCGGTGGTACCTAAATCGACGGATTCTCGCTAAGACACCAGTTGTTGGCTGCTAGAGGACGGCGGTGGAGACGATCGAGTGCTGAGATTCGAAGAGGAGAAGTAGATCTAGCTCCCTTCTTGTGCGGAAGCCGTCAAAAAGAAAGGTGGGTTGGTGTGGCGCGAAAAGGAGGCTTGGTGGAGGTCAATGGCCAAAGCTCGGTTGAAGATGGTTTATGGCGACTGGTGCTAGCCCTTTCGTCCGGCGCCGTCAACAGCTTGCGTTTCTTCGTCCGGCGAAGTAAGATCTGTGATGATCGACGGAGATAGACCGACGAATCGAAAGAGAGAGAGGAGGTGTCGACGAAGGATTCTGGCTCCGGCGAGGATTACCGGTTCAGTCTGTGGCCGGCGACTCCGTACTCGCAACCGTTGAGTATCGGAGGCGGAGTCGCCGGAGTGTCCCTATAACAGTCGCCGACGCTCTCCTGTTTGCGATTTCGGTGACGGTTCTCCTAGATCTAGGTTTGGTTTATTTTGGATTATGGTTATTGATTAATTTGTAACCCGGTTATTCTCGGTTTGGGTCGATTTTAATTTAAATATAATAAAAAAGAGTATTTGTTCATGCTTCAACATATTACGTTCGGTGCATACACACATATACAAGTGCCAAAATACTAGTATTATTTGCTTCATAGACCTTTAACCTTTTCAACGGCAGTTATGAATCAAACTATTTTTTTTTTTGAAAAGAAATGAATCAAACTATTTGGAGTCTATAAAAAAAAAAAAGATAATTATAAAAGTAGTCTAATTTTTTTTCTGAAAATAGACTGCATATAAAAATTCAAGAGAATATTCTTAATAATTCTTTTTTAAAGGTTTTGTAGAGTTAAAGATTTAAGGTGTAGACTGTAGTACATACAATTTAGATTTAGGAGTACATCTGCTCGGGGGGTACATGTACTTTCACGGCACATTGGTTATCACTAGGTTCTGAACGCTCAGCACCCAGCTGCATTCGGGTCAGCAGACTTGTGACCTGAAAGGTACCAAAGAGATTTCACCGAACAAAATGTTTAAATATCATTGCTGAGTATAATTTAGAGACCCTAAAGAAGGAAAACACACGGCAAGATGTGTGTGAAAGGGAAAAAAATAGTTTACTAGAAACAGAAACTTTCAATCATGCAAGAACCAAAACAGAAGATGGTTGCGGATAGTACGCCTCTGGTTTAACTTCCATTTTAAGGATATTGTCTTTGCTTATGTCAAAGCAAATCATATCTGTATTGATTACGATACAAATTCCCTAACTATTTTCTTCAAACATGTACCATCCAGCAGCACTCGCGACTGTAATACACAAAATCCTATTTACATTGGATAAAACACATATATACCAAATCAATCTCCCTAATGAAACAACTTCTTTTTTATCATCCAGCAAGCAAATGAGACTTGTGTAATACTCAAAATAATCTCAAAATGTATAGTTTATCTTGATACACACACTTCACCTGCTGGCAGGAATTTCAGTTTTGTAGATGATTTCTTAATCATCATTACCTACTTGGTCATTTGTGGGCACTACTGAGTTGACAAATCAGATGCAGCAGGAATGTTGATACATTTTCTCTACTGCTTTAAGGCTGTCTCAATTGCATGGACTTGCGGTTATTGTTGTTTAGTCCATAGCTTCAGTTTTTCTGCATTCGAATGCAGAAAATCTACTCTATCTTATTCCAATTATCGATTCCAGAAAACTGTGACATAATCAGGGATACAATCGAGTAGAATGGTCTTCCTTGGAGACTCTCTTGGAACGACTAGGCTTTGACAGGATATGGGTTCGATGGGTTATGGCTTGTGTTAACTCAGTTTCTTACTCGGTCTTGTTGAATGGACGTACTCATGGATTCATAAAACCGGAACGGGGTATTCGACAAGGGGATCCCTTATCCCCCCGTTCTTATTCATCCTAGCAGCTGAGGCACTTGTGAATTGTCTAAACAACGCTGAACAGGCTGGTGATCTCCATGGTATCTCTGTAAGTTCTCCGGGCCCATCTGTACACCATCTGTTATTCGCGGACGACAGTCTGCTTTTATGTCAAGTCTCGGAGAAAGAAGCAACATCGATCCTAAACTGTTTGAAGTTATATGGCGACGCCTCTGGCCAAGTGATTAATCAGGCCAAATCATCAATCATTTTTGGAGCCAAAGTGGAGGCTACATGTAAAGATCAGATCAAGAATGTCCTCGGTATAGACAAAGAAGGTGGTGAAGGCACATACCTTGGCTTGCCAGAGTGTTTCAGCGGCTCCAAAAAACATATGCTGAGGTTTGTTCAGGAGAAACTCCAAGGCCGTGTTAGCGGTTGGTTTGCAAAGGCTCTCTCACACGGTGGAAAAGAGGTGCTTATAAAAGCAATTGGTCTAGCAATGCCAATATACGCAATGTCTTGTTTTCGATTGCCGAAAGATATATGTGAAAAAATCACAAGTGTTCTTACCCAATTTTGGTGGAGCAGTGGTAGTAACAAGAAAAAGATACCATGGATTGCTTGGAAGAAGTTGTGCAAAGAAAAGAGCTCAGGTGGATTGGGATTTCATGATATTGAGCTCTTTAATCAGGCCTTACTTGGCAAACAAGCTTTTAGAATCTGGAGCAGACCAGACTCGTTACTCGCTCAAATCTACAAGTGTTGTTACTTCAGGCGAGGTTCCTTTCTCCAGTGTGGTGCAGGTAATAGACCGTCGTACGCCTGGCGCAGCATCCTTCATGGTCGGGAAATCATGGCACGTGGACTGCTCTCGGCTATCGGAGATGGAGCATCGACTCAAGTCTGGACGGATAACTGGATTGTTGACGTTATTCCTAGACCTCCCAGATACAGATAGGACGCTGATATTGACTTATCCATGAAGGTTGCAGACCTCATAAACGTCAACTCTGGTCAATGGGATACAATATTGGTCAGACGATTGTTTGTGGATAGTGATGCAGAGAGAGTGTTGAATACAAAAAGAAGAAGGAACTTTAGTGATGAGCTAGTATGGGGTTTCACAAGCAACGGTCAGTACACATCTCAAAGTGGCTATAAACTCCTCAATGCCATCCGAGATATGGAGCATATGCCGCAAAGGACTCTGCCTCTCCTTGAGAAAACTCTCTGGACTAATCTTTGGAAATCAAAAACGACCCCTAAACTGCGACACTTCATGTGGAGATCGTTAGCCGGGGCATTACCAGTTAAAGAGAGGCTAGCTTCAAGAAGATTACCGGTTGATTCAACATGTGCTCTTTGTGGTGAAGGTGCAGAATCAATCTGTCATCTCCTTTTCAACTGCTCCTTGGCAAGTGAAGTTTGGGAACTATCCGGTCTGCCTCTTCCTCGGCAGGGTTTCTCCCATTCATCGGTGTTTCTTAACCTCCACCATTTGTTTCACTGTAGCCGCAAAAGATCTATCCCTGAAAAGGTTCGCCATGCATTCCCTTGGATACTATGGCAGATATGGAAGGCGAGGAATGCATTCGTGTTTGAAAAAACTCGTTGTAATCCTCGAACCATAGTGAACAAAGCTCTCGAGGACGCAGAAATCTGGTTTAACATTAACCACATATTTTCTTCACATGAGCCGGACGATAGACAAACTCAGGAACCCCCCATCGCGATGGTCGAAACCGGCACATGGAGTAATCAAATGTAATGTGGGTGCTTTCTGGTCGAGCTATTCTCAAACATGTGGTGTGTCCTGGATCACAAGAGATCACCAAGGCAAACCGCTGAACAATAGCAGACGTTCCTTCTTTGGGGTTACATCGCAGCTAGAAGCAGAGCTGCTGAGTTTAGCTTGGGCTTGCGAATCGATGTGCAGTCTAAAACAGAACAAAATTATACTGGAATCTTCCTTTGAGCTGCCACGAGAAGTGCTCATGAAGCCAGGTAACTTTCCTCAAGCACAGCTTCTAACTTCAGTAATCTTTGGTTATCTCCAGAACATCAATATCTGGTCACTGGACTATACGTGCGAGCAGAACAACAAAATAACAGTGAGAATCGCCCGTAGTGTCATTCACAATGTCCTCTTAACATCCTATGTAGCAAGAGGTGGACCGGGTTGGTTACTTACTGATATTGATGAAGAAGCTCGTGACATCTAATCTTTTGCGCTCTCTCATCTGGCCATCATGGCAAGGTCTGCTACTCAGCTCACTTTTTAGTGTCCGGCAGCCTCGCTTAAGTGTAAAACTCTTCAGAGCCTACTGGCGTTTTCTATTTCCTTTTTTTCTGTCGATCAATTTGGTCATTTGTTTTGATACTTGATTTGAACTCAATGAATTTCATCGTTAAAAAAAAAAATCAGGGATAATAACAATTTCATATTAAATAACTAAATAAAGAATTAGCCAAAACTTTATGTCTCTCTGTTTTTACAGAGTATTATCATTCATGAACAAAGAAGCACGTAACATGGAAAGCAGAAGTTCATGACATTATCAAAATTTGGAGATAGGACAACATTTGTAGACACAATCCCACGATAAAAGGACAAATAAAACAAATAAAACATAAAATCTGCTCTGGAGTGTTGCACTGGGTATGCCTTGGTCCGAGTAAACTCTTTCGGGGAGAGAATCAATAACATGTTTCTTTGGTAAAGGTACAACTGCAGATTTGAAAAAGAAAAAAAAAAAGAAATAAGAGAACAAACTTTAACATCAGCAGTATGAATCTATATCAAGGTTTTTAAATAAGATTGATCGGGTGAATGATGAGAACCAACCTTGTTGCCTCTCAAGTAGACATTGACAATAATATTTACACATGGAGAAACCTGCAGAGAGACTAAACATTAATATATCTCAAAGACATTGCTTCAATCCTCTAACGTAGAAAATGATGAAAGAGCTTTGTTGTCGAACCTTTTAGAGTTCACAGAGGTAGCTCGCATCAGAATTGACATGAGAGAGTAAGAGACCTTTCTATTGAACTACATGTATTTTGAATGCTATCTGAAAACATGACTCCCGTTTTGTTGACGCCGGAGATTTTCGATAAGGGACTGGTAGCATGACTTGAGGCCTCGAATATCATTACCCTGAGGCAAGGAGAAACTATGTTTAAGCACAGGGCAAGGGATTTTTATCTGCTTTACTCTAGTTTTGAAGAAGTAAAACTTATCGAACCTGCAACTTTTGGCAATACTGCTCCGCCAAATCTTGTGGACATTGTGCTGATGGAAATGTTTTCGACATAAGGTGCATGAGAAATGCATTACCAAAATTTTCATACATCACTTTCTGAGCCGTGATGATTTCCCCGAACAAGACGTGCTGTGTTCACAAGGCAGAGGGAAGGAAGAAATGCAATCAGTTGCGAAAACAATTCTCCAGTTTATCATACAACTGCAACTGGTAGATAAAACGCCTAAAAGAAAAGAGAACTGATGTTTTTAAGCTTACAGTATTGGCATCACTGAACTCAAAGGATTTATCGAGTACACTGTACAGGCAGCAGTTTGTTGCAAACGCTTCCATCATGTAATTCTGAAAACCAGGGACCTGAAAGCAAATAATTTTTGATTATGATTTTGTGATTCTTCATTGAAGAAAAGAAAGTGAACAAGAATATTTAGCAGGCAGACCTTCTCCTCGGTATATGGCTTGGCACACCAATCTTTAATAAGCCTAATAAATATCTGCACGCATGTCTATTGTATGACAAACAATAAAAGAAGAGTGTGATTAGTAAGTGAACCAAAAAAAAATCATCTAAAGTGTGTGAAAATGTAAGCAAAGCGGGTAAGTGTTACAAACCTTTCGTACAGTGATATCCTTGTGATTGCAAGAAGTGTTCAAAAGCAGATGCATCATTGTATCTAAATACGTCCTACTTGTAGGGGTAATGAATACAGAAGAGAGATCATGTGTAGCTATCACATGAAGAAATGTGTACAGCGTCCTTTGAAGCTCGATCAATTCCCTCATTTCCTACACAGAGAGGGTACATGAGTGTGGATAAAGAACGTTACCATATCAAAATGGTCTCAAGTTTACAATGGCAAGATAGCCGGAAAATCAAGTATGGAGATTAATACATTGAGTTAACAAAAAAACAATCAAACAAATACCTCAGTAACAGCTCCAGGGCGTGAGGGTAACCCATCTCTTGGAATTACACTGAAAATCCTACTAGCAACCACCGGATAGACTTCTTCCATTATATCACGGAGAGAGCTGTTGAACTTGCAGATAAGCTGATTGAGTAATACCAGGAAACCAACCATTTCCTTTGGCTGCAACACCATAAATGAGATTATTTGTTGGAAAAGTTAAGCACCCCGGTATCGTTTCACAAAATGAAGTACCGGTTACTCCCAGAGAAGCAAGTAAACAATAGGAGTTTCAACTAATAGCTATTTGAGGAAACGAAAGCGGTGGAGCATTGCAAAACTATAAGGTGAGATTCAAAACTTTCGCTATACCTCACTGTCAGCAAGTAGCTGTTCTAATGCCTTGGGAAGATATGGAAACACAGAGGATCCGAGTGTATCAACCATACGGTGTATGAATGACGTGACCTGAAGATATGAGGAACAAGCTAATTACCAAACTGGGAATTAATATTTTAATGGACTAATATGTAACAATCTAGGTCACAATAAGTCTACTTATCAACATAAAACTAAAATCATACCTTACTCCGCAAAGGCTCAACCTTAGGAAACTCAATCAAAATCCTTAGAAGCACATCTAGTGTCTACATTACAGAGAAAGTTAACAATTGTTAGAAAGCCAGCAGCTTCACTTAGGGCAGTAAACGATACGAGAATATCATTGCAAGGCAGATTGCAAAATGATGATCTACATGATTCATAAGAGAGAGAAAACAATCTTTCATACAAACCTGCTTAAACATGAGACCAATTCGAGGACGGCTTGCAGTAACAAGACGTTCACTGAAGCCCTGAATTTCAAATAAAAGTGTAAGGACAAGTCCAGAAGAGGGCAAAATTCAAAATAGCAAGTAACAAATCTCACATACAGAGATATCTCTCTGGACAAACTAGAATAAAGGAGCACAAACCTTGCTGAGAGCATTAATTGCCACAATGGCAAACTGGATATTTGCAATTTTTACAGGAAAGTCTTCCGAACTTGCGACTTTTGCCTCCGCAAGTCCTTTTTCAATCTGGTACAATCACAATGAAAGAATCTGAATACAATTGACCATGAACAATGCCTAATAGTGCCATGTAAACAAGAGAATAGTAGGAACCAAAACCTGTTGACAGAGAGGAGTAAGCAGTAAAGAGAGATAATCTGACTGCTTTTCAGCTGGAACATCCTCTAACCCTATGATTAAGCCAATGGCCTACAGTAAATCGCATTAAGAGAGAGAGAGAATTTAGTTTCAGCTCAGAAGTACATAGATGAAAACAGTAACTTCAACGGGAAAAATCATAACCTCAAAAATGTGACTGCCATCTTCAGTTCCTGAAAGCTCTCTTGATGCAGAGTTCATGGTCAACAACTGGGACAACGTATCTTGGAGGTTCTGATTTTTCCAAAAAGAGATATTGATTAGACAAAAATTAATCAAGCAAATAAATTAAATTTACAGAAATGGGTATAGACAAAAGAGAATCAATTCCATACCTGCAGGATCTTATCAATGAATGGAACAAGCTTTGATTTTAACAATTTCACGACTCTCATGAACAGGTAACACGCTCTACGGCTCACATGAACGTTCTGGTGATGCAAACCCCTTTCATCAAGGAAGGCACCAAGAACATTCGGTATGTACTGGGAATTTTCCTGAATAAACTTCATGTACCTTGTTATGTTTTCTAAGTACATAAGTGCAACCAATCTATGAGAATGACCAGGGAACTTTGTGGTCAAGAGCATCGGAATTAATTCACTCAAACATCCAGACCCTGTTTTCATGGCCTCCTCCGTCATAGACTCTCCAAGTGAATACAAAAGTGAAAGAGCAGCTTCTACTTCTTCGACATTTCTCTCAGAAGAAGATTCAACAGCATTTGCTAGAGAGTTCCGAATGAAATGCTGTGTAACTTCAGGAGCAACACGTCCCATTGTACGTAACAAAACAAAGAGATCTTTTCTAAACTCGGACATTCTATCTTCCTCTTCCAACCCAATTTTATCCAGCGAATTAAGGTTATTACGATAGATAGGATCGTAGCAAATCTGAATTCTAATCACTTCAAGAATCTGAGTAATGTGGAGCAATTGTTTCTCCTTCAGTGCAGGGAGGCCTTTGAGAGTTGTAACGTAACCCTGGAGAAACTGGACGATACTAAAAGTAGAATCGACCTCACAGTTCCGCATGACATAAAAAACTGATGGCAGAACTTCGTTCAGCATATCCATGGAGACTGCCTTGGTCTCCTCTGAGTTCAACCGCTTATGGCATTCTAGAACCTCAATAGCATAGGCAGTAACCAAAGCGGATACCTCTGATACAAGTTCTGAATCAACATCTTCTGACACTAAACCAAAAATACGACTTATTTGAAGGGTCTGCAAAAGATGCAGTTTTAACGGGGGTTCCATCCGCTTAGAAACCATGGCTAAGACACACCCAGCTGCTGCACCACGGACTTGATCAGACAATCCCTCAGACAAAATCAATTCAAACAGTAGCGGAACAAAAGCATCATTTGCAACCAATTTAATGTCAATCCAAGACACAAGTCTTCTCATACAATCTAACACAGTAGCAGAAAGATCAGGATCAGAGTTCCTGTACAACGAGACAATGCCATACCATGCTTCAGCAATCTGAGGGACACACTGTTGCCTCATTGTATCCTTTACTCGAGCAGCAACAGATATCTCTTCTGGTGTCCGAGGGTAATCCAAGCTAATCAGCTCATCATCCAATGCATTCAAAACCCGACAAAACATGTCGATCACTAGAGTCCCTTTGCTCAAATGATCAATAAAATCAAGAAACACAGATGACCAAATCATAGGGTATTCAAAATAGATCAAAGTAACCAAAACCTGAGCAAGCTTGTTTTTAACAAATGGTGGTCCTTCCACAACCCTTACAGCATTCTCATTATCAACAACCTCCAAACACGCCATCGAGAAAACAGATTTCCTCACAAAACTCTGCTCATCCAAGCTCATGGATCCGTACTTGACTCTTAAAACATCCTGAAGCGTTTGCAAGCACCAGAACTGAACTTGGACAAGGTTAGAGAACCAGAGCTTCTCAATACATATACTGCATATAGATGGAGATTCTTTGATTCGCTCACAATAACTAACCGCTTGCGATTGTAACGCCAAATTGACATCAACAGATTCGAAGCTAATTAGTATTGCCTTTTCAAGGTCATCCATTGTTGAATAAAACCTAAAACCCAGATTTGAAATCCTGCCCCTTTAATTGCATATAAGTCACCGAGTCAGAAAGTAGCTCCGGTTCACTGTTCCTCACCGTATCAGATTTTGATGCGGGGGGAATTGAATCTCTGAGTGAGCTTACCAGAAAGTAAGGATCCTGGCGATAAGATCGGATTTTGGAGATTGTGAGCTAAGATAGAGAAGAGGGATTGGAAACCCTAAAGACTGAATTAATTCGAATTCAGTATTTTGTAAAATATTGTATTGAGAAAAGGAATATGTGAGACTGGAAAGAAGACGAAGGAGCATAGGGTTTTTATACAGCTTGCAGAAATAAGGAACATTTTTGGGAAATAAAAATATTTCATTGCCAACATTGGAGACTTAATTTTATATTGAAATTTTTTTGCACAAAAAAAGTTATATTGAAAATTGAAATTAATCCCGAGCCGGCCCATGGGCTTCAAATTACACAAATCGACAAGAACAAGGTGGTCACATTATTGTTGAGGTTTTTTTTTTTTGTTAAAAAATATTATTGTTGAGGTTAATAATGAAAAACATATAACATGATCAATTAAAGACTAAACCAGCTTGGGAATTACAAGAGTATATATGTGCAGATACTTGTGTTGTGTATATACTAAAAGCACTGTAAGCCTGGGAATTACAAGAGTATATATGTGCAGAGTATTGTATCAAAATCACTATATATAGCTCAGAAATTACCTGATCAATTAAAGATTTTTTTTGGGCATCAAATGATCATTCTATTCTGAAAGGCAAAACAGTTATCTTTTAATGCTAACAATGCCTCGAGTCTCCGTGGTTATAAAAATAAATGAATTCTCTCGAACTCGAGCACCTTTTGACAGACAATCTGTTCAGATATTTTGAAAACGTGGAACGAAGGAGATACTGGAAAATTTGTAAAACGCTCTATAAAATTCAAACTCGTCCAATTCCGGTGCGAGTGTGGCTAGATCTGGTATTTGTAAAGCGCTCTATAAATTTGTTGTTCATTAAAGACTAAACCAGCAAATTTATAAAATGACGTTGAGATTTTACTTCTCACAACACCATTTTCTGGTAGAATCTAGAAATACCAGATCTAGCCAGACTAATGTATAAATTATTATTTTTTAGTTACATTGAAAACTTTATAAATTAATAATTCGATTAATTAATAAATTTATTTGATTTTAAATTATGTTTTTGATTTAATTAACATTTTGTAAATTAATAATTTTCAAATTAATAAAATATTAGTTTTCTGATATTATTAATTATAAAATTTTACTGTGAGAGATACCGTTTTTATGATTATTGTTAGTATTTATAATGTTTATATCGCGAGCCAGTTTCAAAAAAAAAAAATATTGCATGAGCTTTAAATAACCAAAACCGACAAGAATAATATTACGTATCAAAGTTTAGTGGATGAATACATGCACAAGAGAGCACCAAACTGATTAAACTGAGTATATATGCAGAGTACCAGAGAAAACATATAGTAAATGAGATGTTGGATCATGAGCGAAAAGAATTAGTCTTATATCTTAATACAAGGATGAACGAAACGAAAACGAACGGAAAAAAAAAACAACAATAATAATTGACAAAAAAAAACAATAATAATTGACCAAAGAAAAAGGTACAAATAATACATCTTCAGATTTTTCCATGACCCCATTCAATTGTTGGTGTTTTTTCCTAGTGGAGGAAACACTTGGGCTTCAGCCATTTATATTAACCTATGAAATTATATTAGGCATAGAGTTAATGAAGATATAATATATATATAAGCTTTCAAATCTAGTTATTTTCGTGAGCAAACAATAAAAGAGAGAGAGGGAGGCAAAGAAAAGAAAAAACAAAATAGAGAGAAAAAACAGTTTTCATGAGACTTGCTTGAGGTGAATCAATCGGACATTCAAATGTATTTTAATCCTACTAAAATTTTCAAAAAAACTTTGTGATTTGGTAGTTTTGAAATATAATTGTGAGTTTTGGATTCCAACGATTGGTTTGTTATATATCAAAGTTTTAATAGAACTGTTTGTGTATTTAATGAATGGAAAAAATGCTAAATAATTCATAAACTTTTCCATTCTGGCCAAACAATGCCCGAATTATATTACTGATCAAACAATACCTCATCTATAGTTGATTTTTTCAAAAATTACAAAACTCAGAGTTGACTCGGCCAAAATAGCATGTCGTTATTCGAACTAACAGAATCATTAGAAGGCGTTTAGTGGTCCGTTTATTGTGCCGTTAGAACAAAACTACGTCGTTTTGTATCAAGCTTTGTTTAAGAAAGAAATTAAAAAAATCCGTCAAGCGCAAGGCTCAAACTCGGGTCTCGTATGCAATGGGCAAGGGGTTTGTCGCCACTGAGAGAGTGGCTTTTCATCGATTAATGCTGAACACTAATTATATTTGAAGGCTTATGTAGCTCGTTTTGTTTAAAGCCCCAAATCCCCAATCGAGCAAACCCTGAAGAAATGTAGACTCACATTTAATCTTGCATTAGGATTAACACCAGATTCATTTATAAAAGCAACACCAGAAAAAAATGAAAGAGATGTGAACCTTAGAAAATTTGAGGATGAAACCCAATTCTATCTCGGCAAGAACCACAAAGCAAGCAATCACCACAGCATAACACCGGAAGATTCCATCGAATAGCTACCATATTATGATAAAAGAAGCTTCAGAGAACGAAGATCGAGAGTGAGAGAGACAATAGAGAGAGATGGAGATTACACCGTGGCTATCTCGGAAGGAGCGAATGGCAGCGAGAACATTAACGACAACACAGAGAATGGCGATGAGAGATGTAACGAAACCGAAGCACCTACAAACAACAAGGAAAGGATCGGCTCTGTTACTGAGCCTCGATCTTAAGGCCTTGCCAGAAGGCTCGACGATTTCTTCGTGTTCCTCGGCTCTCTCCATCTGAAGATGATTTCCTCGGGAGATATTACCTCTGCTCCGGCGATGATCCACCGTCTTCGGCAGTTAAATCGGAATAGATGCGATGTTTTTGGTTTAGGAGGAGATTACTGTAAAGTGTGATTCTTTAAGCACTTAAGGACTTAAACCAAAAGGAGCTACATAGAACGGTTAAATATTTTTAATGTTGAGTATTAATCGATGAAAAGCCACTCTCTCAGTGGCGAAAAACCCCTTATCCATTGCATATGAGACCCGAGTTCGAGCCTTGCGCTTGACGGGTTTTTTAATTTCTTTCTTAAACAAAGCTTGATATAAAACGACGTAGTTTTGTTCTAACGGCACAGTAAACGGATCATTAAACGTCTTCTAATGATTATGTTAGCTCGGATAACGGCATACTATTTTGGCCGAGTCAACTCAAAGTTTTGTAATATTTGAAAAAAATCAACTATAAATGAGGTATTGTTTGGCCAGCAATACAATCTGGGTATTGTTTGGCCAGAATGAAAAAGTTCAAGCACATTTTTCTCTTTAATGAATTGAGATTGATTGAAAACAGAAAATATACAGTTACAATTCATACTTATTTGATGTAGTGAATTTTGAGTGGAATAATGTCATCTGGTTAATTACAACTGCTTTTTCCACAAATTCACATGAATGCGGAAATTTTATTTTGTTGGGTCATTGTTACATGTTTTTCTCCAACATGAATACGTACCGCAGAGGGGAGATATCAACAGTTCTACAACCGCATATAGAAGATATAAAGGAGTTTCTCACCAGCTTTGAAAAGACCAAAGTTGTGTGTATCAAGCAAAGGAGAAAATAGAGTGACAGATAGAGTAGTTAATGAAACTCTTTTTTTTTTACATATTTATGCCTCTAAATTGTATTTATAATGCCAAAATGGTTATCAACTGATGTCCAGAAAGACTGTATTTTATAATAAGCTTATGAGATTAATATGAGTAATATGGGCCATGATCCGCCGATACAATCAAGCCTGAAGACATGAAGAAGCCCACCAAACCCAGTCAGCAAGTCTCCTCGATGAAGACAAAATCTGTAACTCCCGTACAAGTGAAGAACATTGAAGTAAGGAAGACGCTCCCAATTCAAAACCGTTTTGATGCTATATCCACCATCAACGATGACTAATCACCGTTCCAGCTGTATAGATAAGGATTAGCTGCTATCTAGATTGTTCGATTGATCTCTATAAAGTTGGCTTGTATTCACTTATTGTAACTTACGCTTTAAGCTAATACAGAACCTTTTCTCTTAAACCATTTTCTTTCTCTAAACATTATCATGGTATCAGAACCTTTTCTAAACCCTAACAGGTTGAAATAGCAGATCCATATCCTTTTCCAATAAATGTTCATGTCTTGAGCTATGTCACGTTAAAGCTCAGTGACACGAACTACCTCCTTTGGAAGACTCAGTTTGATAGTCAGAAGCTCCTTGGCTTCATTAATGGTGGTCTGACGCTGCCTCCAGTCGACGATCCTCTGTTTGAAAATTGGTGCTGCACAGACCAGTTAGTCAGGTCATGACTGTTCGGTACTCTGTCTGAAGACGTACTCGGATCCGTTCACAGCATTCCCACATCTCGAGCTGTCTGGCTGTCCTTAGAAAAAAATTTCAATAAGAGCTCCATTGCCACGGAGTTCTCTCTCCGTCATAGTCTCCAGCTCCTGACTAAGAAAGAAAGGTCATTGGCGCTCTATACCAGAGACTTCAAGGCCATCTCTGACTCTTTCAAGGCCATCTGTGACTCTCTTAGTGCCATAGGAAAGCCCATTGACGAATCAATGAATATCTTTGGCTTTCTTAATGGTCTGGGAAGGGAGTTTGATCCAATCATCACCGTTATCCAGAGTGCTCTCACCAAGATCCCAGCTCCAACATTCAACTATGTCATATCCGAAGTCGAAGGCTTTGACACAAACCTGCATTCCTATGAAGCTGCTACAAGTTTTGTCACACCTCATATAGCTTTTTATACTCAGCCAGAACCTCCTCGGCACAACCAAAACCAGTCTTATAATCAGTACAATCGAGGCAGGAATCAATATAATCAGAACCGTGGAGGACGTAGTGGTTATACAGCTCGTGGGAGAGGATTCTATCAACACCAAAACTCTTAGAATCCTACAGGAGAATGTCCAACCTGTCAGATCTGTGGAAGGGTTGGACACATAACACTGAAATGCTATAATCGCTTTGATAACAACTATCAGAGCTCTGATGTTGCTCAAGCCTTCACCACTCTCAAAATGGCTGATGAATCTAGAAAAGACTGGTACCCAGACTCATGATCCTCTGCTCATGTCACGTCCTCGACAGCGAATCTCCAAACTACCGCTCCCTATGAAGGTAATTATACGGTTATGGTTGGCAATGGCACATTTCTTCCTATCACTCATGTGGGATCTACCACCCTAACATCACCTTCAGGTAATATCTCTCTGAATCAAGTCCTTGTCTGTCCGGATATTCAAAAGTCCTTACTCTCGGTTTCAAAGCTCTGTGATGATTTTCCATGTGGGTTATTGATAGGGGTCTAGTTTTAATCATATTCTACTGCAAGTGCACAGTTATGTGATTGTAGTATATAGGGTATCGAAATCCACAGAGACTCCGATTTCGATAGATTAAGAACAGTAGAGATTAAACTAAGATGAAAGCAATGTGAAGTAAACTAAAAAGCAAGCAAGAAAGTAAATCAGATAGCAGGATTGGTTGTGAAAACAGTTAACTTAAAGCGCTAAGTCTAGGGCGTTCTCAGGAAATCAGACAAGCAGACAAATTATTCAGTCAGGATCTAATTAAGCACAGTTCTAGAACTCAAAACACGGATATAGAATTAACCAACTGTCGTTGCGAGAATTCTCTAAGTCTAAGTGCAGCAATCCAAATTCCTTTGCAATTACTAACAGATTAAACCATCATTAATTCCAAGTTCGATATGTTCACAATTAAACTAAACCAAATTCCTTTGCGAGTAATTTAATTGCTCAACCTAAATAGTTCAGATTCTAAACCACATTGTCGTGTCATATTTAGCAACCTAAGATCTAGATTCTAATTGATCAGGTTAGAACTAGCATTAAACACAATTTAGATTGAAGAACAAACAACTTATGAATCCTTAACTGAATTAATTAAATCTAGCAAGTCATGAAATCCTATGTGAGAAACCCTAAACCTAACTAGGAATCTACTCAGACATAGATGATGTAAACATAATCAATGAATAATTAGATATCATATAAAAGATCAAAGAAGTAAAAAGGGGTTCGAAATCTTCTCCAAAATCAAGATGAAGTACATGTTCAGATCAGCCCCAAAATCTCTCTAAAACTCTCAGCTTAAAGTATGAATGCTTGATGAAAATAAAAGTCTAAAACCTAATTAATATAGCCTAATCACGTCTTGGGGCTTATGTGTAAATATCTGGAACTTCTGGGCAACTTCGCAATATTTCAAAACTTCATATTTCTCGGCGAGTCTGGCCTATTCGCGCTGTGCATCGATCGATGCAGGTGTGCAACGATCGACGCAGTCCTCTGTTCTGGACAGCGAACTCTATCTCTCGGGTCTAAACTCCAAAATGCTCCCATAAGCCCCATAATCTCCACTTCTGCTCCAAACGTGCGTGTACCTAATAACACCTACAAAAGACTCTAAAGAAACACTAATAGACTCTAAAACACACTTATATCATGGTCTAAAACTAGTAAAAACCATGATGATATATCAGTTATTCTTTGACTCTAAGCAAGTTTGTATTATTGATCTCAATACTCAGAAGGTGGTGAAGGATTGTTTAGTGTTTATCCTGGTTTAATTCTGTCAGATTAAACCCTACTAAACATATTGGATCTAGGTTCTCATGCAGAATCATAAAGGGATCTCAGTAAATACCTTGTTTATGCAGCGGATTAGAGAGGTATCGTCAGAGATCAGCAGAACCGCCAAGGGACAGCTCCTCCAGAGGTTCACACACGCACACTTCAGGAAGAATGGCTGCTAGACCAGAGAGGGAGGAGGCGCAGAGAGAGTTGAGAGAGAGAGAGCAGCTAGGTTAAGTTTTATTTATAAAACTTTTGTCTAGTTCTCTTGGGCTTTTGGGCCCAAGTCCCAGTCTGATTAAATCCCTTAGATTTAATCAGGCCCTTTAATCTCTCTAAGTATAGTAAATGCCTGGCACTTTTACTGTACTTTTGCTGAACCATTCCCTTATAGTTTCCTGTTAGCTTAGGCGTGTGACCCATATGGGATCATATAATAAAGGCAATAAATCCAAGACTTATAGATCATGAGCGGACTCTAGCAAGCCATCATGACCCCCAGTATTATATGACTTATGTCTGATCATTGACATACTCTTACTTTCTAGAGACAGTACAGAGATTACTGGACATAATTCCAACAATCTCCCACTTGTACTGGAATCTCTGTATTCATAATCCTTTTGTCTCAATATCTCGATTAGTCATAAGGCAAGATGAGTGTCATCCTTATAAAGCCTAATCATGTTCATCGGACTCTGATTTGACACTGACAATCCAAACGACTCGGGACAGTCCGTTTGAGCATGGCCATGCATTTTCCAGTATTCAAATCTCCGATTGGCCTAGAGATATTCACTCCAATTATATTTGAGGGACAAATCCCGTCTTGTTCCATCACTGTAAACTACTCACTTCATAATACACCCAAACAAGGTCCTTATAACTGTCGCTTAACGACAGCGTTAGACAATGATCAAAGCGCATCAGTTCATGTGCAGTCACATGCATGCGAACTCAGGTCTAAGGATTATACTCTATAGTCGTAGTGAGAATCTCTTATGACACATATATAAATATCCTGAAGAGTTCTTATAAGCGGGTCATGTCCGGTCGTATGTACCCCAACATACACCTATGTATTGACTTTGATGCCGCGCATCTATGACACCATGAAACTTGGTCATAAGTCACATACCAATCTAGTCTCACGCGGTTGTTGGTGTTCCAATTTCAACAACCTTCGACTAGGGACAGGATGATATAAGCCATCTATCAAATATAGGGTCTCATGATCAAGCCAAATGACTTCGATGACTCAAGATCAAGTCACTTACTTCGATGACCTATAAAATGGTTTATATCATTTTGGAACGATTATTTCATCACAGTTAAAATAATCTTGAAATAATAATTTTATTAAACATCTAAAAATGTTTTACAAGAACATATTAATAACTAAATAAAGCCCTCAAACTCCCACTCAAATTTAGATTACATTTCAATGTCTCTAATGCCTACAGCTTCAGTCAGGTACTCGAGCTTAGGCCTTGGGAGTGGCTTTGTCAATGGATCAGCGACATTATCATCTGTCGGAACTCGGCTGATCTTGACTTCCTTTCTATTAATGATATCACGTATCAAGTGAAATCTTATTAGTATATGCTTGGATTTCTGGTGTGATCTTGGTTCCTTTGCCTGAGCTATAGTACCATTGTTATCACAAAACAGTGCCAGAGGCTCAGCTGCATTCGGTATCACACCTAGTTCAATAATGAACTTTCGTATCCAAACAGCTTCCTTCGCTGCTTCTGAGGCGGCGACATATTCAGCTTCTGTAGTGGAATCAACAACGGTGTCTTGCTTGGAGCTTCTCCAACTAACTGCACCGCCATTCAGACAAAAGACATAACCGGACTGTGACCGGAAATCATCTTGGTCTGTCTGGAAACTTGCGTCCGTGAATCCACTGACTTCAAGCACATTACTTCCGCCGTACACCAAGAACTTATCCTTAGTATGTCTCAGATACTTCAGGATATTCTTGACGGCAATCCAGTGGCTTTCACCTGGATTTGACTGGTATCTACTCGTCATGCTCAATGCATAAGCAACATCAGGACGAGTACAGATCATGGCATACATGATAGATCCTATTGCAGATGCATAAGGAATATTCTTCATGCGCTCAAGCTCAGCAGCCGTCGTAGGGCTCTGCTTCTTGCTTAGCGTTGTGCCATGTACCATTGGCGTGAAGCCCTTCTTGGAACCTGCCATGCTGAATCTATGCAGGACTTTGTCAATGTATGAATCTTGACACAAGCCTATCAGCCTTTTAGATCTATCCCGGTAGATCCGGATTCCAAGAACGTATGCGGCTTCACCCATGTCTTTCATGGAAAAACAACTTCCAAGCCAGTCCTTTACCGACCGCAGCATTGGTACGTCGTTTCCGAGAAGCAGTATGTCATCGACATACAGAATAAGAAATACTATCTTGCTCCCACTAGTCTTCTTGTACACGCATTGTTCTTCTTCGTTTCTGATGAAGTCAAATTGCTTGATCGCTTCATCAAAACGAAGATTCCAGCTCCTCGATGCTTGCTTCAATCCATAAATGGATTTATGAAGCTTGCATACTTTCCCAGCATTCTTTGGATCTATGTAACCGTCAGGTTGTGTCATATACACATCCTCTTCCAGAATTCCATTCAGGAAGGCGGTTTTCACGTCCATCTGCCAAATTTCATAATCATGAAAAGCTGCAGTTGCTAGTAGAATCCGAATAGATTTCATCATAGCCACTGGGGAATAGGTTTCATCATAATCCACACCGTGAACTTGCCTGAAACCTTTTGCCACCAACCTGGCTTTATAAATCTGGACATTTTCATCCACGTCGATCTTCTTCTTGAAGATCCATTTACACTCGATGGCTTTTACACCAGCGGGTAAGTCAACCAATGAAAACACTTGGTTGACTGACATTGAGTCCATTTCGGAATCAGTGGCCTTACGCCACTTAGAGGAATCTGGGCCCATCATGGCTTGATTGAAGTTCGATGGTTCATCACCATCAATGATCAGAAGATCATGACAGTCAGTCACGAGGAATCCCTGATATCTCTCGGGTTCGTGACGGATCCTCCCGGATCTTCGAACTTCAGGTACTACAGGTTCAGGCTCTACAATTTCTTGTAGGTCCTCCTGCTGCTCTTCTTAATTAGGTTGAACAGTATCCTGTTCATCTTGAATTTCTTCAAGCAGTACCTTACTCCCACTGTTTTTCTTAGAGAGAAACTCCCTCTCAAGAAAATTACAATCCCGGGCAACAAAAATCTTGTTCTCGGATCGTAGGTAGAAGTAATAAGCCTTGGTCTCCTTCGGATAACCAATGAAGTAGCATTTATCAGACTTTGGTGTAAGCTTGTCAGAGATCAATCTCTTGACATAGGCTTCACAACCCCAAATTCTAAGATAAGACAGCACTGGAGTTTCTCCAGTCCACAATTCATATGGTGTCTTAGCTACTGCTTTTGATGGCGCTCTATTTAGGGTGAACACTGCTGTTAGCAGAGCATATCCCCAAAGGGATATTGGAAGGTCTGTGTGACTCATCATAGACCGAACCATATCCAATAAGGTCCGATTCCTCCTCTCAGACACACCATTCCATTGAGGTGTTCCAGGAGGAGTGAGTTGGGAAACTATCCCACACTCTCTCAGATGATCACTGAACTCTTGGCTCAAGTATTCTCCTCCTCGGTCGGACCGAAGAGCTTTAATGCTTTTGCCAAGTTGGTTCTGTACTTCATTTTGGAATTCTCTGAATCTCTCAAACGATTCAGACTTATGTTTCATTAAATAAACATATCCATACCTGCTGAAATCATCAGTGAAGGTAATGAAGTACTGATAGTTTCCTCTTGCATTTGTGGACATTGGGCCACACACATCAGTGTGTATCAGGCCCAATAAGTCACTGGCCCTCTCGTTGGGTTTATTAAAGGGGGCCCGCGTCATTTTGCCCATCAGGCAGGATTCGCATTTCTCACATGACTCAAAGTCAAACGAGCCAAGAAGTCCATTCGAATGGAGCCTCTTAATGCGTTTCTCACTGATGTGCCCTAAACGACAATGCCATAGAAACGTTTGGTTCTCCTCATTAGGTTTGAACCGTTTGGTATTAATGTTATAAATTGGCGCGGATTGATCAAGTATGTAAAGCCCATTCGTAAGAGGGGCACAACCATAGAACAAATTATTGCGATTGAAGGAACATAATTTATTCTTAACTGAAAAATCATAACCTTCCAAATCCAACAAAGAAACTGAAATAATATTTCTGCTTATCGCAGGTACAAAATAGCAGTTATTAAGTTCTAAAACCAATCCCGAAGGTAAAGACAACAAGTATGTGCCTACAGCTAGTGCAGGAACTTTCGCTCCATTCCCAACTCGTAGCTCCACTTGTCCTTGCTTCAGCCTCCTACTGTTGCTGAGTGCCTGCATATTAGTACAAATATGAGCCCCACAACCAGTATCCATAACCCATGAGGTATTATCAGAAGTAGTTGTATTAACTTCTATAACAAAAATACCTGATGAAGAAGTCTCCAGAGTCTTCTTCTTCAATTCCTTTAGACCTTCCAGGAATTTCTTACATTCTCTCCTCCAATGCCCCGGTTCTTTGCAGAACCTGCAGATGTCAGTAGGCCCGGCCTTGGACTTGGGCTTGGGCTTAGGCGTGTCCTTGTCCGAGACTTGAACAGCCTTACCCTTTCCCTTGTCCTTGGCAGAGGATTTCTTAAAGCCCTTGCCCTTTTGCACCATAAGCACGTTGGGGTCCTTGGCTTTCCTCAAGTTGGGCTCTGCAGTCTTGAGCATTCCGTGAAGCTCAGGCAATGTCTTAGTCAAGCCATGCATATTGAAGTTCAGAATGAACTGATCATAGCTTGCAGGCAAAGACTGCAGAATGATGTCGCAGGCAAGTTCCTGGCTGATGGGGCAGTCGAGTTTCTGAAGATGATCGAGATAACCCATCATCTTCAGGACATGAGGACTCACTGCCGCACTTGCAGCCATCTTGCAGTCTAAGATGTTATTAACTGTCTGGAACCTCTCAGTTCTTGCCTGCTCCTGAAAAAGCGATTTCAGGCTTGCCAATATCTCGATGGGCGACAGCACACTCTCGAACTGCATTTGCAGGTCAGGAGTCATGGTTGCCAACATCAGGCAATAGACATCATTTTCATCTGACGAATGCTTTTCCCAAGCATTCTGCAGATTCCTGGCGGCATTGTTTGGAGGCCTCTCGGGGAGGGGATCACGAAGGACATATTCCTTCTTCTCCTGCTTGAGGACCAGCCTCAAGTTCCTCGACCACGTCAGGAAGTTCGTTCCAGTCAGCTTCTCTTTGTCGAGAACTGACCGGATTGAGAATGTGTTTTGTGTGCTTGTTGTAGTCATTGCTGAAATTTAAGATAAAAGGATTTTAGTTAATATGTTCAATATGAGTAATCTCGCATTATCTTCAATAACATTAGTTACCCTCAATAGAATATAATGATTCCAAGATCCACATATAACTAAGATCAAAGTGGGCCACTGGCCGTCACCCAACCTTAGCTTATATCGGTAAGCCCTATCTCGGCTAATTATATCTGTGATATAACTCTTGGTTGTGAATCTGGGCCCGAGGCCCAATCCACTCTGATGTCTCAAGGTCCGGGACTCCCGATGGCCCAGTCAAGAAAACCAGACTATACAGTCATGTAATCACTAATGTATGGGACTCCCAATGACATTAATGAATCACAAACTGTCTTGCCCACGCAAAAGTAGACACCCTCACACTGTAAGGCCATGTGTACAATTGAATGGGCTTCAACAGCTGACATAGACTGGACAAGACATCCAACGCTTGATATTATTTGAGGTTTGTAGGTTTTCTTAAAATTTCCTCCCAAAATAGAAGATTACTATTTTGGGAAACTTTCCATTTTGGGAAACCTACTGGTTTTGGAAACTTTCATAATTGGAAACTTCCTAAATTTGGAAACTTTCTAACTATGGAAATTTCCTAAATATCCAAAACATGCAAATCTAGAAACTTCTATTCTAAGAAACTTTCTAATTTAATATTTTGGAAACTAATTAATTTAAAAATCGATTTTAATTTTTAAATAAATTTTTAAATTAGATCTGAAGAAAAGACTCAAATAACTGGCCCAATTGTTTTAACTTCTTGGCCCAAGGCCCAAGAATTGGTCTATGTCCAAGACATAACCCAATTGCCCAATTAAATGACATAACCGGTCTGGTTCATTAAAATTGGTCTAACCAAGATTAATTACTACGATAACCACAATTGTTAACCGGTTATTTACTAAACCGGATTTTCTCAATTTATTTGGTCCAACCAAATCAAATTAGAAAACCATTGGTATAGGCACTAAATCCAATTTTAAACGACATTGGATTTCTTATCACGGTTTAACCAGATTTATAAATATTTATTAAGTCTGTAAACCGTGACGATTAAATTTTAATAATTTTTTAAACCGAACCACAAACCAAACTGGACCGGCACATGCTGCGACCATTGATCCGGACAGCGCAAGCTTCACGCGATCGAGGCAGCAAAGCGGGACGAGAGCGGGACGTGCGATCGGGCAAGCGCGGGTCGAGAGAGGCGGGACACGATCGTATGATGCTGTCGATCCATGCTATCGATCCTTGTGATCGATCCATGCGATCCGCACTGCGGATCGGTCCATCTCTCGCGCCTTATCGCCGATCGGAACGACGACGCGACACGATCCAGTCAAGCGATCGGTCCGTGCGTCATGTACCGATCCGGACGTGTGATACTTTGCCGATCCACACTCCGACGCATACCAATCCTATTGGATCGGTTCATGCGATTTTAGATTAGGGTTTTATAGGTTTTTTATTTCTTTTGTTTCTTAAGTGTTTTCTTATCAATTATTTCAAGCAATGATTGATTCATACACTTCTAAACAACCTAAACATGATTCTAACAAGAAACCCTAATAGAACCAATGGCTCTGATACCACTGAGGGATTGTTTAGTGTTTATCCTGGTTTAATTCTGTCAGATTAAACCCTACTAAACATATTGGATCTAGGTTCTCATGCAGAATCATAAAGGGATCTCAGTAAATACCTTGTTTATGCAGCGGATTAGAGAGGTATCGTCAGAGATCAGCAGAACCGCCAAGGGACAGCTCCTCCAGAGGTTCACACACGCACACTTCAGGAAGAATGGCTGCTAGACCAGAGAGGGAGGAGGCGCAGAGAGAGTTGAGAGAGAGAGAGCAGCTAGGTTAAGTTTTATTTATAAAACTTTTGTCTAGTTCTCTTGGGCTTTTGGGCCCAAGTCCCAGTCTGATTAAATCCCTTAGATTTAATCAGGCCCTTTAATCTCTCTAAGTATAGTAAATGCCTGGCACTTTTACTGTACTTTTGCTGAACCATTCCCTTATAGTTTCCTGTTAGCTTAGGCGTGTGACCCATATGGGATCATATAATAAAGGCAATAAATCCAAGACTTATAGATCATGAGCGGACTCTAGCAAGCCATCATGACCCCCAGTATTATATGACTTATGTTTGATCATTGACATACTCTTACTTTCTAGAGACAGTACAGAGATTACTGGACATAATTCCAACAGGTGGTGTCCAAGGATCTTTTGAGTAGTGACCTTTATGTCTTGGAGGATCAAGGATTTGTTGCTATATACTATAGCAGGCAATGCTCAGCAAGTGAAGAAACATGGCATCACCGGTTGGGGCACTCAAATTCTCAGATCCTTCAACAACTCAAGAACAACAAGGCAATAAGTGTCAATAAAAGCAGCTCCTTCCTGATCTGTCCACCTTGCCAGATGGGAAAGAGTTCTAAGTTAATGGTTTTTCCTTCTCAGTCTTGTGCTATGACACCCTTAGAATGTGTTCACTGTGATCTTTGGGGGCCAGCACCAGTTGTATCGAATTAAGGGTTTAAATTTTATGCAGTCTTTGTTGATGATTTCTCAAGATATTCCTGGTTATACCCACTTAAAGCAAAGTCTGAATTCTACACTATCATCCTTGGCTTTCAAAAACTGGTTAAAAAGTAATTAAACACTAAGATAAAGATTGTTCAGACTGATGGGGGAGGTGAGTTCACAAGCAATCAACTAAAGCTTCACCTAACAAACTCGGGCATTCACTATCGGTTGTCTTGTCCATACACCCCACAACAAAATGGTGTGGCTGAAAGGAAACATAAAAACCTCATTCAGCTTGGCTTGTCAATGTTGTTTCATAGTCATACTCCTTTGAGCTATTGGGTCGAAGCGTTTATTACAACCAGCTACATTGGCAATCTCCTTCCTTCCTCAAGAAACAACAAGTATCCTCTTGAATGCCTGCTTCACAAGAAACCATACTACTCTGTTCTTCGAGTCTTTGGCTCAGCCTGCTTCCCTTGCCTTCGGCCATATACTGGTCATAAATTTGAGCCACGATCACTAATGTGTGTGTTCCTTGGTTACAGCTCTCAGTACAAAGGATACAAATGTCTTCTTCCAACATCATGCAAAGTATACATCTCACGACATGTCATATTTGATGAGACAAGGTTCCGATTCAAATACCAATATCAGTCTCTTGTTCCAAGGTATGAATCCCATTGCTCAAAGCTTAGCAAATCTCTACGCAAATTCTTGTACTATGTGAACCGCATGAGCAAGTTACAAGGATTTTGTCTCCTCCACAACAAGCTCCTCATGATCATAAGATACAACCTCAACCCAGTCCGGTAATTGTAAATCACCATGATCTCCCTGAAGTCAATGATCTGCCTCCAACAGCTGATCATCCAGACGCTCCTGCTCCTGTTATACCACCTCAACAGACTCTACCTGTAGCAGCTCAAGACCACCAAAATACACCTATAGTTGACAATCCACACTATATGCGGACAAGAGGAAATGATGGGATATTCAAACCAAACAAACGCTATGCTCTCCTCACATCCAGGTATGCAACATATGAACCTAAAACAATCACTGTTGCATTAAAACACCCATAATGGAATCAAGCTGCTATGGACGAGAGAAAGAGGATACACATGATACGTACATGGACATTGGTACCTTCTGCTGAAGATATGAACATACTTGGCTGTAAATGGGTCTTCAAAACGAAACTCAAGCCAGACGGGTCAGTTAACAAGCTAAAAGCAAGAAGGGTTTTGATCAAGAGGAAGGCTTAGACTATCTAGAAACGTTCAGTCTAATAGTAAGAACTGCTACAATCAGGATGGTTCTTAGTATAGCAGTTGCCAAAGATTGGATCATCAAACAACTTGATGTATCCAACGCCTTCCTACATGGGGAGCTACATGAACCCATGTTCATGTCTCAGCCTCCAAGATTCATTGATCAACAACGACCAGACCACATATGCCGGTTAACCAAGGCCTTGTATGGCCTAAAACAGGCTACAAGAGCCTGGTTCAACACATTCAATACCTTTTTAATTGAATATGACTTTAACTGTAGCAAGTCAGATCCTTCACTCTTCACCCTACATAAAGGAGGTAACTCAATAATTCTATTGTTATATGTTGATGATATCTTGTTGAGTGGCAGTGATCCGGGTATGCTATACCATCTTATTCAAGCCTTTAGCACACATTTCTCCATGAAAGATCTGGACCAGCCTTACTATTTCCATGGAGTCGAGATTGTCACTCACTCTAATAGTCTATTCCTTCATCAAACTGCATATGCTGAGGATATTCTGCATCAAGTCTCTATGTCTGATTGCAATTCGATGACAACACCACTACCTCAACACATTGAAACCTTTGATATAGTCCTCTTTTCTGAGCCGACTTACTTCAGAAGTCTCGCCGGGAAACTTCATTACCTAACTATCACAAGGCCGGGTATTCAATACGCGGTGAACTTCGTATGTCAACGGATGCACGCACCTACTAAATCCTACTTTGCTCTCCTCAAACGCATCCTCGGATACATAAAAGGCACTTCAACATTGGGGTTTCACATCAACAAGAATACCAACCTTACTCTCACAGCCTTCTCAGACAGTGATTGGGCCGGATGCAAGGAAACAAGACGATATACAACAGGGTTTTGTACTCTACTTGGATCAACTTTAGTATCTGGTCGGCTAAACGTCAGACTACTCTCTACTGCTTGACCTCCGGATATCTCAAAAAGTGCCAACTATTCTTCTTTGTGATAATCTCTTTGCGGTTTATCTAAGCGCAAATCTTGTTCTTCAAAGCCGCTCTAAACACTTTGATACATATTACTACTACATAAGAGAAAAGTAGCCTTGGATCTGATTGAAACAATACATGTTCTTGCTCGTCTACAGTTAGCCGACATCTTCACAAAATCTTTACCTAGAAGACCGTTTGAAGACCTTCATGCCAAACTCAGTGTAGCCAAGTCACCTACTCTTAGTTTGAGGGGGAATATGAGTAATATGGGCCATGATCCGCCGATACAATCAAGGCCTGAAGACATGAAGAAGCCCACCTAATCCAATCAACAAGTCTTCTCGATGAAGACAAAACCTGCAACTCATGTACAAGTAAAGAACGTTGAAGCAAGGAAGATGCCCCTAATTCAAAACCGTTTTGATGCTATAGATAAGGATTAGCTCCTATCCAGATTGTTCGTTTGATCTCTATAAAGTTGGTTTATACTCATTGTAACTTACGCTTTAAGTTAATACATAGCATTTTTTCTTAAACCATCTTCTTTCTCTAAACATTATTAATTAATGGAAAAGTTGTAGTTGTGCAAAAAAAAAAAAAATACGGTACCAAGTGTCAAGCGTGGAAAATTGACTAATAACATCAAAAATGTAACTTGCACAAAAAAAAAACAACAAAAATGTAACTGCCATTATTAGTAAATTGATGCAAGTTTATATACTAGTTGTCAACCAGGACAATGGTATTTTGGAGACAAAAGGAGAATCAAGATTCCAAATCTCATTAAAGATGTGAGGGAAGAGGCGCGAAACCCTATAAAAGTCAGATGCAAGTGCCCGAAAGAGAAACCTCCTCTTCCCTTTCTTTCATGCTCTACGACAAAACTTCACCGCCACCTGTTTTGTCTTAAATCTCTTTTCGATTTTTTTTTATATTTTTTTTTTCTTTCAATAATCTTTTCCATATAAAAAACAAAGGTCTAAGAGCACCTCCAACGCCGTCCCTTAGGCGCGTTTCCTAAAAACAATATAATATAAAATTAGTGGACCCCACATGCACAGTATTGATACAGGCTCTAAAATTTCTTATTTAAGAGACCGTCTCTTCCACGTGTCGGCACATGATTCGTTGCCGTCTTTTTTTTTTCTTAGATTTTTTTTCGCCAGATTAAAAAAAAAAAATTAAAAAAAAAAAAAAGAAATTAAGAGACCCACAAGCGTCTCAGCGCTGTGGGTGCTCTAAATGAATCTACGGAACTCTAAGACCATGTCCATCCGTGTTATCCGCGTGGGTTTCTTAACTATTCATTTTTTTTGTTTTTTTTGTTTTTTTTTTTAAATCTGTCAAAAAAAAAAAATTAAAAAAAAAAGTTGACCAATAACATCGCGCCACGTGGCGTGAACAGTGTAAGGATCGATCCTTATATAAGGATTTTAAGAGACAATTTCTTAACTATTCACGTGAATAGTTAAGAAACTGTCCCCTTAAGAACCCCAATGTGGGTGCTCTAATATTTGTCCTTCAATGATTCATTTGCATATGGGTCTCATCATAGATAGCTAAAATCAAAAACTTAGATTGAACATAAACAGTATGACACAAATGAGACGACGAATCTTATAAACACAAGAAACCCTAGAGAGAGAGAGAGAGAGAGAGAGAGAGAGAGAGAGAGAGAGAGAGAGAGAGAGAGAGAGAGAGAGAGAG